>CM032429.1:15317842-15717815 GCA_019049465.1 Dryas iulia moderata | reverse complement strand
ATAAAATTTTATATATTTATAAAAGAAAATTACATGTGCGTTTGAATGGGGCATGCATCTTCGTATATTTGCGGCTGCGGATGCAGATGTTAGTTGGATTAGACATCAGATATATACTATATTCTGTTAGATAGTGATGCGTGAGATGAGATATAAAAGTACATCGCGTTTACTGATCCCTAATACTTTTTAAACTTCACTTGTTAATAAATTCCCTATACATAAATGAAAATAAGCAAGTGTTTAACACAAAACTTTAGAATCATAAACAAATTCTTAAGACAATAAACAGTGCTTTGAAATTTTTATTTTATTGCAACAAAATATCTCGTGACGGTTTCCTTCACGAATATCACGCCAATGCTAAAACACGCAGTGTCCTAAAACGTCAGAGACACGTTATGATGCATGCAGTTTAACGACTTGTATATTATAACGACAAATCAAGTAGTTATTATTGTTATAAATGTCTAACCAAGTTGTCAGTCATATGTGCAATTTATCTGATTTTCATTTATGACACTTCATTTTTCACGTTCCTCTCGAAATCGAAATATTGAGTGTTAAGTAGCGGACTTCTACGCCGCATTTTGCCTAAGGTACCGGTTCAAAGAAATAAAAATAATATAAATTATTAAAAATAATAAAGTCTCCCAAGTGGGAATCGAACCTACAATCAATTGTGATTACAGTCAGACTCTGTTCCGTTTCTGTGTGTTGTAAATTATCTGTTTTAATAATATTCATCATACAAATATCAGTTACAAGAAAGAATCGAATATAGCTATAAAGCATAGGAGATTTTTTTAATTTCCCACTGTATCCCGTACACAACATACCCTGCTGTGTACTGTGTAGGGAATGGAGTTTACATGTCTGTTTTTTATTGTATTGATATGTGAAGGTCACATGGGAGTGATTATATTTAATGTATGTTTATTTGTCTGCACTGGTGCCTACAATAAAGCGCGGCGTTGAGTTCCACGACTACTCACGTAATGTTTCGATTTCGGGTGCGAAATTGAGATCACAGTGAATGTAACTAGGTGAGTGTTGCTCTGCGGGAAAAAAGTGAAGCTGATAGAATATGTAAATGAAATACTGCAAGGGTTTTCAGAAAAAGTATGAATAAGGAAAAGTATGAAATTCGACATCGTTTTATAGTTTATTTAGAGAAAAGATCAATGTCAATAATTTGTATGTAATATATTAAAAAATAAATATATAAGTTTGTGTACGCTTCGCTATGTGTAACCTACACTTGTATAAAGTGCACATTCTTGTCGCTGAGGCTAAGTAAGAGCTTTTACTTACTTTCGCTTCTCTTTTGCAATTCGATAATTACGATAAATAACCTAAAATTTAAAAACGCCAAACGTTACAAAGTATCTAAATTTCACATTTCATGGTAATTCTAAACATGTGACAAGGACGTATTTGTCGATATCAATAGACTTCTTTCGAAGTGAATATATTCCTCGCGCCTCGAGGCTTAAGCTTTTCAACGCCAATCGCAAAAGTTTCAGTGTATTTTCTTTGGAAATCCTCTTTAAGTTACAAATGTTACAACGATCATGACAGCGAAGACAGTGATATATGACTCCTGGTTTTTTACTACCTGACGTGCTTTTTGCTTATAAAAAGCTCTCTCGTTAACTTACCTTTATGATGTTGCTGTAGTTAATAGGTGTGTGGGAGTTCAAAATCGATAAATGTACTTCGCTTTTTGTTCAAACAGACTTGGTAGGAGATTTTTTGTTATAAATTATTTTTTTATTTATTCGTAATCAGAAAAGGTAAAGTAAAATAAATATTCACTCGCGTGAGAGTTGAATCCACCAACATCCGTTACATACTGTAGTCTGTGGGTGTGCCACTGCGCCACGATGGTAATAAAATAAGTTTGTTAGGTATTTAAATATGCTTATTATCTTATCATTGACTTATGAAGATGCCACAAAAACATATTATGCGGTTTTACGCGATAGTGGTGTATTTGCAACTGAATTATATATGTAAATGCAAACATATCATAAAAAATAAAAAAGGTTTCTTAATTTATTAGTCAAAATATAGTGTTAAGTTATTCCTGGACGGATGGTGAAGAACGGAGTGCCACCACACTAGGTTACCCGTGAATATACTCTCTATTTAACGCAATAGATGGATGGGTGAAAGATAAATAATATATATCTGTTAATTTCATCGCCGGCTTTTCTCAGTAGAATTTGCCTTTCGATTCGATAGTATCTTTCCGTAAGACTGACAATACTGACATCTTTATGTCAGTATTGTCAGTCTTACGGAAAGCTCCGTTAGAAAATATTTTTCAATAAATATAATTTTGATTTTCCATGACATTTCTAAAATTAAATAATATTATACTACAAAATTTTAATTATAACTTCTAGTCTAGTTCAAAAGTATTACTTAATACATTATGACCTTTCTTTATCCATTTACGTTCTGAATTAGTTCGATACCTAAAAAAAGCAGTGTTATTTCAAAGTCAAACTTTTCTAATCAACTAAGTTCATACTACGTGATAGAATTGGTATACGAGTATACGTGTGTCTATAGAAATTTGATTATTATGTGAATGACCTTAGAGTTCATTTCGTCTTAGTACTTTCATTTATAATTTAACCTCTATTTGGATAGTAAACATGTTTTTTAGTTGGTCATAATGAAATAGTTTTCATTTCATTACTTTTTTTTAGTAATTTAGACTTCTAACTAACTAAATTAATTAAGTATTTCTTTATAAAATAAAAAAGCAACATTACGCTTTTCACCGCAGAGCAGGTAGGTAGAGGTAACTTAGTGTCCAGACTCACTATTCTCCGCTTTTCGTTTGAATTTGAAACATTGCGTATCCAGAGCAGGCGGGCATTAAGCCTTTAAATAAGATTGTGGTCACACTATTATCTATTGAGGCACTGTGGTGTGGCTGATGTAACCTCTGTTGGTTACGCGATATTGCACTATTACCGAGTAATTGTTAAAGTATCAATGCCTGTATCAATGCAATAATAGACTATGAAGTTGTGTAGAAACCAAAAAGCTTAATGTTAGTTAGCCAATGAGTGGGCAGACGTGGAACGCAACACCACACTATATTACCATAGTGTCGAAATTAAAATAAAGTAAATTTTTCCGTCATAATTCTATTTCAGTATTTTTTCTGTAGGTAAATAGAATGTAGGGGCAAACATAAGTAGTTTATTTTCTGTACACGCAATGTCTCCTTTATGACATTGCGAGATAGAAAAGAAAATTAAACATTTTTGTTTGTTTAACTAAACAGAAAAATGCCTCATGGAAACAGACCCTACACTTAAATTTAATGGTTTTGGTAAAAACTCAGTTAGGATAGTGTCACATCGAAAGCTGTAGGAGTAGTTTAACATTATCAAAATGATATTCACACACTTAGAATATGGAAACCAACGTGCGGGTTCAAATTCCCCTGTGTTCAATTATTTATACGTTTTATAAAATGTTTTTTACTGTATAAGGGGGCTTAGTTGTTCAAAATACCTATATCTCAAACTTGTATAGCAAAGTTCTACTTAGTATAATATATATTATCACAGTTGTAAATCGTATTCATAGTGCGGTTGTTTATGCAAATCCTGTGAAATCGCAAGCACTCGAAGCTTAATTGCTGAGCTTACGGCGACATTAATTAACTGCTTGTTCAAACGTTTTTGTTACTACCACTAATAAATGACATTATTTGAATTTACATATTTGAAAAGTTTCAACATAATATGTTGCAAAATATACGTAATATGGCTACTCCTAGGTCTATGAAAATCGTCTCAAATCGATACATTGTGAGTAGCGGATCTTAACGCCATGCTTTGTCTATCTGGAGCTGAGGAACTAAAGTCATTTAAATGTACTCATTACCATGAATAGGAATCAAATATATAACAATACAAGTAAGTTTTTTTTATATATGATAGGTTCACCCGTCCACAGCCTGATGATAAGCGTTGATGTGGTCTAGGTTGCCTAAAAGGCACCTATTGTATTTTGGCTTAAAGATTTTCAAGTCTTGGATGACTTAGAAATTATAGATGTCAGCAATGAATTGCATTCTCTCGTTCTGTGAATATAAAACGTAGACTCAAAACACTTTATACGCACAGTAGGAATTTCCACAATGTAGGAATAGTTACCTGAGTTCCAATAGTGAAATGGTGCAGGAGAATTAGATCATGTAATTGCACGCTCACAGAAATGCAATGCGAATTTAAACCAGGCAAGCAATTTATTTAAATACTTGTCATGCCGTGCCAATGTGTAAATTTACCATTATACTTCAATTTCAACATTTTTTGTAATACCTTATAATATACATTTATTTACTTGAAACTATATATAAGAATATATATAAATTCTTCACTAAAATATCTTTGAAAATCTAAACAAATGTTATTCCCAATGCAGCGCACTACTGACGTAAACTTCGTACAAAGTGAATAGAAACTTTGAAATCTGCTTACACCAATGATGTATGGGTGGCTGGATACTCAATCCTTTAGAAGATCACTCAAACTTTACTCCACACACTGTGTACTTCCATATATTTAGTTTACGTATAATGCTCTTTGTATGGAAGTCTCGACTTTGATAACTATAAACAATGATTGTGAACTTAAATGATATATTTGATATTGTTTCATTTTTCTATTAATTTTTTTTCCTTGGATTTAGTCCAAGAATGTAATGTATGGAATGGTGTTAAAGCTCCTTCGGGAAGCGAATCATAATTATGAAGAGAACAATAGTTGAATTTCTTATCATCTTTTCTCAGTAGAACTGCAGGGCACTGGTAGTTGCATGTGTCATAACAATTCGTATGTACATCCAATACGACCTATTTTAACAAACATTTAGATTTTTATTAAATTTTTGACAAAGTGCGGCCTTGAATACCATTCATTAAGAAAACAAGATCTATTTTTAGAAGGAGAATTCAAATAAAATTACTTATTATTACGTCTCTTTACATTACATGCCAAATAAGAAAAAAATACGTTAAAAGAGATAAAATCAACAAAAAACAGTTTCTTTTTACACTTAACAAATAAACCGAGGCTTCGTAGCTTTCCATGATTCTTTCCCAACATTGAAACCTAAACCAACCCAATAAAGTCAATATCTTATTTATAGGAGGGAAGTAAAAGGTAAAACGTAAAAAGCTCGGATAGTTCTAAATATTTGACGAGAGCCGTCGGGAAGCGACGGGGAACGCGAATAAATTATAAGATTGGGAGCAAAACGATTGTCTCAATCGGTTTGTACATCGGCACTCTGTCAGAAACATGTGGAATTGAAAATATTTTATGAAATATTTGGGATGAAAGTTAGTAACATATTCAGAAATGTATGCAGAATACTTAAGATAAGCTACTTCATAATATTATTTTCAGCAAATGTAATTTAACTAATAACTCAATGCCAAGTATGGTTTGTTTTAAAACATTCATTCCTACGAGAAGGAATTGAACCCACAACCATCGCGTTTCAGTCGTTTTTCTATACAAGTATTTAAAAGTTAAGACTTTTAAACTATTTCAATGAACTATGGCATAATATCAAGTAACATAAGCTATATTATATTGTTAGCATTTAAAGTCTATAAATGAATATGAAATTTCTTTTTGCTTGTATTTTAATAAAAGCATAAGGAAATTGAAATGAAAAAACTTCATTAAACTCTTACTGTTATTGTTGATTTTCACAGTTGATATTTTTTTGTTCAATACTAAATGTGTTTTTAAACTTTTTAACGCAGGAGTGGTATCCTTGTCATTCAATAAATGTATAGATTTTTTTATGAAAAGTAATATATGGTAATTCGAAATTTCTTTCACATTTAGCTTCACGCTATTTCGTGACGTTGAGTTCCGGCACTCAACGCGCAATGTCTCGATTTCGGCCGAAAAAGTGGAGGTCATCATATTCAAACAAATCGAATATGCATAGATGTTGTTGTAGTGTCCGTGATATTTTCATATATTTTACTATAAGAACATGTTATAAACTATAAAGGGAATTATAAAAGAGATAAAAGATATTAATAAAATCATTCATCAGTTGTGGTGTGGCTAACGGATATAAAGTTTTATTTTTAAATACATACAAACGAAATCTCCTAATAATTATATATCATGTAATGAAATTATAACCAATACGTAAAGGCTAACTATGTACTAGCCACACCGCAATAATGTCAATTTTGAACCTTAAAATTATATTCATTATATTTCTAACACATTCACATACAAAGAGGATTATAAATACATAAAAATACCTTGTAAAAATTTCGCATAATCCCAAAAAAGCGTATTTTCTATATGTATATTTGAAATTGCTTGAACACGCCAATAATTCTTTCTCATCCCAAATGAACCTGATCGGAATCCACAACAAATTTCATATTACATAACATAATCTCAGAGAGTTGGTAATCCTTTATCTCGTCGAAATATTTTATTAGCGAAACCAAGCTTTGGGGAAAATTCGTTGTTTTCATATATTACACTTCACCTTGTGTACTTGTGTTAGATACAGAAACTTGTTTAATCATTTAGAATTTTTTAGAACATTTTATATGTTAAGCATTTTTTGAAAATTTATAGAAATTTGGACGCAGCGGGATTTGAAACTGCAGTCTCTGCCAAACCAAACGCTCTCAGCATCAAGGCATGTGTTCTACGGTTCTCTTGGTTTACAACAAGTGACGAAAACAAATGATATCTTACGATATATGTATTTTTCGTCGTGTCGTTTTTCTTATACATTTTTGCTTAAAACTGGCTTTAACAAAACTTTACTTTACTGGCTTTACAGCGCACTTCCTGTAACGTGCTAGAAGAAAATAAAAAAAAATGCATTAAAAATATGTTTTAGTGAATATCGTTAAAACTCATAACAATTAATTATGTATACATTTACACATCGTCCGATTGCTCTTCGATAAAAGTAAAAAAAATAATCTTCTTAAGGCTCAGCACGCTTCTACTGTGCCATTCTGTTTTACATACATACATTACATACTTTCGTATGTTCATATTATATAATATACTAAGTATAAAAGCTTTACAATGATTTATATATATTTTATTTCATTTAGTTAAAATATTTTTATTAAGCCTATTGAGGCCATCATAGAGTAATGAAACAGCTTCTGATTGTAAACGCGATTGAATGTGGGTTCGTTTCCTATTCGGGAAATGCTTGTATTTATTTAATTTCATTTCTTTGTTTAGGTATCTAAGAAAGAGAGGGGCGTGATGACGAGAATGTTGAGGATGAAATTACCTCTATTTAACACAAAATAATCAGAGAGAGATTATCAAAGAGAACCTATGGTCAAGCGAAAGTACACTGCGTTCTCCGCTCTCCGCCAGAAATCGAGACATTGTGTGTTCAACGAAGAGCGGAATAATATATAAATGTTTCCCAAGTGGTAACTGAACCCACAACCATCGCACGTATCGTTAACAGTCAGACGCAGTCTCACTGCACCACCACAATCTTATAAAAAAAACTAAACTTTACTAAAGCTATAGATTATGAGATAACAAATACAAAATAAATCCAAAGTAGCGAAATTTTTAGTAAAACTCATATAGCTATTAAACTAACAAACGTGAGTATATTTTAAAACAAAATTGTTAGAATTGTTGCAAAAATTACTTTTATAATTATTAATTTAAAAGTGACACGAAGTCTAAATACAAATCTGAATGAAATGTATCAACCGAGCGTGCTTTTCCTTGCGTCCATTTTAACTATACACACCGCTCTGTCCCGCGAGAACCTCAGGAAATAGAATGCTAAACAAAATAACTAAGAATAATGACTTTTTCACCAGATACTGGAATTTTCCGACGAATAACTTTTATTTACATAAGGTTTGAATTCCGCCTCTCGATGTCTCAATTTCGGGCGGAAATTGTAAAAAGGAGTGTCACACAAGTTTCTCTCAACAAGTTCTAAGGAAACGGCTTTTTAAGTTATGCTTATTAAATATTTTAGGTTAACTAATTAATGTCGAACCTGTCACGATATTTATATTTAAAGAAAAAGAAATGAATATTTATAATAATAATAATTTATATGATTCTTTAAAATTTGATTCATTAATTTCAAATACACCCCTTTACGCAACAAATGTTTATAGCTTCTAATTTACTTTTTTAACACCTAAAATTCAAATAATTGTAGTAATAAAATTCAATAAAGTGTGGATAACGGAGTGCCACGCAGTCATACTTGTATAAAAACACTATAAAATAACATAAGATTATGAGGAACATCTGATGTGATAATGGAGACAAGAAAATTGACATTTTTAAGGTAGTGGTTTTAAGAGAACTTCCATATTTTGATTTTAAATTTGAATGCCAACGCAGTTCAAGACGTCAATTAGTACCTAATGAAAATATCCCAATTAACTAGTAAAGAAGCCTAATTATATTCTTATAACTATAAAATTAATCAGCTGTTCACTGCCACAGTAGGTACAAAGTTTATACGTGCAACTGAGTGTCGGCGAGACTTATGAGGGGACGAAATGTCGTGTATTAGGTGTTTCGTAGTGAACACTATGGAGCCTAATTATTGAAATTAAACCCAAAAAAATCTTGATACTGCTTTTAATTACTTGAAAGGTGTAGGTGTAGGTGTCAAAGTTAGAAGTGACACAGCAATAATTTGAATGAATAAAAATTACAATTTATAAAAAATAAAATAATGTGGTCGGTAGATTTAGAAAACTGGTACGATTATAATTGTATGTAGAACTATGAAGCGCCTGATTATAAAAAAATAGCAAAATAGTTGTAAAATAGTTGTAGGCGCGAACATCTTCCCCCCTCGTTGAAAGGTTGCCTTTCAACATTGAAGATCTTCGGCTTTCGGAAGAGGGCAGATCCGCACCACTGGTCTTCGGATGGAACCTCGTGTGGTCTTAATGTCTGCTACACGATGCACTCCATCTGGTCCCGGATACAGATTAATTATTCTCCCGAGACGCCAGGATAAAGGAGGCACATCATCTTCTTGAATTAAAACCAAATCCCCTATGTTGAGCTTGGCAAGATTTGTTCTCCATTTCGTCCGCAGCTCGGATATATATTCCTTTTGCCAGCGTCGCCAGAAGTGTTGTCGGATTTGTTCTAATCGAGCGTAACGCTGCGTGGCAGTGAGATTTTCTGTCTTCAAATCGGGCGACGGTAACGCAGTCAACGGCCTCCCAATAAGAAAGTGACCAGGAGTAAGAGCAAGGAAATCGTCAGGAGAGGTTGATAATGGATGTAAAGGACGACTATTTAATATAGACTCCACTTGTGCAAATAATGTAGAAATTTCCTCAAATGTTAAATGAGAATTGCCCATGGCGCGCTTTATAAAGAATTTAGCGGATTTGACCCCTGCTTCCCAGATTCCTCCAAAGTGAGGAGCGTACGGAGGACTAAATATGAATTTAATTTTCTCGTGGGTTGCAAAGTCAATCAGCGATTGTTGATTATTTTTAAAAAAATAATTTAACTCCTTGGCAGCTGATACGAAGTTACGACCATTGTCACACCATATTTCCACTGGCTTGCCTCGACGTGACACGAAACGTCTTAAAGTCATTATAAAAGCATCTTTTGTTAGGTCACTAACTGCTTCTAAATGTATGCATTTATAACGTAAACAAATAAATAAGCATAAATAGCATTTGATTACTCTCGCGCCACGACCTCTACGATTTAATATGAAAAAAGGACCGGCAAAGTCTATGCCTACAGATGCAAATGGAAAATTAAGGGTAACACGCTGACAGGGTAGATCACCCATTTTAGGGCTTAACGTTTTACCTTGGATCCGCCTACACTGTACGCACAGTTACACTGTAAATACAGTTTGTCGTGCAAGACGTCTTCCGTTGATAGGCCAGACGTATTCCCTAATAGTTGCTAGTAAAAGCTGAGGACCTGCGTGCATATTTCGTATATGTTCATCTTCGAATATCAGCCTTGTTAAATGATGTGATGAGTCCAAAAGAATGGGATATTTCTTATCGTAAGAATAGTCAGATGCACCTAACCTACCACCGACTCTGATTAAGTTATTGTCATCTATGAATGGAGACAAAGACAAAATTTTAGATTTCATATTTAATGGTTTTCCCTGAATTAAAATATTGCATTCAGTGGCGAAGGATTGTTTTTGAGCAACTGCACACAAATATCGAAACGAGTCATTTAGCTCATCGAGTGTTAAATTTCCGGTAAGTTTACAGTTTTTATTTTTTAAATTGTATATAAATCGCTTAAGATATCCTAAGATTCTTTGCAATCTAGATAATTTTGAATAGTTTTCGAATTTTATTACAGGTTCTGCGAGTGTAGCTGCTTTGGACATGATAACAGGTATGTGTTTTTTATTATATTTGGACTTAGGTAAATTATTTAATAAACTATTTTTTGTTTCAGGTAGATCATTTAAAATGCTGTTTGAATTCAAGACTGGCCAACTGGACTCGGCTTGATATAGGTAACTCGGACCTTTCCACCATAGATCACAATTTTGTAACTCAGAGGCGCTGAGTCCCCTGGAGATTAAATCAGCAGGATTAAGACTGGTGGGCACATAGCGCCAGCATGACGATAATGTTGTGTCTTGAATTTCTAGGACCTTATTAGCTACATAAGTTTTAAGCGTTCCAGGATCACTGTTGAGCCACCCCAGAACTACGGTGGAATCGCACCAATGTACCCAACGATAAGGTTTATATCTTATACTGTTAGCTAGAAAGAAGCTTTGCTTTTAGAAAGTCTAGCGGCAAGTAAAGCAGCAGAAAGCTCTAAGCTGGGAACGGTAACAGGTTTTAATGGGGAAACCTTGGACTTAGCACATAGAAGCCTCACAGTTATTTGATCATTGTCGTCTATGGTCCTAACAAAGATACAAGCTCCCAAAGCTTTCATAGAAGCGTCACTATAAGTATGAAATTCTATTGTTTTTGGAAAATTACCGATAACCCTTCTCGGAATCTGCAAATTTGAAATGTGGATTAAGTTATTAACAAAATTAATCCAATCTCGCTCAATATCTTGAGGGACTGGCTCATCCCAATCAAGTTTATGTTTCCATAATTTTTGCAAAATCATTTTAGGTTGAATTGTACATGGACTTAAAAGGCCTAGAGGGTCAAAAATTTTAAATGAATTTGACATTATTGATCGTTTTGAAATGACAGAATTTTGTGCTGGAGTCTTAATTGGAAAATTTAGATTGTCTGTTTTGGTACACCAACCGATTCCTAAAGTACTAGAAGATTCACTAAAAATTAAATTTTCTTGAGTGTTAGATATATTATTAAAAATAGTAGATAAATTGGATTTATATTTTCTTAGATTGAAACATGCGGAATTTAACGCTTGTGAAACCGAATTTTGAATGTGAAGTAATGATGCCTCATCATCACTTCCCGTTATGAGATCATCGACATAAAAATCTCTTTGAATTATAGTTTTTACCATGTCATCATCACATTCCTCTCCGACCTGCCAAAGACATCGTGTTGATAGAAAACTTGCACTGACGGTCCCATAAGTAAGGGTGTTTAACTGAAGCGTTTCTATGGGCAAGGATTCATCTTCCCTCCATAATATCAGTTGTAGATTTCGATCGTCTTCATGAACGAGTACTTGGCGGTACATTTTCTCGATATCTGCTGTTAACAAATATTTATACTGACGCGCTCGTAATAAAATGGAGAAAAGCGAATCCTGAATATTTGGCCCTGCCAATAAGATGTCGTTAACAGAGTAACCTGAGGTAGTTGGAGCGGATCCATCAAAAACAACGCGAATCTTAGAACTCTCACTATTGTCTTTAAACACGGCATGATGACACAGAAAATAAGAATTATTTGGATTTTGTGTACAAACTTTAGAAAGATGGCCTAAATCGGCATATTCACGGATGAATTCAACGTATTCTGCCTTTAAACTAGGATTTTTCCGAAATCGGTTTTCAAGGCCTAGAAAACGTTTCTTCGCTGCAGTATAGGAGTCACCAAGGCGATCTGGTGAGTCTGATTTAGGTAACTTGACACAAAAACCGGCCTGACCGTAGTCGAATAGCGTTTTTAATGAAATGAAGTTCGCAAGCCCTATCATTCTTACTTAGGATAGGGTTGTGGGGTAGATCTTCCATCTCCCAGAATTTAGTAAGCATTGTATCAATAAATGAAGTAGGTTTTAATATTTTAATGTGATTGCAAAGAATCGTAGAATGTTTGTTTGTAGATATACTGATAGGACCGCCAACCAAACAACCTAGCTTTGAGCTAATTAATTTAGGGGACTTTGGACCTAAAGAACGTTGTTCGCTCCCTAGTATATCCCAAAAAATATCGGATCCAATCAATATGTCAACTGGACCTGGTTGGTAAAAATAGGGATCGGCCAAACTTACACTTCTAGGTAAGTTTAAGTTTGATTTATTTATTGTAGTGTTAGGAATTTTTCCCGTTATGTCTTTTAGCACAAATAATGATAGCGTTACGCTAAATGAACTGTTTTTAGATGTGATTTGGGCAGTACAACTTTCTTTTATTGTATCTGCAGGTTTATTGCTAATGCCTATTACATCAAGTTCAGTAGGATTTGATTTGAGAGACAATTTTTGCATTAAAGATTTACTGATAAAAGACCATTGGCTGCCACAGTCTAGAAACGCGCGGACAGTTTCGTGTTGTTTTGTCCTTGGATTTTACACTTCTATTAGGGCTGTAGACAGAATAACATCATCAGAATCAAAATTACATAGAGCACTATTACTAATTGTATTACTAATGGTATCAACTGGATGAAGCAATGTATTATGACGCTTCTTGCATTCGCGACATGGACCGGCACGGCATTGATTAACAGAATGACCTTGCCTTAAGCAGTTAGGGCATAATTTTAATTTTTCTACTTCAGAAAATCTATTTTTATAATTTTTTGATTTAAATATTGGACAATCATAAATACGGTGATGGTTGTCATCACAGATTACACAAGAATAACCGTTTGGAGCTGTGGAAGGAAAAGTTTTTACCAAGCTTCGCTCAAATTTTGATTGTTTATTGTTATTTGTTGGTTGAGGAGGGCGTTGAGTATTCTGCGATGTTTTGTTATAGTTGCAATTGCGATTTATAGCTTCAAGAACATCCGCACGATCAATTAAAAATTTATTAAATTGTTCTAGTGTAGGAAATTCGTCATGGGTGTTCCGCAACTCCTCCCACTTCATAAAAGTAGTAGAATCTAATTTTGAAGATAATATGAAAATTAATAAAGTATCCCAATGGTTTGTTGGTTGCCCTAAACTAGATAAAGCTCTTAAATTCTTAGTCACGTGATCTACTAAAAATCGTAACGAAACCTCAGACTCACGGCTGATCTGTTGAACGTTGAGTAAAGATTTTAGATGGTGGTTAATCAAAAGCCGTTTATTGTTGTACCTCGAACATAACAAGTCCCACGCCTCCTTGTAATTGGATGAGGAAACCTCCAGATTTGAAATAATGCGTGCTGCCTCTCCTTCAAGGTAAGACGTTAGATAATGAAACTTTTCATCGTCTGATATATGCTGATTATTATGAATTAAATTTAAAAAGGTGTCGTGAAATTCAAGCCAGTGAAAATATGTGCCGTTAAATTTTTTAATTTCTATTTGTGGCAATTTTACGCCAATGTTGCGATGATCGAGACCAAATTGAGCGTCTTGAAATACAGATTCACGTCTAACCTCATCTTTAATGTTGTCATATTTTTGTAAAATATTTTTTGCCTTAACGGTATTCACGATAAAGTCCTGCTCAATATCGTCTCTTTCATCAATTTCAGTGTCAAGATCCTGACTGTTTATCACCTCTATTTGACTTTGCAACTCGTCGAACCTTGTTGACAAACCTTCGAATTTACCTAATTTCAATGATAGTTCAGCTAATTCAATTGTAGACAAGTGAGATTGTTGACTGATTTTATCTAAATAATTTTTAAACTTCGTTATTTGTCCCTTAATTGAGCTACGCTTAGTGACTAGCTCTCTTAAGGTACCCTTGGTAGGATTTGCACTATATTTTTCATCACTAATCATATTTAATGCTAATTAAAAAAAAAAAACTTAAAAACAAAATGAATATAAAATTATTTAAATGCAACGGAAAAGTATTAACGGTAAAGTTGGTCAACAATGGTTAAATAAAAATCAATATAAAAAATAAATAATTCCCGCGGATAAATAAAAGAAAAAATATCTCACGCTCCTCGCTTTGGTTGAATCCACGAACACGAACAGCTGATCAACGCAGCGCAGGTGCGGCGCGATGGACTTTGGACCGCGCCACGCAGCACGCTGGAATGTTCGGCACAACAACTTGAAATATTGTTGATACAACAATATGTACGAAGATTATTTTTATGAGATTTATTTATTTTTAAAATATGAAATTATTTATAAAATGAAAAGAAAATAATAACAATAAAAAAAATGTAACCGTTAGGTTAACCGTTAATAATCGTTTTCAAAAAATATTGCTATGTAATTAGAATTAAATTATGATCATATCTTGCAATTCAATAAGTTATAGATATTTTACGTGTAGAAATGAATATGTAAATAGACACAAAATTGCATAAATTTTTTAAGCTGTAAGTAATTAAATTATTTGCACACTTTGTTTCTTCTTAAACTAGATTTGGATTATTAAAGGAAATTTTGTGAAGGATGTTTAAGATTTATGGATAGGTATTGAATGGGATTATGAACAAAGAACAAAGGAAAGTTCACTTAACTTAGAGGGATACACCGTGCTGAGCTGCGAAGGGGACGCTTTAGCTGGATCACTGCCTTCGGCCGACGATTTTAGTCGTATCTTGTTTGTTAAGCGATGGTGCTTTCAACTGTTCTTCAAAATCAATCGATCTATGATGACGATCGACGACGATGATTTGCAATTTTTCGTATTGTATATTTCTTCGTTTTAATTGTGAATTGTCCTGTCACGGTCGCCAATTTATGTTTCGTAGTGAACACTATGGAGCCTAATTATTGAAATTAAACCCAAAAAAATCTTGATACTGCTTTTAATTACTTGAAAGGTGTACAACGGTTCGAGTGCAAAGTTAGAAGTGACACAGCAATAATTTGAATGAATAAAAATTACAATTTATAAAAAATAAAATAATGTGGTCGGTAGATTTAGAAAACTGGTACGATTATAATTGTATGTAGAACTATGAAGCGCCTGATTATAAAAAAAATAGCAAAATAGTTGTAAAATAGTTGTAGGCGCGAACATTAGGTATATTATGTCCATCGTAAAATGATGTGATTATTGCCGTAAAATAGTTGCAAACTGTGATTATTGTCATTTGTTTTGTTTTGTAATACCTATAATAGACGGAAGACCAGGTTGGTTGAAGTCTGTTTGCGATTGTTTTGGGTTTGATGTCCATGTCAGTGAGGTATATATTAACCTTTGATACCTCCCAGAAAATACCAAATAAAAATAATGTTTTTGATTTATTTACATCTATGTTTTCTTAAATCAGATTAATGTACCAAAAACTAAATGAAATTAATGTACCATTATATTACATTAAGAAATTTAGAGATATTTTCACAAAAATTATAAACACAAAGGAGTATATTTTGAAAATATGACTTATATGGAGGAGTGTCAATATTATTAATTATGTTAAGTAAGAAAAACAACAAATCATTAGACTCAGACATATTCTCCCATATGAGAGAGAATTGTCAAGAAACTCTGTTTCACACTTGCCGTCCGAAATCGACAAATTTCATGTTGACAGACCGAACTTCATACGTTTACGAGAAGTATCACGACGAAAGGAAAATAACAAAATTATAATCATTGCACCGAATCAAAATTAAACTCACAACCAAACCCAATAACAGACAGACATCAAACACTGTACCACTGCGTCACGATAGACTCAGAAAAATACAATAATACAATAAATTAAATATTAAAATATAACATACTTGTGAATAAAAATGAAATACACAATATACATACATTAAAAAAACAAACTACAGATACATATACAAGTAGTTAGTAGTACAATTGCAGTTTCCAATACGTTACTGAAGGAGTCGCTAGGCGAGAGGGCTACTTCAGGCCGCGTACTTTACGACCTGGCTGACCCAATTACAGACAACAGTAGGTACCGCATGAGAGACACATGTCGATATATGAACATACTTGTGTATAAATAAATACTATTATAGTTAGGTAGTTCACGCGAGTAAAGTCGCGAGCGGGTCGTTAGTATGCTATTTCACTTTAGGAACATTGCATATAAAAAAATATTGGCTCTTTTACACTAATGCACTATAGAAAACATATCTATTCTATTCCTGAACATCAACTGCATCTCGATACGACTCGTTCGCTTCCAATGAACGCCATTTTTGCTCGAACTTAATAGCTTTCGAAAACGTCGAATCGATTGTTGAATGCAAATCTTCTTAAAATAGACGCAAACCTGGTTTGGAGGTTTCCTGCATTTTTCGCAGTTGCATTCCGCAGGCACAAAAGGCTGAAGCGAGTATGAGCTGGAAAATTTGACTTTGCAATCCAATTGTTTGTATGTACACTACATATGTTTACTACATGAGAGTTTTTGAAAACATTTTGTTAAGTTGCTTATTTATTTATTTAAGTTACTTATTTATTTACTTAAGCGAAATGTGGTGTTGTGTTACAAAGAATAAAGAAAATAACCTTTGCTATTAGCGTTTTGATTAAAAGTTTTAAATATTTCGCATTACTCTATTTCAAATAATTATTTAATGAAAATTCACGCTGGTATGATGATAGGACCACGTAAGTCGGCAAACCCGATTGGTTATGGTTCAATTTTTACTCGTAGCAATTAGTATATTCAAAGATTTATATTTTTAGCTCTGGCATATAAAACAATATCGACTATGTAATCGGTACATTACGTATGTCTTGATTTCAGGCGGATAAACGAAAAAGAAACATCTTTAGTTACTCAATTTTTCGTACATGTATATAAATTACTATATAAAACGTACTTATAAATAACTTTGTTGTGGGCTCAATACCCACTCGAGGGAATAATTGTCTTTCAAATACTTTATTTCCCTGCTTTTCAGGGATCCTATCTCTAATTCAGATTTTGCAAAAAGATTTCTTGACATTAGTTTCTCTCTGCTTCGTGGAAAACATATAAAACTAACTAAATATATGTACAATAACTTGATTATCATACAAATTTATTAACTTTATTAACTAAAACTTAAATTAAATACAAAATATAACGCGTCATTACGTTATAAAACGAGCCGCGTAAGTAGTAATTCGTAAATTATTCTCTTCAATTTGGAGCTTATCTGTTAATTGCTTTCATTTGAGCTTTCAAAATTGTTGTCATTACAATATAAAATATGAGTCAGTAATTCAATAGCTTATTAATACTGTGATGTGTTTTCGAGCGGCGTCGATTAATTGCTTGGCATATATTATATGTATTATAATATATATGAAGTGCGTAAAATGTAGTGCAATTAACTCGCTATTACAAGTATGATAGACCGCGAAGTGGTACTGTGCTTTGGTTTTAACGCTGTTTTTAAGCCAAGCTGTAAATTAATTATATTGTAATTTAGTAACGAAATCTAATATTTATTAATTAGGTTAAATATTTATATACGTATTAGTTTAGTTCATACTAGCTCCCTCGCTCGTTGCTTTGGTTTCGGTTTCGTTCGGCCGTCCGCGTTCTCACTTAAATCTAACCTTGCTTTAAATTTATAATTTAAATTGTTGTAGCTTTATACTCTAGATAGAACGACAGGGAATATAAAACATGAGCCAGTAATTCAATAGCTTATAAACCGATAGATTTTGAGCAGCTTCTAACAGTGAAATATGCATATCTTATACATAACGTGAGGAAAATGTACTCATTGTTACAAGCAGGATCAGACCGCTGAGTGATACTGCATTTTGGTATTGACATTCTTTTTAAGGCAAGCTGTAAGCCAAGAAATATTGCACTTTTAATATTTTAAAATGTTATTCACACTCTTAAGAAACTGAAAACGTGTGATAGTTTGAACGCAGCGATAATCGAACCCGCGCGTTTTGGAAACCTCTCAAATTCTTAAGCCAATGTCATATTTTAGTTTTGGAATCGAATACCCATTAGTTGTGTTGATTTTTTTGTTGTTGTTGTATATTTATTAGTTAAGTTCCTACTAGTTATAGCCATTGATCAGTTACATCGTTATTATATATGTAAATAACATATTTTTCTCTTAAAAGTAGTTATTTAGAGTACAATGGCAGCTCACACATATGGTTACTTTCCTGTTCCCCAATTGTTTCAGGTTCATAAAACAGCGTCGCTGTAACACGCGGTCACGAGCGGCTCGTTATAACTTGCAGCGCTCAGCGCCCTTAGTGCCTGGAATTTACATTTTTTACTAAAATATATTTTTTTTGTGAAAATATATTAAAAATGTTTAAATTTTTAAGTAAGCAGGATTTTTATGTTCGATCTTTTGAGTGTTTGGTACCTATAGCTATGTCAATATTGGTTGTGGTATTTATATTTTTTCTATTTGTATTTTTTTATAATGTTAATTTATTTAAAATTTTATATAATGATATTAGAGACTTAGTTACCTTGTGACTTGTTTCTCCACCATAGTTTAAGTTTTTCGAAACTAAGGACAATGACTGATATGAAAAACAAAGCCACAACCAATAGTGCTGCGCTACAATGGCTTCTAAATAGTTCATATTACAAAGAATGCGTTTTAAAATATGAATATCATAACTTTAAATATAAATTAAACAAGGAAAAAGACAAACAACTTTAAAATTAAATTATAAACCATATATGTTCATTTGACACCTAATTAAAGATTTCATTAATGTTTTTTTTTATAGCTTCACGCTGTATCCCCCACACAGCAGGGTAGGCAGAGGGAACCTAGTGTTAAGACACTCCGTTCCCCACTTTCCGCCGAGCTCGGAGGCACTGCGTGTTAAGTGGCGGAACTTAACGCCGCGCTTTACGTCGACGCCAGAGCAGAGAAAATAGAAATATAATTTCCACTCCTTGAGTGGGAATCGAACCCACAACCAGTCATTTACAGTCATACGCTTGTGCCTCTGGGCCACGACTGGCCACAATTCTTAAATTGCAATGTCTTAAAAAAAATAAGTCCCCCTGAGTTTCTTCGTTGGTTCGTCAGAAAGAATATTATTTTATTTTTACAATTACGAGATTGTTGTATGTTTTTTCAAACAGCATAATTGACTGGAGACTGTCTTAATTATGCAAACTTTAACACATGTGCTAAACTTTTTATTTAATATTAATTAATATACCGTCATTTGAGGAGGAGACAGAAAATATATCGATAACTATTTTCTTTCCAAATTTTACGTCCACTTAAAAACTACAATTTAAACTGATTATCTGAATAAAGAATCAACTAGCAAATAAATAGCTGAAAAAATAGCTAAATAAAATTATCTACTACTTACTATACTCTTCCCTACTATTTGAGGTGTAGTATAACACAGGCTATAAATATAACACAAAAGATGTATAGCAGAGTGGCGCAGTGGAAGCGTGCTGGGAAGAGGTCCGTGGATCGAAACCACGCTCTGCTATGTTAACTTTTTGTCAAATTATTTTTTTGACAGGGTACATGCTTTTTTATGACTTGAGGTGTTTTAGAATATTTGACAAAACTACCAAAACAAATTATTTAATTATATTATTCTAACTCCAATTAAATTAATATTTTTTTATAATTATTTATAATATTAACGGCTATCATGGCGCAGTGGGACAGAAACACGATTGGCTACCGGTTCAATGCCTGAGGCTCCTGAGGATCCATAATAAAAATATGGCATGCATTTAGGCATTCCTTTAATTAACGTATTCTCAGACATTTCTACAGGAGCAGGGATATATACATATACATTTTATACTAAAAACAAAAAAAATGAAATGGAAACATCACGTCTCGAACCATAAGGTTCACGGAAACCAAATTATAAGCGAGAACTTGTATAATTAGAATAATGTTTTCTCGGTAATGTTGGTTACACTACCTAGAACCCGAAATATCTAATATAAAGTAGAGAATAAAAAACTTTTTAAAAGACGGACGAAGATTACTGGTGGTATTTTTCTTACAATCACTTGCTTCGATATCCTAATTCGCGGAAATTTTTAAATTACACTGTATTTACTATCCAAGCTCTCCTGTATGAGCTCCAAGTATTTTTCTTTAATTCTATCGTATATCATTAGATTATAATGTAGAGAATAAATTATCGTTATACTAAGTATTAATGGAATCCACAACCAATCGCATTTAGAGCCAAATGTTCCACTGTACCACAATAACCTAAACAAAACTACATAGACATAACAAAACTACATATACATGTATATAAAGGATTAAAGAAACAACAAAACAATATTATCTTTTGATGAAGGTCTGTTTACCTTCACAAATAGCTAGAGGGAATAAAATATGATTCCCAGCGTCCCCTGTGACGTCCCCTGTGACGTCCCCTGTGACGTGCCGGCGTGTACCTGGACAACTACTTATGCTATTAAGACATGGGTCACGGTGGGAAATCACTTAACTCGTACTCTAAATAAGGCTTTTGTGGTAAAAAATTCATTTTTTTAACATTTTAAAGTGTTATTCATACAAATAGGAACATTGAAAAAGACATTCAGAAAACGTAAAAAAAAATGAACGCAGCGGGGAGGGGAGGCGCGGTTTCGAATCCATAATTCGATAATAAATTCAAACTTTTCAATCTACAATTTTGATATTTAATTGTAGTTTTTTGATCATCCTAATTGAACACAAATTATTTAGGTAATAGGATAACGCAAGATATAGAGTGGTCATTATAAAGAGGTAAAGCATTTTTAGTCAGAAGAAATCTAGTGTCATGACACTCCGTTCTTTACTTAAAGTTACCATTTAATAAATGAATAATGTTTAAGCGTAACCTATTTAAAAAAGGCTACTTTATTAACATTTCCATTCCACATTAAAATTCACTAGCACCGATAAATAATACGAAATCAATCACACGCTTACTTAGTGATTAATAGATTGAAATTACAGCCTCGCCCGTAAATCACAACGCGAGCATATTTCTTTTGCCCCGTCGATGCTATCCGCCCGTATTAATAATTCATACAAGTAGATGACATGCTGCAAGTATAAATAAATAGCTTGCTAAAATTTAAGTCAAATTTTTGTATTAAGATAATTAAAGAATTTTGCCCTTATTCGGGGGTACTTCCAAGTACTCATCATATCTTTCCCTGTCACGTAAGATAAAGCGCGGTGTTGAGTTCTGCAATGTCTCGAGTTCTGGCGGAAAGCGGGGAACGCAGTGTAACGTACACTTGGATACTAAGTTCTCTCTGTGTTGTACTCTGTGTAGTACCTTGTTATGATAGAAAAACTATTATATAAATATTTTTAAACTATTATATAAAATACTTTTATATAATATACTTACTAACTATTATATAAATCCTTAAATACTTTTAAGCTATTATATAAATGTTCAAAATATGATGAATTTTATCAAATTTATATGATTTTGGAACAGTTATTAAAAACAATTTGATACATTTTTATACATTTATTTACGTGTTGTTTATTTTTAGTGTGGCAAAAACACTAAAACCGTTAAAAATAACATTTTCACTTTTATATTTATAGTAGCAGTAACCGTTTATGATAATGGCAGAGGAAAAATCAAATAATGTGTCTGTTTTTTGTTTTGTTTCATCGTTTATTTTTTAAATAATAAAAAAATAATGTTCATAGGTTTCTGAATCTAATAAAATATGATTTAAATTATTTTCATTTCTACGCTCTGATAACGAGACAAAACGCGGTGTTAAGTAGCTGAACTTAATACTCAATATCCAAAGTCTACGTTTCGGGTGAAAAGTAGATAGTAGTAGTGTTGAACGGCGAAACGCCACACTTTGTCTTTGTCACCGGAGTCGTGAAATAAAAATAACTTAAATAAAATAAATTTCCCGAATGGAAACTGAACCTACAACCATCGCCTATGTAGTCAGGCGCTATGACATTGCGCTACGCACCACGTAGAATATATGAGGACTAAAATAAAGTTTACCTGTGACCACGGACTGAAGTGTTCCTAACGTCGGTGTTTCTAAAAAGGTATTTTATAAAATGAAAAATAATTAATTAGCTCACGATTATTTCGGTTAAATAAGTTTTTTTTTCAAAAATAAATTTCCAGCTTAATATTTTACCCACACCGGATGTGAGCCTGTAATCCACTTAAAAGTGACCCATTTAACTTCAGAAGTTAATAGTTATTACGTTCAAGTTAGTATTTTGGCTCTAATTTTAACTAATAGGGCATAAATTTCTAAGTTTTGGGTAAACTCATAAACTAGTGGGGAAAGGTTGTAAAGCCTATACGGTGTTGTAGAAGAGGGATGCGCCTATCAACGGATATATAGGGGCTTAGCGCCGATTTATGATCGAATAAAAATACCGGCGAGATCGATAGAGATATATATTGGATGAAGTGTAAAGTGTCTCAATTTTTGTTTTATGTTCACATGTATGATATTTGTTTGAAAATAGAGGAAAAATGTGAGGGAAATACACTTTTGTAACAAAATAGTTTGTAAGATATAAGATTTACCAATCACTTTTTATCAATTTTAAGCTGTTTACAGTGTAGCAGGATAGTCTGAGAAATCTTAGTGTTTAGACACTCCGTTCTCCACTTTCAGCCTAAATTCTTGTCATTTTTAGTGTCTTTTAAGTAAAGGGTATTTTTAAGTCAAAGTCAAATAATTTTATTCAAAATAAAACGTTACATGCTTCATTTTTACAGTGATTTTAATAACTGATCGAAAGTATTAATAATAACACAGTTTAAATGTGTGTTCCTTACCATGTTGTCTCTATTGAATCTACATTCACCTCTGAATAAGTAATAGCAACTAGGATAAAAATATGATATAAACGACGACATACGACATACAATAAAACATGACTCCATCTCAAATATTGGTGAAAATTAAATTCTTTTCCGAGACGCGGCGTGAAGAGGCGTATAATTGCGTGAAGCCGAGCTCCGGGCTACACTCCGGATCACATTCAAGTACAACTCGGATAAGCGTTTGTACTATTGTTATATTAAAATGGAATATTATTAGTTTATGTCGGTAGGCATATTCAATAGAGTGTTTTCAATGTCACAAAAACTTGAGAACGGAATGTTTAGACACTAGTCCGGAAAAAGCTTACAGCAGTTTTTTCATAAATGAAAAAGGAAATAATGTAAAACTAATACCTTAAGAAAATATAGCTTTACCGGAAACTGAATAAAATATGATGAACCATCGAATCGTACATAAAATAGTAGGATTACAATAACATTGTGCGGTCAGTTGATTCAAACAACTTGTTGGAATATAACATACTCATACATCGCGAACAAAAGCTTTATTTTATCTCGGTCTTATAATTCCCGATAAGGCCTCTCACAAAAGCCCTGATGAAATTGCAGATAAACCTTACAATCGGAACCAATTGGAAAATAAAAATGTTGTAAGAAACGCTTTTCATTTTATTACTTTTTTCATGTTTGGCTGATAAGTATATTTGAGTTTCCCGTGGGTTGGAGGGAATCGTCTTCATTGTCTTATAATGTTTAGAGAGAGAGAATTTGGTACCTTAAAAAAGTAAGCGTAAAGAAAATTATAATAATTAATAGAAAAGTTGTAAATAATTTGAACGCAATTAAATGCGATTACATTCGGTTATGTCAAAACTCTCATACGCTTATAAAAATTGTTTTATATACCAAGTGGGTGAAAACTAGTTCAGAAATATAAAAACAAACAACAATATAGTTTTAATTTAAAACGATCTTTTAATCACCACATGTCTCTCGTGTCAAGTAAAGGGAGCACATACTTAGTGACACAATTCTTGGTTCCAAAGATTGTGTTTACAAAAAAAAAATTTTTTTTTTACATATTCTAGCCCAAAATCACTTCTTAGTCTATGCCTAGGTAGATTCACTATTACAACAAAGTAAATTTCGATTAAAATAAAGTTTAAACGTCTATTTTGTGGAAGCGCTCGTAACATAACGTCTCATTGAGGTAAAAGAAATTCTCGTTAGTCTGCCCTCCTCCACCGCGCCGTGCGGAACCAGGTATTTCGGGGATCTCGGAGATAGCATCTTGACGTTACATTCTGCAACTTTGGGGAAATTGGATTGGTTAATCTTAAGTTAGTTCGAACAACGCTTATTGTTAGAGCCACCGGTTCACTGGAACTTATAATTGCTTTATAGTTTGAGCGTTTATGCTGAAAATTATACTTGATGAGCCTTTTTTGGTTAGAAAATTGAGTAATTGAGCCTCTCAAGAATTTCGAGTGATGATCATCAAATTTTGTAACATGAAGGGGATGATTTGATTAGAGAACAAGAAAGAACTAAGTAATAAACATTAACTGTGACAGAATTTCAATAGTACTATACACTATAGTTTATTACATATATACAGAGCTAAGAAAATAGAAATATTAAATATGTCCACTCCTCGAGTGGGAATTAAACCCATAACTAGTCGTTTACAGTCACACGCTTGTGCCACTGGGCCACGATTGGCCACATTAATATTTAAATATCCTATGATGTATTAATATTCAATATTTTTTTCAATTTCGTTTTTATATTTCACATGTTTATTATTTTTTTAATATAACGCTTCTTTTCGCATAAAAGGACAGTCAGAGAGAAATTAGTGTCAAGACATTCCGGCTTTCACTTTCTCATGTTCCTGTGCATTATTGCGAAGTACAAAAAATAATATCTAGTGACGAGATACATTGTTTTCCATCTTCGAATACAATTGAACTATTATATTGAAATTAAACTTATTTATAACTAAATAAAAATAAATAGATACATATATTCATATTTTCAAACTAAGATTCGTAATAACTAGCATTGCTTTACATTAAGCATTCCAACTAATATACTTTATAGTAAGCAATAAGTAATGGTCTTCTAACATATTATTCAGGAAAAAATCTGAAGCGATAAATTCCTCTCCGCAGTCGTCGCGCCGCGTCGCGTATTACTTTACATATTTCGCACTAAGGTGTCGGATTTCTTTAATAATGCCCCGCATACTGCAACACTCACAGTGGCAGTACAACATGCCGCATTGCATTGCGTTGCGGGTAACATTACTCACAATACACGCTTGTTATGGTAATCCGGTAACACTCTAATATGTGTTAACATACATTTGCTTTGTTTGTAGTAATATTTAGAAATGTTGTTTTTCATTTTTAAAGTAAATTTAGTGTTAATATATTATGTTTTCTATTTTCTGTAATTTTTTAAAAGTTTTAAGCGATGTGTAGCGTAACTCAACGCCGCGCGTACTCGACCTCAGGAATCAATTAACCTCTGCACATTCTCACTGTGGACACTATCACTGTACGCTGTGATGATTTTAAAAACATTTTGATATTTGAAGAATATAAAGTCTTATGGAATATTTGTATTATACACTAGCAGAAATAATTAAAGGATCGGTAAAATTTTCCAAATTTTTAAACGTTTTTAAGTGACTGTATTTTCCTCAAAAATGG
Organism: Dryas iulia moderata; assembly: GCA_019049465.1. NCBI lineage: Eukaryota > Metazoa > Arthropoda > Insecta > Lepidoptera > Nymphalidae > Dryas > Dryas iulia. Next base: position 15,692,012 of record CM032429.1, on the reverse strand, counting down.
TCGCATTGAAATAAAAAACAAACATCTTAAAGCTTAAAGTTTCTAGTTTTGAGATCTTAAGATAGTTCCGATCCTTTAATTAATTCCGCTAGTATATATCAAACACATAATAAAGTGGATAATAACACTACCGTAAAATGTATTTGTATTAATGTAAAAGTATTTAAATTATTATTTTAACTTTTAAGGTAATTGCTTTCTACACTCGATCTCCCTTAAACTTTAACTATGCCCATTTTCGTTGTGTACTGTTCATATAATTTTCTTCAAAATCTATTAACATATTTCTTTACGTGTACGTAATAACGTAATAATAAACGTCATTTTATACATACATATTATCATAGCATTGTAAATGCATAATGTATACCAAAATAAATGTATATTTTTTTCGTTTAAATCATGATTACACTCTAATTATGAAACAATTTAAAATGCTAATATTACCAGTTCATTTAACATTTGTTAGTTCACGCGGAAAAGGGCAAGTTCGGGTGATCAAAGTAATTTTTAAGACAAGGTTAAGAACTGTGAAAAGGGACCTTAATTGCATCTTTTGTTGGAATAAAGGCCGTGAAAATTGTAGGAAACGAGGATACCTATCTATATGTATTTGCAGTTATATGTACATTAGTATGAACCATCAGAAAGTAGTACTGAGTTGTTTTAACAAATGACAAATTTAATTTTGCCTGTAAAATTAGTTCTATTTGTTTTTAATCTAAAGCATTGTTCATACACTTGAAATACATTGCTAGAAAACGTGTATAAAATTGAAAGCCGAAGGATCGAACCCGCGTTTCTTAAAAATCGTCTATCGCACTGACCACTAAGCCATGAGTCCATCGGATTGTGAAAATGCTTATTACAACCTTTTATATTTTTGTTTGTCAGAAATTTTCAAAATATTATTTATTCTATTCATCAGCTGCATGCTTTTTCCCGCATAGCGGAGTAATCAGAGAGGATTTAGTGATAAGACACTCCATCATCCAGTTTCCGTCCGAAGCCGAGACACTATTGTATTGAGCCGGAACTCAACGCCAAGCTTTGTCTTATACTATTTATTAATTTGACCTAAAGTGGCGGAATTCTCCTCCTAATGATCTGGATCAGAATAATTTTACATATATATTTTCTTATCAGCTTTAAACCTTCGATCACCGCCGAATGTGGCTTTTTGCTTAGACTGCAAGATTACATTTATATTCAATCGCTGAGACTTCCTTTACTTTGAAATAACAGATTGAAATGATCAAAAGATATGTTTCACACACACATTTTAGATTTACAACGGATGTTAACAAAGCGCCATTTGTATATACTTTTAAACCTATTTTTGAAAGGTATATGTTAATTTAATTAATATAAACAAATTACAAATCAGGAGATTCTTTTTTTAGAGAATGTATAAAATGATGAACGCAGTGGAGGTCAATTATTTTTCGAAAAATACTTTTCATGTCCAAAGTATTGAATAACCGTCTCACTTTCACGTCTGGTTGTGGCTTCGATCTTCTTTAGGGAGAAATATATAAGTTATTGTCGTTCCTGGTAATATAACGCGCGATAGCACGATAGCAGAAGAAGCGTCCTTACACTCTTTTTGCTCTTCAGCTTCTTTACTATTAAAAATCATGTTTTAGTTTTTTTCTTTAAAAAACATACATTTGGTGCTTTATACATGAGAACGTGAAAATTTAATAAAATGAATTTCTTAAAATAAGATTCTTATTAGATGATTTTACCTTCGTTATGACCTAGCTTATATAAAAAGTTTTTCATAATAAAAACACAAAACCTAGTAAAAGGCTAACTTTCTAAACAACTACCTTGTAAGTAAAGTGTAGCGCTTTTGAAATTTCAAAAGCTCTTAATACCGATGCCTCAGCAGCGCAATCAACAACTTCACTGCTAACTTAATTACAGAAACTAGACGCTCCACTTTATTTCTTTATCTTTCTTTAAAATTACAATCAGATAATTAAAGCTGTGTACACACTTAAGCCAGCTTTACGCTTTTCCCCATATGACAGAGTAGAGGTAGTCAGAGAGAACTTAGTGTCAAGACACTCTGTTCACCTCTTTCCGCTCGAGACATTGTGTGTTAATCGGCAGAACTGTCTCTGCACTTTATCTTATATACTAGAGCGAAGATTTGATAATTTATAATTTATATTTCATAATTTATATTAAAATAAAAAAAAACAATAATAAATATTTAATTATTCTCATTCCCGTAAGTGTGAATCGAACCTAAAACCTTCGATCGCGTTTAGAGTCAGGCACTGTACGACTGTACCACGACGAGCTTTATATACATTTGTAAGACTTCAAAAATCGTATTACTTGCAGAAATACGATGTACCTGAATTTCAAACAAGGTACAGTAATCTTGTGGTGATCGCGGAAATGAAGAAAAGAATGTAATCAAAGACATTGGAAGCCGCAGATACGTTTGTAATATTTTGTAAGGTCATCGTTTGAAGGTAACTTGAAAAGGAAATGCAAGCTTTTGATATATGTCTAATATGAGTAAAAAAATAATCATTTAATATTTTTCTACCGCGTTGCAATTCATACCAAATTGTGTTTCAATACAAATATAATAAATGAAATCGTTGGATACCTACTTATATTTTTTTCAACTTCACATTCTTTTTTGCATAACGAGACGGACAGACAGCCTGGACCTTCGCTAGATCGAATCCATCTGATTTAATTTTTTTACACAATTTCTAAAAAGGCTTTTCATATACCAAGTGTGTGAATAACACTATACTGCTATTCACACACTTAGTAAATTGAAAAATACCTTTTTAGAAAACATATAAGATTTTGAACGAAGCGAGATTCGAATTGACGTGTCTTAGTAAGTTGTCTAAAAATGTCTTTAGCTACATATATAATATTTCCTGGCTGAAAGAAATGTTACTTGACTTAATACTGCTAAGAGCATCTGCTTCTATAAACATATAACCATTGAATAAATATGTATATAGCTTTACGGAGTCTGAAGTTACGACGGATATTAAAAGGAAATTATATTGGAAGCGATTGATATAGAAATCTAAGCTCGGGTGCAATTGAAGCCAAGCGACATGACTCAAGCCTAGGTCGAACGTCTTACCATTGAATAGCTAGCTAGTATTTGAATGTTTAAGTAACTTGTATCATTTGATATAATAGAATTTGAATTTAGATATATTCGGTATATAAAAATAACAAAAATATTTTTAAGATAAATAGATTGATGTCGATATAGCGCAAGTATTTGAATATACAAGCCACAATGGTTGTGGGTTCGATTTTAACTCGAGAGTTATATTGAATAATATATTAGATTACCGTTCCGTCATTTAACAAGATTATTCCACAACTTTGCTATCCACCGAGCAACCTTATGAGGTTTTAAAACACCACTTAAGAGTGGTTTTTTAAAAGTGTTATTTATAGCGTCCCATTGTCATTAGAACGAGATTGATAAAGGGTGTACTCGATCGATTTCCACTCGGCTAAATAATTATATTTTAGGTATTTCCATTTCTCTAGTACAGCAAGACAAAACGTATGATTCAGTTCCACCACGCAATTCAAGAAACAAATAGAAAAGGAGTTTATTGATACGATTTTCGGAATCTAATTTATTTATGATAAGGAAAAGCGTGAAAAGATATTGCAGTAATGTAATAGATCTGTAATAGATCTATATCATTTTTTCTATCATAAATCAACTGACCTCCAAGCATAAAGTTAGTGGAAAATCCAATTTGAAACGTAAATGAGAATTAACTTCCTTGCAACTCTAAAAGAAGGAAAAATGAAAGTTCTTTATAAACTTGGCTCTCATAAGAAAACTCATCAATCATCTTGCGAGTGTAACCACCGTTTGTGTCAATATAAAATAAACTGTTTATACATATTCATATGTTTTAGGCAGAGGGAACGTAGTGTCAAGACACTTCGATCCTCAATTTCCGCAACACCTGGATAGTCGTGGCGCAGGGGCATAACTCAATATTTTAAATTGTGATGGTCACTTTCAGTTTTCTGGTATCATTTTTTTGGCTTGACATTTACAGAATGTTAGTATAATAATAAAAATAATACAAGTTTATTAGAGCAAATAGCAATGTTCCTATCGTTTGAAATAACAAAAAATAACAGAATTTCTTTAGCAGTATTTACACTTTTGTGAATTTATTTAGGCGCTTTCATTAAGACTAATACAAGAGATTGTGGAAAGGATAATGCTGCTTTCCAGTTGATGAGTCAAATTGTTATCAATAAATGTTTTCTAAATACATTTACAAAGGAAGCACAAATAGCTTAACTGAACTTCAGTTTCATGCTTTTGCACACATTGCAGAGCAAGATAAGAGAATTAGGTAGGGATAGAGAGACAGACAGAACTTAGTGTCAAGGCATTTGATTATCAAGTTTACGCCAGATATTGCGAGATTGCGGTTTAAATGTGGGAACTCAACGCTTAACCTTAAGTACTTGAACAGAAAAATGAACATGATCAACATAAAATTATTCCCACGAGTAGAAATCAAACCCACAATCAATTGGATCTACAGTCAGACGCTGTCACACTGCGCCACGATAGTATGTTTGTTACGGGGCAACTATATTAAAATTGTACTTAGTTGAAAGAGAAAGTCAATATAAATTGATGCTAGATCTAGCGCCACTTTCTGCGTTTCAGTTCGTAAAACCAATTACGCAAAGAATTGTATTTTTAAACACAGCTTCTTGAATACATAATCACTATTATGGGCAAATTGATATATTTTACAGGGAAAGCAACAAATAATAAACATGTTTATAATAACATTATGAATAAGATGTATATCAAATTGTACTTTTTCTAGTATTGTATTTAAAAATGTGCATATATTTTTTTAAAGTTTTTGAATCAACATAAAGTTTTAATAGCAATTCTTCATATATTGAATTATTTTTAGGTTCTTCACGCTTTTATCGCATAGAAGGGTGGACAGAGGGTACATTGGGTACAAGACATTTCGTTTTACACTTTCCGCCTGAGCTCGAAACATTGCTTGTTCAGTATGGGAACTAATTTAAACTAAATGTCTTGTTCACCAGAACTAGTAAAGGAAAATAATTAACTTAATTATATTGAGTGGTAATCAGACTACCATTAACTTACCTACCTAGTACAAACCCAAAGAAAAGATTAAAAATTGAACACACACAATAATTTGAACAATTTTTTAAAGAATTTCTTCTAACCATGTTTAAAAAAATGTTATTTTTTTACTGTTATCTTTGTCTTTTGTATCGTGGGACATTTAGAAGTGTTTTTTTATGTACCCTGACGCTATTGGTATGCGACCTACAAATATCCAATTCTCTCACAATTAAGATTTTCATTATGGCCGAGTTGAGTATTGGATTGTTCTGCGGTTCAGTCATCTAACGGAAATAAAATTCATAATATTTGGTTACCGAAAAACAACTGAAATTTGAAAGTACAGTATAAAAGCTTCAAAGGGTTAAACTTTTTCTTAAGTAGAAAACTTTCTTAAATATGAAGTCACAAAAACTCTGAAGTATTCCATCTTAGAAAGATTATTATACTTCGTTCTCGTCGCGAATGATATTTTAATATTAAAACTTCAATAGTTATAATGTTTTTTAAAAATTACATTTTAGTTTCAGTACTGTAAATCCTTTATTAATAAATGTTAAGCGACACCCTTTTTTCTGTTCTGGATGGATGTGCAAATAATAACTTACGTTAGAAAAAAAATCTTTTTTTTCCAACGTAAGTTATTATTTGCACTTGTTACTTACCTAAGTAGGAAATAAAGTGTCAATAATAATTTAAAAGGAAGTCAAAATTGATCAAACGAAATATGTTAAATAAACACTTAAGTACTAAGTTTTGCTGTATACTGAATACTATCTATTAGTGTCTTCTAATTATTATTATAAACTCTAATCGTAAATATTTTACTGCAAACCTAATGGTTGTAGGTTCGATTCTCACTGTGTGTTTATATTTAAATAAGTTTCTTTTCTTTATTTGCTCTGGTACCTTAGGCAGAGCGAGGCTTCGAGTTTCGTCACTTCACACGTAATTTCGGGCGGAAAAAAAGAAGGAAGCGTCTTGACAATACGGAGAAAACCTCTCCGACTAACCGGTCATACAGAAAAAAAGCAGTAAGCTGCGTTTTTACTTTATATCTATGTTTTGTGTATGTAGGTAAAGATTATTCTTTTAAACTAAAAACGGCGTTTTAATCCGCTAACCAATACGTAAACTTTTTATTAACAACCTACAATGAAATATCTTATATATAAAAATCTAATGAAACACATAATATAAAATGGACTCTCATTACTTTTATAATGAGGCCGAGAACGACTAATTTAATTATCCCAACACACAAATTAAGAACATTATATTTGAACGTTTTAAGGAAAATATTGTTTTGATTCAACAAAAATCAAAAACATTCATTTATTTGAAAAAAATATAATAATTAAATTATAATTTAATAGTAGATATTAAATTTGTTAAAGATGTTATTACTCTTGTATAAACATTTATTAGATTTTGATTACAATAACATTAGTAAAAGGAACAAAGAAAAAGTGAGAAGCCGTCGTGGCGCAGTGAGACAGCGTCAGAATCTAAATGTGCTGGTTGTGGGTTCGATTTCACTCGGGGGAATTATGGTATTTTAAATCATATTAATATGAACAAAACACTACATTGAGTTCCTCCATTCAACAGCAATGTCTCGATTTTGAGCACAACTTGGAGAGCTTAGTGTCTTGACGACTTGACCTGAATTTAAATAGTTTATTACTTAAAAATATTATTACGTCAACTTAAAGTTTAAAAATTTAATTCAGACTCATGACTATTCTCGCTTCCAATCAGACATCTCACTGTGCTTTTATAATCTGTATTTTTTAAAAAATGTCAACTATTTGTAGAATAACGTTCCAGAGCATGTCAATTCAATTATAAAAAAAACTGTGTACCTTTTCTTGTCACTAGGATATGCAATTTACGCGTACTGCGTATCTGGGGTAACCTAATCTCAAATTTTACACAGAGACCGGAAACAGAACCAATAAGTGAACATAAAAATTACATAGAATTAAGTACCTACGAGTACATATAAAAATTAATAATACAGGTAAACGAAGGCAAATGTTCTCTAATGATTAAAGAAGAAGTTCTCTAATGATAAAAAGGTCGCCTCAAACATATAGCCTTTGATCTATTATTTAGTTTTCTGAACAAAGGACGCTTTCACGATACTGCGGGAGCCTAATGTCAACTTTTAGTTAGATTTATTTTTTATTTTATTACACGTATGTATATATAGTTAGAGCTTTACGGAAGTGCGTAAGGACATATATTTTAGTATTCGAAAATACTTTTTAACCCAACTTTTGTTTCATTTTCCAATATTTTTTCTAAAAGGCTTCTTTTATTGTAAAATGTATTTTTGAATACTATAATATGTGCAATTAATCCGTTTAAATAGTATTATTTTAGGCATTTTTTTACAAATATATTTTATCGGGCGCTATCATGATCGGACACATATGGTTCGTATCTCTTTTTCACTTTTTTATCTGTAGTAGCGGAATTGAAAGCTTGTATTCCTGGGGGAATAACAAAGGCCGGTAGCGCACCTGTAGCTCTCCTGGTCTTACACAAGGTCGAAGGCGGCTGTTCACTTACTATCAGGTAACCCGAACTGCTTGCCTTGTCTTTCCTATAACAAATATCGAGATTTTACCATTTTAACAGTAAGAACTGCAGATAATAGAGACTCAATACTTATAAAGCTACCACTATTTAATAATTAACCAATATTATATTATAAACGTGGCGTTAAGTTCCGCCAATTAACACGAAATACCTCCTGATTTCGGCAGAAAAAAGGGGGACGGACGTATGACCTATGTTCAATCTGCCTACCCTGCTACAGTGATACAATGATACAGTGTGATGCCTCATTGTATTATTGTCCATCACGACTTTCTTCCTTATTCATGTATTTTCTTGTTATAATACGAAAAACAATGTAAATAAATAATAGACTCTCCGCATAACAGCGAACATAATATAAAAAAAAATAAAACAACTAAAGCGAACGTATCTTCTACTTTGCGAAACACGTTGATACTTTCTGAATATTTTTCATAGTTTCTTCTGGAGTCGCGACAAATTCTGAGCTATCGCGACATTCATGAGGCGGCTGACATTGATTTATGTTTTCTGAAAACATTTTCACCTCCACTGCTAGCGGCGGGTACTTTAGCTGCAACGACGCGCTACAAGTTAAGCCACAATGCTACGCTCATGATTTCATTTGTATGATTTATGCTGAGTGTCGTATGACAGTTTAGGGATAGGGAAGTTATACACACTTTTTGTTTTATTTACGGGTCTGCTTAGAAATAACCTTGTTTTAAGTTACTTTGTTTTTAAATATATGACAAATTTCTATTGTCAACGTTTGAGCTAAACTTTGCCTAAACATCTAGTATCTTAACACACTAAAAACCAAAATTAACATATTATTTATTCAAAAAGGCTATTATAACCTCTTTTGAATTGTTAAGTAACATAAAATGTTTAATATACTTACATTGCCGGTCGCACTAGCTCGGAAGGCAGCTCTTGTGCTTTTTGCTTTTCAAATTTAAATTTTTAACAAGTTTTTAACAGATATATGATTAGGCTCCCGAAGGAGCAACAACAGCATATAATTCCACACGTTAATATGTATATAGTATTATTGAGCAGAATAATATACCTTCTTCAACCAATATGTTTTTTTACCTTGATTTAAAATTGTTCAAATGGCAAGTCTGAAATTATTAGTCGATATGTGTAATGTTTATTTATTTTTGAAAGGTGAAACAAGGAATAATCAGCTTATGCTTCTTATGAAAAGTAGTTTTACGCTTTATCTCATATGGCTTGGGGGGTATAGTCAGAGGGAACTTATTGTTAAAACACTCTTCCTTCCACTTTCCACCCGAAATCCGACATTAGCTTACAGTCAGACGCTGCCACTGTGCTACGATGGGTGGGAAAAAAACAGAAGAAAAGAAAAAGTAACTACAAGCTGCGCTATTACCACGAGATGTGAACTCTAGCGACTGACGTATACACTATAATGTAGATACACTAAGTTCCAAATGACGGACGAGACGCGCGCAATCACTTATGTAAGACAATATATTACGGCGTGCTTTTGACTTTATGAAAAGCTTCCAGACGCGATACAGCGCTGTCGTCGCGTTTATTTATGACACTTCCTAAAGTTTGTTATAATGACACTATTGTTGCACAGTTGTAAAGTCTGACTGTATGCGTAGCTGTTGTATGTTCCGGAATTCAGAGGAATATTTTTGTTAGAGTGTTTAGACAAAGTCTAAGATTAAGTGCCACCGAACACTTTGTGTCTAAACAGAAGTGAAAAGTGGAGAGCAGAATGTTGTCTTTGTATATTTTGAATAATGTGTAGATATAAATTTGGAGCAGCTTCGGCCTATTTTCATACGGTTTCACCTTTGACCGACATAACATGAGAGTTGGATAGAACCTAGTGCCCAGCGTTCTGCACTTCAATCCACTAGTGGAGCTTAATTTTTATCTGTAATTTTCATGCTATCTTGTCATGCGTGCAGTACTCGTAAATGCACACTCAAAAGGGTGCAATTTCCAACCCTAGAGCATACTAATTAATACCATATTTTTTAACTAGCTGATTTATTTACAAATTACGAAAAATTTAGTTTTATTAAAGCTTACATCATTACTTACCCTGCAATTACAGAGAGCACGTTTATTTTAACTTAACTAGAGCGTGATCGAGTTCCTTACAGGTCCGCGACGGCGACCACGTGACTCGATTGCGTTATTCTGTTCAGATATTTTCATTTCTTTATTTAATTTCTTCGGTCTGTAAGAGTGTGGACTTCGGAAGTGGTTGTGATATTATTAAAACATATTTTATTGTAATTTGATAATGAATTTCTCTATCGAGAATCTATAATTTATATTTTATCCACAATCTTTAAGTTATATGATTCGATTCCAGGTTGAAAGTGGAGAATAGTGTCTTCATATTAGGTTCTTTCAAACTCCGCCCAGGTCCATGGACGGTTGGGGCAGTACCCGAGACCTGGGCTAGTGGTGGGAAAGGAGCGCCATCAGGTTTTAGTGGGTAAACAAAGGCGTACCATCTTGCCGAACCGGAGTCCCACATAACCGCGTCCCGGGTCCCCACCCCGGGCGGGTATCCGTAACGGATTTCCTGACGTTAAAAAAAGGTTCAGATTTACTTTCTATATAATGTAAGAATTATATCTAAATACATGAAGCGAGAGAGATCGAAGTGCCTTTACTCAATTTTGTTTTGTCTATTTAAACAGTAAGAACGCTTGAATATCGCAAATAAAATATACGATAGAAATCTAATAGGCAATCACATTTAGGACAGTACTACAATACTACAAGTAAGCTACAAGTTTCTAAATAATGCTAACGGCTTTAAAGTGTAGTAAATTAGGCAAGTTCCTGTAAATACGTCAGCTGGCGTGATCTGTAGTTGTAAATAAAAGAGCTGCAGTGCGGTGGAGTGACGTGCAGTCGGGCTTATGAAAGCCTTCTTGTTTTACCTGTTATTATGGTAAATATCTACCTTGTTTCGTCTTAAATCATATGATTTTTTTTTATAAACTAGTTATTGTTTACTACTTCTGTGAGGTGGGATTCGTGAGTGTTCCCACATTGTATTTATTAGCGTTTTCATCCAAAATTGACCTGAACCGAATCAATATTGATCTATTCATAATGTGGCATTTATTTATTTCTTGTGATTTCGTTATTTTAAGATTATTGAAGTTTAAAAAAGAAAACCAGAATATCCAGACTTTTTAATATTATATGTCATTAAAGTGTGACTTAAGTTGTGTTTTTCATGACTAAGCATAATCTTTCTGATAACACAAATATTCTTCCTAATAACACAGTAAAGTAAGACGACACATGCAATCCGAAATATCTTGATAGAAAATCTCAAAGCAATAGTAATTGCAAACTATCGATTACACTTCAATCTGTTCAGTGCGTATGACATCTCATTTTGTACTTGCTATATGAAGTAGTTGTAGTAGTGAACTAGGCTTTGTTACACATCATATTTTCTTTTATATTTCTTAAATGAATATCTCTTTATATATATGTTTAGGGACAAATCGTTACGTTACGTGCTGAGTGATGGATCTTAATGCCGCGCTAACTGAAGTGGAAAATTAGGAAAAGCGTCACGCTCTGTCCATATCTCACAGACAAAGCAGGGTAGGCACAGGAAACCTAATGTTACACTCTGTTCTCCATTTGAGATTAGTTTTAATAAAATTATTCTCCTGAGTGAAAATCTTCACGCTATATCCCGCACACAGCAGGGTAGGCAGAGGGAACCTAGTATTAAGATACTCCGTTCCCCACTTTCCGCCGAATTCGGAGGCATTTCGTGTTAAGTGGTGGAACTTAACGCCGCGCTTTTCGTCGACACCAGAGCGAAGAAAATGGAAATACTAAATATTTCCACTCCTCGAGTGGGGATCGAACCCACAACCAGTCGTTTACAGTCAGACGCTTGTGCCACTGGGCCACGACTGGCCACATCGAACAAATCAAACTCGCAAAAGACGAAAATCCCACTGCAATTCGATAACCTTTTATTATATATATATTTTGAATTTTATTTAAACAAGCAAACGCAAACCATAGTACTGATAACAATAATACCGTTTACAAAATATACACGGTTTTATCGATAAAATTACCAAATAATAAATAGCATTCAATCATTTATATTATGATTAAATTGAAATGTTACTTTTTAACCTGTTTTTTCTGCTAAGTTCAAACTTTTCTTTGCTATTTCGTGAGCAAGCAAGTAATATATGATTTATGATAATAAACTAAGTACTAATTTACATAAAAAAACATTATATAATTATTTGATCATAATTTAAGTGTTTTTATTTCTTCGTTCTGGTGAACTAAACAAAACGCGGTGTTATGTTCCGCCACTCAACAAGCATTGTCTCAAATTCAGGTGAAAAGTGAAGAACTGTGTTTTAACAATAAGTTCTCTCTGATTACTCTAATATGAAGTGCGAAAAAAAAAGAATTAAGCTGTATATCAAATAACGAGACATACACTTATTATAAACTCCAATTTATTAATTAATAACAATTATTCTTTAATATATTTACCTTTAATACATTTTACTATTTTATTAGAATAAAATTTCTATTTACTGCATCTGGAGCTACGGTCACGTAGTGATAATCTACTTAAATTACCCAACTGTTCTACTCAATTCTATTCCAATTCCTTCACTGTGAAATCTGCCATTCTTTGGAATGAGCTTCCTACAGAAGTTCGACATTCCAAATCTCTTAATATGTTTAAAAATCGTCTAAAAGAGCATCTACTTAACTTAAAACTTTGATTTATCCCTATCTATTTATGTATATGTTTCGTTATTATATAAGTATGTCTATTCAAATATGTTGATATTTTTGTGTAGGTATATGTATTTATTTGTTTATGTATGTACATATATAAAAAAAAAAAAAAAAAAAAAAATAGCTTCACGCTATATCCCGCACACAGCAGGGTAGGCAGAGGGAACCTAGTGTTAAGACACTCCGTTCCCCACTTTCCGCCGAATTCGGAGGCTTGCGTGTTAAGTGGCGGAACTTAACGCCGCGCTTTACCTCGACACCAGAGCGAAGAAAATGTAAATATAATTTCCACTCCTCGAGTGGGAATCGAACCCACAACCAGTCGTTTACAGTCACACTTTTGTGCCACTGGGCCACGACTGTCCACAACATACATATTTGTACATATATATTTGTATGTATATATTTGTATGTAAATGTGTGTAGATAATTTATATTTATATATTTTATTATATTATAGTATTAATGAGTTTACGTTTATGTATTGTAAATATCGTTTATGTAATATGTGCACCGATCGACGCTATTCCCCTTTTTATTATAATTAGTCCTTTCGTCACCAAAGGTTGTCTGTAAAAGATTGCTTAAAGCAATAAGACCGCCTTTGCGTACATTTTAAATTATCTATGTTTGTATGTCTCTTGTGTATTTTATATCCATGTGTGCAATAAAGTATTATTCTATTCTATTACTTCCACAGTCATATAGTAAAGCTTCAAAACAATTAAGGCAATCTTAAAACCCCCAGCTGTAAACAACACTCGCTTTGCCGATGCGGAGTGTCGCTGACAGTCGCGCGCTTTGTGTCTAGTACTGTGCCTTACCTACCTACCGGCTTCATATTACGTCTTCCGTTTAGTGTACTATTGAACAATTAGTATGTTCTCAGAAGATAACGTTATATGAACACGGGAGTATATTGTGTGGGATGCTTTGTTAGATAGCAGAGTTGTAGGTTTATTTGACTCTTAATATATGTAAGTGGCGTGAAAGAAGATATGTCAAAAATTTGCAGTAGATACCAAATTATTATTTAAATTAAAAATCATTTGAACGTCTAATTATAAGACAATCAATACTCATTATTAAAAAGTCTATTATTATACAAAAGCATCAAAAATACTTGTGGTGTTTTTGAGGCTGTCGTGATGCAGTGGTACAGTGTCTGAAAGTAAACAGGATAGGATATGGTTTCAACTTCCACTCGGGGAATGCTTATGTAAATTATTTTTATTTCCATAATTGACTTAACCTGCCATATCTACTATTGAGACACACAGAGAGAGAAAAAGACTTGTAGTAATTTCAAGATTTTTGAAAAAATGAGTATTTGGAAACTGCTACTAAAATTTTATTGCTAACAGAAGTTTAATTTTAGCATCCTTTAATAAATTTCCTATATACTTACTGGATAAGCCGAAACTCGAGTGGTACGTAGTGACGTTAAAGTTTCTCTCCCTTTAGATAATTAAGTTGTAACCAAAACAGTGTATCTGAGTGAGGATCGAATAGATAACCATCACACATTCAGATATTTATGATATTATTTACGTTTTATACTACAATGCCATTTTTTTAGTATTAAATCCATATTAGCGAAGCATTACGATAGAACTCGAGCAGCAATGCCTTTGATTAAAAGGATCCCGTAAAAGTTTAATCATGTGAATAATGTATGAAATCCGTAAGTTAAGTAAGCCATACTGATAGTACCTATTGGAATGGCAAATATAAAAATAAAAGGATACTCTGAAAGCATTTTAATTAAGTAATTGAATATATTTTCGGTGAAAATATATTAAAAATATATTTACTTGATGTGTCGTCTTATTTTACTGTGTTTTTAGGAGAATTATTGTGTTATTCAAAATTAATATGTTTAGCACTTTTAAAGTATATTAAACTCATTGAGTCCATGAAAAACTCAACTTACGTCACAAAAAATATCAGAGCACTAACATGTTTTATGTGATATTTTATGAATATGAAAGCTCAAACTTCAATATATTGAAAACAACGAATCACAAGAAATAAATTAATGTCAAATTAAGAACAGGATCCCATTTAATTTCAATTTGGTGAAAACCGCTTAATAAACACTATAAATGTCGAAACAATCACGAACCCACCTCAAAGAAGCGAGAACAAGTAACTAGTATACAAAAAGATAATATAATTAAAGACAAAGCAACGTAGAGATTTACCATAAACAGCAGGTAAAACAAGAACCTTTTATAATCACGGCTACACGATCACGCCACCGCCACTGCAGCTCTTTTTTACAAACTACAGATCACGCCAGCGGGACGTATTTAAGAAACTGCCTAATGACCTTTTAACCTTTTTAAAGCAGTAGCATAATTTAGGAACTTGTCGCTGAACTGTAGTACTGTTACTACTGTCCTAAATGTACTTGCCTACCAGATTTTTATCGTATATTTTATTTGCTATATTCATGCATTCTTACTGTTTAAATAGACAAAACGAAAATTGAGTAAAGGCACTTCGATCTCTCTCGCTTCATGTACTTAGATATAATTCTTACATTATATAGAAAGTAAAGCTGAAAGTATTGAGCTCTACTAGAGAATGTCCTTATCAGTACGAGAAAAAAACAGAAGTTTACGTGTCACGGTTAAAAATGTATAAGACCAAGTGACCAATACAACGGTCATAAAGTCTATGCACGCGAAATTGTGACAATTACTACACATACTGTGTAGCTGGAAAGAACCTTTTTTTAAAGTCAGGAAATCCGTTACGGATACCGCCAGGGGCGGAGACCCGGGACGCGGTTGTGTGGGACTCCGGTTCGGCAAGATGATACGCCTTTGTTTACCCATTAAAACCTGATGGCGCTCCTTTCCCACCACTAGCCCAGGTCTCGGGTACTGCCCCAACCGTCCATGGATCTGGGCAGAGTTTGAGAGAACCTAATATGAAGAAACTATTCTCCACTTTCAACCTGGAATCGAGTCATATAACTTAAAGATTGTGGATAAAATATAAATTATAGATTCTCGATAGAGAAATTCATTATCAAATTACAATAAAATATGTTTTAATAATATCACAACCACTTCCGAAGTCCACACTCTTACAGACCGAAGAAATTAAATAAAGAAATGAAAATATCTGAACAGAATAACGTGGTCGCCGTCGCGGACCTGTAAGGAACTTGATCACGCTCTAGTTAAATTAAAATAAACGTGCTCTCTATAATTGCAAGGTACCTATTTTTTTTATTAAACTTTAATTACTGATGTAAGCCTTCATAATATTATTTTTAGTTATTTGTACATAGTTCAGCAAGTTAAAAAATATTTTTGAGTGTGTATTTACGAGTACTGCACGCATGACAAGGTAGCATGGTCTCCGATCTTTAAATTATTTTCAAAATTTCATTCACTATTTTCTGAAGCTATTTTTAAATTTTGTATTTTATTAAAAAAAAACAAATATATACTTAACACAAATTGATTAATATTAGAAAAGAATATAGTGATCAGTCATCATTTCTTGTGGCAATTAGAATATAGCATATAGCGTACATGTTCGTAAATAAACTCAACGTACATTTTTTTTAAATTACACATAAAATTTTAGCTCTACTAGTGGGTAGAAGTAAAGAACGGAACTAGTTTCTTTCCAACTCTCATGTTATGCCGGAAAAGGTGAAACCGTATGAAAATCGGCCGAAGCTGCTCCGAATTTATATCTACACTTTATTCGAAATATACAAAGACAACATTCTGCTCTCCACTTTTCACTTCTGTTTAGACACAACGTGTTCGGTGGCACCCAATCTTAGACTTTGTCTAAACACTCTAACAAAAATATTCCTCTGAATTCTGGAACATACAACAACTACTCATACAGTCAGACTTCACAACTGTGCAACAATAGTGTCATTATAACAAACTTTAGGAAGTGTCATAAATAAACGCGACGACAGCGCTGTATCGCGTCTGGAAGCTTTTCATAAAGTCAAAAGTATGCCGTAATATATTGTCTTACATAAGTGATCGCGCGCGTCTCGTCCGTCATTTGGAATTTAGTGTCTTTGCATTATAGTGTATACGTCAGTCGCTAGAGTTTATATCTCGTGGTAATAGCGCAGTTTGTAATGACTTTTTCTTTTCTTCTCTCTTTCCCCATCCATCGTAGCGCAGAGTGGCAGCGTCTGACTGTAAGCTTATGTCGGATTTCAGGTGAAAAGCGGAAGTGAGAGTGTTTTAACGATAAGTTCTGCCTGACTATACCCCCCAAGCCATATGCGACAAAGCGTAAAACTACTTTTCATAAGAAGACATTTAAAGAAAACGTATAAAAATTTGAACGCAGTGGGATTCGAACCCGCGCCTCCTGAATACCGTTCAGGCGCTCTCACCACTGAGCCATGCGTTCTACTAGCCGCTGCGTCGAAATTCTTATACGCTTTTTATTACAACTTATTTATGTTGTTAGCATCTCTGTAGAGAGATTTTTACAAATTTCTGCTAACCAAAGATTATTCTACGAACAATCATTTGGCAAGAGAGAATGCTATTTTATTACTGCTAACAACATAAATAAGTTAGTAAGAACTATGTTTAGGCAAAGCTTAGCACAAACGTTAACAATACAAATATGTCATGTATTTAAAAACAAAGTAACTTAAAACAAGATTATTTCTAAGCAGACCTGTAAGTAAAACAAAAAGTGTTATATGACTTCCCTACCCCTAAACTGTCATACGACACTCAGCATAAATCATACAAATGAAATCATGAGCGTAGCATTGTGGCTTAACTTGTAGCGCGTCGTTGCAGCTAAAGTACCCGCCGCTAGCAGTGGAGGTGAAAATGTTTTCAGAAGACATAAATCAATGTCAGCCGCCTCATGAATGTCGCGATAGCTCAGAATTTGTCGCGACTCCAGAAGAAACTGTGAAAAATATTCCGAAAGTATCAACGTGTCTCGCAAAGTAGAAGATACGTTCGCTTTAGTAGTTTTTTTTATTTTGTTCGCTGTTATCGGGAGAATCTATTATTTATTTACATTGTTTTCCGCATTAAAACAAGAAAATACATGAATAAGGAAGTAAGTCGTGATGGACAATAATACAATAAGGCATCACACTGTATCACTGTAGCAGGGTAGGCAGATTGAGCATAGGTTATGACAGTCCGTCCCCCTTTTTTCTGCCGAAATCAGGAAGCATTTCGTGTTAATTGGTGGAACTTAACGCCACGTTTATATGTAAGTTTGGTTAATTATTAAATAGTGGTCCATACTATGTACAAATACTTACAAGCAAAACAATATATATATATATATATATATATATATATATATATATATATATATATATATATATATATATATATATATATATATATAATATATATATATATATATATATATCTATATATATATATATATATAGTATATATATATATATATATATATATATATCATGAGAAACAGAAAAACATTTGATTTAAAACTAATGAAGTTGGTTGCTAGCTATTATCATACTGTCCTCGTCTTATTTACAGTTAGAAAAAGCTAGCATTATATAAAAAATATCTGGTATTTATTAAACAATGTTAGAATAAACCCAGTGTATCTACTGTTTACAAGTTTTTATGTAACTTACGATGTTCCGGCAAAACTAACAACTCAATTTTGAAGCGTACTTATATATTTATATACTTTATAATCATAAAAGCTGAAAATTTGTATTCAAGTTTAAATAATAATGCGTTGTTAGCTGTGTGAGGCCATTTTAAACCTAAAATGGCAAAACATCGAATATGGCGGAATGATCACTTTTAATGCACTTCATCAGTATGGATACCAAAAGAAAGAGCTTGCTAAGAATTGAATTGGATACGATAAAACTTGTGTTCACAGCAGCTTTACTGTTTATCTCGCATAGCGGAGTAGTCAGAAGGAACCTAGTGTTAAGACCGCCCAAATCGACACTTGAGGACTTGACGATAATTGGATAGTGGCGGATCTTTATGCCACACCTTCTCTTAGATAATTCCTGAGAGTGAGAATTGAACAAACAACCATCGTTTTACATTCAGACGCTGTTCCACTGCGCCAGGACGGCCTCAAATATTTATTTGTTTATTTCTAATTTTGATATTTTACTTGATTTCAAATGAAAATATGCGGAAAAAATTATAATACACTTATAATTGAATGAAACGTTTTCAGCGAACATAAAAACTATTCGGAATATACATTTCAACACCACAAAGCTTTCAAACGATTTCATAAAAGCTTTGATTCATTATTAACGAAAAATTAACTAAAATTAATTAAATAACTTTTGTTTATGTGAAAATGAAAGAAATTATAGTCATTATTTTATACCTACATAAAATGTGAGGTTTTTCTTGCTTATTTGTGACATTTGTTTTTCAGCTTCCGCTTTAAACATATTAAGAAAGTCAGACAGAGGCTAATGTCAAAACACTGCGTTCTCCGCTTTCCGCGCGAATTTGAGATATTGCATGTTGAGTAGCGGAGCTTAACGGCCAGCGTAGCCATTAGCATGATTTGTAAGATTTTTTTTTGTATCGCGCTGCATCCCGCACACAGCAGAGTAGGCAGAGGGAACCTAATGTTCAGACACTACGACCCCACTTTCCACCGAATTTTGGAGGCCTTATGGCGGAACTCAACGCTGTACTTTCCTTCGACACCAGAGCGAAGAAAATTCAAATATTAAATATTTCAAGTGCTCAAGTGGAAATTGAAGCCCCAACCAGTCGCGTTTACAGTCACAGTGTGTCCCACTGCGTCACGACAGCCTCTTCGATATAATAATGTAATTTCTTTGACTTTCATTATTTGCGTTGTTAGAATGGATTAGTTAATGCTTTAGTGGTCCTGTTGTTTATTTGTATTGACGAACGTGCCACTTGAGTATAAATCTCTTCACCAATGTCACGTTGTATGTCAAACATAAAAGGAAAAAATATAAAGTAAATACAAACATCGAAAATACAATATAGAAACGAAATATCGCTCAACCAATAGAACAACGACATAAACAGTTTGTTTGTCTTATTCGGTTATTTTTAATAGTCTTTTAAATTATTCTCGCGAAGTTACTATAAAATGCACACATAATATTAATATGATGATAAGATAATGATTGGAAATGCATTGTACTTTCAATGATTAAGTATTCCA
Organism: Dryas iulia moderata; assembly: GCA_019049465.1. Classification (NCBI taxonomy): domain Eukaryota; kingdom Metazoa; phylum Arthropoda; class Insecta; order Lepidoptera; family Nymphalidae; genus Dryas; species Dryas iulia. Next base: position 15,672,265 of record CM032429.1, on the reverse strand, counting down.
ATCTAGTATATCATGATATTACTACAAGTCCTTCTAGAAAATTCTTCAACATGAATATACTTGTAGAAGTTGATACAAAATATGAAAGATCGAAGTATTATAAGAAAAAAAATCCAAATTTTGCCAATAACTATATATTCTCGCGTGTTGTAAAGCTTTCCTAAATCTGTTTTGTATGCTTACAGCGAAGATCAACACTTATTGGATTTTCTATACAACATAAGTTTTGTTTATTTCGTACAATGGAAATATTTATGGTAAACGATACTTTTTGTTTTCTAATAAAATAATAAACCCTGTGTGTACATACGGACAATTAAAGTCAGTGTATCGCAGTAGGCCACGTTTAACTGTAGAAACGGTTGATAATGGGTTCCATTCCCAGAAGGAGAAAGTATATCTCAGTAGGAGTAAGACAGACCGCTGCGTAGAATTTCACCATTTAACAAGCAATGTCCCGCTTCCAGAGGTAAACTGGAAAACGGAGTGCGTTGACACTACGTTAAAGGTTGTAAAGTAATTTTATATGTTTGTCATAGATTGAACAAAAGAAACAATAAATTTACATTAACCAGTATGTCGCACTATAATAATAAGTGTCATTTCTTGTTTTTTTATCGCCTAGCATAGGCAGTAGGCTAGTACGCACAGTCAAAACACCTCGCTCCCCACTATTATAAAATTTACTATATGATAGTAATCATGTGTTAATTCTTTAGCTTAATTATTTTTCAATATTTTTGTAAAGTTAAAAGCTACTGAATAATTATATTTTTAAAACAATTATTACCCGTTCTGCTAAATAAAGCGCAATGTTACATTCCACTTTACACACAGTATCCTGAAAATGAATCAGTACACTCCATCCTTTATTTATCTCCTGAAATCAACACATTGAGTGTCGATAGCGGAACTCAACACCATGTTTTGCATTAAGTATCAGAAGAAATTAGGATAAATGTAGGTTTTTAATTTATACAAATGTGTTATTCATAAATCATTCTGAAAATGGAACCCATAACCATTAGAAATAATAATTTGTAAGGCGAAACTAACCATTGCGTAGCAATCAAATAAACAATAACAAAAAAGCACAGGAAAAAGCTTTCGCATATACCTTCTATTCCTTATTCCGCGTAATATATTGAGTGCAAAAGTAAGTTTCACGTTCACGATTTAGGTAATTTGCCGATCTCAGCTATTTATTTATTTTGGGACTTTGTTAATTTCTGTTATTGGCTTTTTTATTATGATTAATAAGGAAAGTCGTCGGAAAAATATCTTATTTTGTCATGCAAGAGAGTAAAAGAGAGATAAATATTTTTGTTTTATTTAAAAATACAGTTTTTATATAAATTCTTTACGTTTACAAATTTATTATTTTTTTTTGTTGTTGGTTTTGTTGTAAGAAATTCTACTTTTTTTAAGACACTCTGTTCTCAATATTCATTTTTTACAAAATTTAATTGCTTTAAAAGAAACCTAAAGCAACTTTTTTCAAAAAAAAATCTATTTTCTGAGGCATTAACCTCAGAGAGGTATACAATACGAGCTGTGACTTGCATCTTCGGGACTTTATAAATTTTGCCTATTTATTTTGTGGATTTTCTCCACAAAATGTTATTTCTATTTACATTTTTAATAATTAAACAAGGCAAGCAGTTCAGGTTCGTGTTCGGTTCAGTGATGGTAAGTGAATACCGTCGCCCACAACCCTGTGTAACGTCAGAGGAACTACAGGTGCGTTGCCGGCCTTTACTGTTCCCACAGGAATATACGCTTTTAATTCCTCTACTACAGATAAAAAGTGAAAAAGTAATACGAACAACGTGTGTGTGTAGCGTCTATTGAAACGAATTTACAAAAAAATGTTATTAATCGCATATATTTGAGAATTCAAAAATATATTACATGTATTGTAATGATATAAATGAAACAAAAATTGGATTAAAAGTATTTTTAAATACAAAAATATATGTCCATACCCACCTCCGTAAAGCGTAATATATACGTAATAATAAAATAAATAAAAAGCAAAATTAAAAATTTTGAAAAAAAACCCACGACGGTTTAATTGTAATTGAAAAAGGATAAAATAACTAGAAATCCCCCGCCTAAAAGAATATATGTAACGAGATGATGGGGACGACTTCGCCGGGGGCTGTCATTACTTTAAGTTTGCACAAACCTTCTCATAGGTTTTCATATTGTTAAAACAGGTTTGGCAAAAAAATTAAAATATTAACATGAATTTACAGTTTTGATAACTGGTATTCCTTTTAAAAACTTTAAGAACGAAATCTATACTGTTAGCTACTATATTTAAAATAGAGATTGCAACTGGCAGCCCCCGACGAAGTTGTCCCCATCATCTCGTTACATATATTCTTTTAGGCGGGGGATTTCTAGTTATTTTATCCTTTTTCAATTACAATTAAACCGTCGTGGGTTTTTTTTCAAAATTTTTAATTTTGCTTTTTTTTAAACTTTTTAAAGTGAATAGATATACATTATATATTATTACATAATATCGAAATACTTTATATTAATCTTCATGTAAATCCAAAAGAAATTGTAAGCTCAATGCTTGCTGGTTATCAAATGCTTATTGCAGCAATTAAACCTGAACCTATCGCAGAAAACCGCATCTATATAGGTTTCACATAAAAAATACAAGCAAATGCTTACTGCAGCGCCCCATGGTGAGGTGTCACCATGACACATACACGAGAACACGCGCTAATTAAGCCTAATCCTATCTTTGATAACTGCATCCAAATGGGACTTTCAGTTTTAACTTTACATAATTAAATGTTTAATGCAGCGCCCCCCTGGTGAGTTCTTAACGTAAAAAAAACTAAAGACATACACCAAGTTAAGTTAAATCTAATAGTAAAAATTCTGTACAATCGTACTACTCGTTTTGGGTTTTACACAAAAAAATAGAAGCAGCTACTTACTGCAAGCGCCCCCTAGAGAGTTGACACATACATGAAAATATGCACTAAGTAAACATACATGACAAATATATGAAAATATGCACTAAGTAAACTTGAATCTATCATTGAAAACGGCATATAAATCGGACTCGTAGTCTTAGTTTTGCACAAACAAATGTACTTACTGCAGCGCCCCCTGATGAGTGGTCACCGTAACACATATATGAAAAACCGCAACAGTTAAGCCTAAACCTATTCTTAAAAGTTTCATTTAAATCGGACTAGCAGTTTTTGCTCTGCATAAGCAAATGTTACTGCAGCGCCCTCTGGTGAATTTTTACCCTAACGAAAAAAAACAAAAATCGTAAAATATGCATCTAACAAAATTTAATCTAGTTCTGAAAACTCTAGCCAATCGGATGAGTAATTTCGGTTTTAGACAAATAAATACAAGAAAAATTTTGGTTTTACACAAAAAAACTCAAACCAATGCTTACTACAGCGCCCCCCTGATGAGTGGGTCGCCATAACGCATATATGAAAAGACGCACCAGTTAAGCCTGAACCTACCCTTGAAGTTTCATCTAAATTGGACTAGTAGTTTTTGCTCTGCATAAACAAATGTTTAGTGCAGCGCGCCCTGGTGAGTTTTCCCCGTAACAAAAAAAGAAAAATCTTAAAATATGCACCAAGCAAAGTTAAATCTTTTTCTGAAAACTCTTTTTAATCGGATCAGTAGTTTCGGTTTTAGACAATAAATACAAAAAAAGTACAAACAAACGCTTACTGCAGCGCCCCCTGGTGGTTTGACACGATAAAACATAGCTAAGAACATCCACCAATTAAACCTGAATCTATCACTGAAAATCTATCGAAATCAGACTACTATTTTTTGAGATAATTGAAAACATTCGTTTTCACGTAAAATGCTTACTGCAGCGCCCCCTGGTGAGTTAAGTCAATAAGACATATCTAAAAACATAGGCCAATTGAACCTAAACCTATCATAGAAAACCGTATCAAAATCGGACTTATAGTTTTGGAAATAATTGACATAGTAATTTGCACAAACACACAAACAAACAAACAAACAAACAAACAAACAAACAAACAAACAAACAAACAACCTCTCACCCTAAACACATATACAGTCGCCATTCCGTCGCGGGTAAAAATAAATCTAACTAAAAGTTCACATTAGGCTCCCGCAGTATCGTGAAAGCGTCCTTTGTTCAGAAAACTAAATAATAGATCAAAGGCTATATGTTTGAGGCGATCTTTTTATGTCTCCTTTAATCATTAGACAACATTTGCCTTCGTTTACCTGTATTATTAATTTTATATGTATGCACTTAATTCTTTGTAGGATCTTTCATGTTTACTTATTGGTTTTGTTTCCGGTCTGTGTGCAAAATTTGCAAAGTTAGGCTACGGCAGATTTGCAGTACGCATAAATTGCATATCCTAGTGACAAAATAAAGGTATACAGAGCCTTTACAATTGATAGGCATGCTCTGCAACATTATATAACTCTATTAAATAAGCTCACTGTGGAGCGGTGGTTTTTTGACTCGATTATTCGATTATTTGTAGGTTGACTTCGTTTTGGTGATAAGTTATAAATTGTTTGGTAATAAGACATAATAAAAGAGAAAAGAAATGATAATGTTTTAATTATTTTTATTTCTCTGCTCTAGTAAAAGAAAGTGTGATGTTGAATTCAGTCCAAGTTTTCTAGTAAAGTTGTGAAAAGATATGTTTAAAAGAGTATTTAAAAGGTTATTATCTTATGAGTTAATAACCTTTTAAATAAGGTGTAGAAATTTCATTTCTAAAGTCATTTATAAATGACTTTAGAAATGACGACACACCTTTGGAAATGAACGCTCCATTCTAAAGCTATCATTGTCAGTAATAAATAATTGCATATCTGCAAATTGAATTGGAAAATAGAGCCTGCTGAGTTTCTTGCGCCTTTTCCTGATTGGAGCATTAGTTTTAGTGGACAGGTAAAACTATTTGACCTTAAATAAAATTATTTGATTCTCATTATCGATTTCCACCTGTATATATTTAGCAAAATGTAAAATAATTATAATAAGCTTATTTATTTCACCAAAAGACTATTAAAAATATTTTGCAGTCTTAAATTAACTGCATATATATTATATGTTCACGCTGTATTAATATGAAAATATTAAATATTTCCACTCGGGGAAATATTTAATATTTCAATTTTCTTCGCTCTGGTATCAGGGCAAAAGGCGGCGTTAAGTTTCGCCACTTAACATGCAATGCCTTCAGAATTGGCGGAAAATAAGAAACTGAGTGTTTTAAACACTAGGTTCACTCTGTCTAAAATATATAAATGTGTACAAACGGTATTTTTTTGTATCGACACAAACAGTGTTTTCACTCGCAAGATGATTAATGAGTTTTCTTATGAGATTAGTTTATAAAGAACTTTCATTTTTCCGTCTTCTAGAGTTGCAAGAAAGTTAATTCTCATTTACGTTTCAAATTGGATTTTCCACATAATTTTATGCTTGGAGATTAGTTGATTTGTGACAGCAAATATGATTCTATTTTACTAACATGTTTTTTTCATTCATAGTAAATTAGCTTGAAAAAACCTAGTGTCAATATTCTCTGTTCTATAATTTTCGCTTGAATTGAGTGGTGCAACTCAACCCCACCCTTTGTCTTACTAAACTGGAGAAATGTAAATAATTAAAATATAATTATTTAGTCGACTGGTAATCGAACATTATATCAATCTTTTTCGATTGTTATTAAACAATCGGACGCTATAAACAACAACGCTTTTAAAACACCACTTAAAAGGTGTTACTTGCTGGACAGCAAAGTTGTGAAATGATCTTGTTAAATAACGAAACGGCAATCTAAAATGTTGTTCAAAACAACTCCTCCGAGTGAAAATCGAACACACAACCATTGTGGTTTGTATAGTCAAATACTTATCAACTGCACTATAACGACATCAATCTATTTATGATAAAAAGATTTTGTTATTTTAATGTGCAGAATATATCTAAATTCATATCTTGCCATATTAAATGATGCAAGTTATGCAAACATTCAAACACTAGCTAGTTACTAGATTCAATCATGAGATACTTGACTTAGGCTTGAGTCATGTCGCTTGTCTTCAATTGCACCCGAGCTTAGATTTCTATATCAATCGCTTCCAATATAATTTCCTTTTAATATCCGTCCTAACTTCATGCTCCGTGGAGCTTATTTCTCAATAGGTATATGTATGTAGAAGCAGTTGCTACGTCTTAACATTAATAAGATAAGTAATATTCCTTTCAGTCAGGAAACAGAAACAATAGGTATTATTAAAAAATAAAACTGTTATATTGTTATATTTTTTGTTACAGCGTCATAACCTTTGTGGCATAGTGGTCGTGAGTTCTATTTCCGCTCAGAGGAATATATGTGACGTAAAGTCTTTCCTTTTCCCTGCTCTGGTGACGGCGTTGAGTTTCACTACTCAAAACACATCAATACACACACTGTGTTAGTTTCAGAAGGAAAGTGGAGAGTGGAGTACTGAAAAACTACATTTTTTTTGCTTACTTTGCTATGTATAATAATGAGTGAAGCTAAGCTAAGCTGCTAAATGATTTTAATGATGACACAAATATAAGGTGTTATAGATAATCGTTAATCTAAAGTAACTTGTTTTTTAGACTAAATAGAATAACTTTTAAAAAAATATTTACATGTTAGAAGGTCACTCTGGTGCATTGACATGTCGGGCCGTAAACGCGATTGATTGTGGGTTCGAACAGAAACTCGAGCTTTAATTACATTGCTCTGGTGTGACGAAGTGTAACTTCTAGTCTTGCCACTTACATGAGATATCGCGATCGGTTCGGAAAGGTATTGTAGAGTATAGTAAAGTAGATAATTGAGTATCTTGACGCTAAGTTTTCTACCCTTCTATGCAAAAAACTATGAAGCAGAAAAACAAGAAATGCTGTTCAATTACATTGACTACATTTGAATTGAAACACAACTTAATATAAATTACAACACGGGTGAATAATATTAAAAGATTCTTGTTTTATTAATATTGGAAATATCAAAAGCTTGCATTTCCTTCACAAGTTACCTTCAAACGCGGACGAGAAACGATGACTTTACAAAATATTAGAAACGTATCTGAGACTTCCAATATCTTTGATTACATTCTTTTCTTCTTTTCCGGGATCACCACAAGATTACTGTATCTTGCTCAAATCAGATACGTCGTATTTCTGCAAGTAATACAACTTTTGAAGTCTTACAAATGTATATAGACCCCCCGGCCCGTTCGTAGTGCAGTAGCGATTGACTGTAACCACGATGGTCGTAGGTTTGATTCACACTCAAGAGAACGAGAATAATTAAATATTATTATGTTTTTGCTCTGCTACATAAGATAAAGCGCGGCGTTAAGTTCCGCCACTTAACTAGCTATAAGTCGAATTCAGACGGAAATTGTAAATTCGAAGTGTACCACTCGGTTCTCTGTGACTACCTTTCTATGCGGGAAGGCATGAAGCTGGAACTAGTATATATATATAGCTTTACTTATATATATATATATATATATATATATATATATATATATATATATATATATATATATATATCTATATATATATATATATCTATCTCTATCTCTCTATCTCTCTATCTATATCTCTCGCTAACTATCTCTATCTCTCTCCTCTCTCTCTCTCTCTCTCTACTCTCTCTCTCTCTCATCTCTCTCTAGCTCTCTCTTCTCTATCTCTCTCTCTCTCATATCTCTCATCTCTCTCATCTCTATATATATATATATATAAAGCTATCTCTATATATATATCTATATATCTCTAGCTTTACCTTATCCGGTTGCAATTTTAAAGAAAGATAAAGAAATAAAGTTGAGCGTCTAGTTTCTGTAATTAAGTTAGCAGTGAAGTTGTTGATTGCGCTGCTGAGGCATCGGTATTAAGAGCTTTTGAAATTTCAAAAGCGCTACACTTTGCTTACAAGGTAGTTGTTTAGAAAGTTAGCCTTTTACTTGGTTTGATGTGTTTTTTCTATTATAAAAAGCTTTTTGTAAAAACTATATAATAATATAGTAGATTAATTAATTTTAAAAGCAAGTAGAATCTTATTTTAAGAAATTAATTTTATTATTTTTTACGTTCTTATGTGTAAAGAATCAAAGGTATGTTTTCAAAGAAAAAAATAAAATATTATTTTTAATAGCAGGAAGATAAATAGCACTTAGTTTCGAGACACTTAGTTCTCCACTTTCCACCCGAAATCAAGATCTTTGGCGAAACTCAAAGTCTCGCTTTTTATTACCAGGAACGACAATAATTTATATATTTCTCCCAATTGAAGATTAAAACCACAACCAAACGCGAAAATGGGAAACTTATTAAATACGAGTACTTTGAACATGAAAAATATTTTTCGAAAATGTAAAAAATTGAGCCCCACTGTATTTAAATTTTATAAGTTTTCTGAAAATGGGCTCCTAAAATACAAAATATTTTATTCTTCAATGAAGCATGTATATCCGTAATTAATCATATTCACATATACGTATATATATATACAAATGACATTTTGTTAACATCCGTTGTAAATCTACAATGTATGTGTAAACACATATCTTTTGATCATTTCATTCTGTTATTTCAAAGTAAAGGAAGTCTCAGCGATTGAATATAAATGTAATCTCACATTCTAAGCAAAAGGCTACATTCAACGGTGATCGAAGGTTCAAAGGTACCGATTAGAAAATATATATGTAAATTTATTTTGATCCGAAATCGTTAGGTAGAGATTTCCGCCACTGAACACTTAAGGTGAAATTGATAAATAATATAAGACAAAGTTTGGCGTTGAGTTCCGGCACTCAAAGCAATAGTGTCTCGGTGTCGGACGGAAACTGGATGATGGAGTTTCTTAACACTAAATCCTCGTTGATCACTCCACTATGCTAGAAAAAGCATATAGCTGATAAAAAGTCATCATTATTCGTTAATTTCGTTACATATCTTACTATACACGTCAGAAAATATACGAGTAATAAATATACAAAAAAATATACGAGTAATATCATATGATTTGAAAATTTTTCAACAATTAAAACTTTAAAAGTTGTAATAAGCATATTTAAGCATTTTCACAATCCGATGTAGGACGGATGGCATAGTGGTCAGTGCGATAGACAGTTTTTAAAAAAAACGGGTTCGAATCCCTCTGCTTTCATTTTACATACGTTTTCTAACACTGAATTTCAAGTATATGAACAAAACTTGAAAAATTATAAAAATAAATAGAACTAATTTTACTGACAGAATTAAATTTGTCAATCTAATATATTTGTGAAAACAACTGAGTCCTACTTTCTGATAGTTCATACTAATACATAATGTATGTATTAGTATGAACTAACATACATATAACTGCAAATACATAGCTATCCTCGTTTCCTACAATTTTTACGGCCCTTATTCCAACAAAAGATGCAATTAAGGTCCCTTTTCACAGTTCTTAACCTTGTCTTAAAAATTACTTTGATCACCCGAACTTGCCCTTTTCCGCGTGAACTAACAAATGTTAAATGAACTGTTAATATTAGCATTTTAAATTGTTTCATAATTAGAGTGTAATCATGATTTAAACGAAAAAAACATTTATTTGAACATTTAATTTGATATACATTATGTACTTACAATGTTATATAGTATGTAAATATAAAATAACGTTTATTTTCACGTTATTACGTACATATATGCAAAGAAATGTGTTAACACCTTTTGAAGAAAATTATATAAACAGTACTCTATGAAATTTGGCCTAGTTAAAGTGTAAGGGAGACCGAGTGTAGAAAGCAAATCTTAAAACAATAATTTAAATACATTTATATTTATACAAATACATTTAACGGGCAAAGATTTTATTATCCACTCTATTATGTGTTTGATATATGATACAAATTTTCCATTATGCTTCATATTCTTCAAATATGAAAACGTTTTTAAAATGTTCGCGGCGTACAGTGAGTATGCGCAGTGGTTAATCGATTCCTGAGGTCGAGTACGCGCGGCGTTGAGTTACAGTTTAACTACACACCACTTAAAACTTTAAAAAATTCCAGAAAATAGAAAACATAGTATATTAACACTAAATTTACTTTAAAGCAAATGTGTGTTAACACATATTAGAGAGTGTTACCGGATTACTATAACAAGCGTGTATTGTAAGTAATATTACCCGCAACGCAATGCAATGCGGCATGTTGTACTGCCACTGTGAGTGTTGCAGTATGCGGGGCATTATTAAAGAAATCCTACACCTTAGTGCGAAATATTAGTCTGAATGCTTAATGTAAAGCAATAGTAATTATTACGAATCTTAGCATAAAAGTATGAATATATGTATCTATTTATTTTCATTTAGTTGTAAATAAGTTTAATTTCAATAGTTCGATAGTATTTAAAGATGGAAAACAAGGTGTCACTAGATGTTATTTTTTGTACTTCGCAATAATGCACAGGAACATGAGAAAGTGAAAGCCGGAATGTCTTGACACTAATTTCTCTCTGACTGTCCTTTTATGCGAAAAGAAGCGTTATATTAAAAAATAATAAGCTTGTAAAATATAAAAACGAAATTGAAAAAAATATTGAACACTATTACATCATAGGATATTTAAATGGTAATGTGGCCAATCGTGGCCCAGTGGCACAAGCGTGTGACTGTAAACGACTAGTTATGGGTTTAATTCCCACTCGAGGAGTGGACATATTTAATATTTCTATTTTCTTAGCTCTGTATATATGTAATACACTATAGTGTGTATTACTATTGAAATTCTGTCACAGTTATTGTTCATTGCTTTGTTCTTACGTATTCTCTTTTCATATCATCTCCTTCATGTTACAAAATTTGATGATCATCACTTGAAATTCTTAAAAGGCTCAATTACTCAATTATCTAACTAAAAAAGTCTCATCAAGTATAATTTTCAGCATAAACGCTCAAACTATAAAGCAATTATAAGTTCCAGTGAACCGGTGGCTCTAACAATAAGCGTTGTTCGAACTAACTTAAGATTAACCAATCCAATTTCCTCAAAGTTGCAGAATGTAACGTCAAGATGCTATCTCCGAGATGCGAAATACCTGTTCCCGCGCGGCGGCAGGGGGCGGACTAACGAGAATTTCTTTTACCTCAATGAGACGTTATGTTACGAGCGCTCCCACGAAATAGAGGTTTAAATTTTATTTAAATCAAAATTTACTTTATTGTAATAGTGATTCTACCTCGGCATAGATTAAGAAGTGATTTTGGGTTAGAATATGTAATAAAACGTTTTTGTTTTTGTAAACACAATCTTTGGAACCAGGAATTGTGTCACTAAGTATGTGCTCCCTTTACTTAATACGAGAGACATGTGGTGATTAAAAGATTGTTTTAAATTAAAACTATATTTGTTGTTTGTTTTTACATTGTTGAACTAGTTTTCACGCACTTGGTATATAAAACAGTATTTATAAGCGAATGAGAGTTTTGACATAGCCGCATGTAATCGCATTTAATTGCGTCCAAATTAATTATAACTTTTCTAATAGTTATTATTATTTTCTGTACCCTTACTTTTATAAGGTATCAAATTCTCTCTCTCTAAACATTATAAGACAATAAATACGATTCCCTCCAACCCACGGGAAACTCAAATAAACTTATCCGCCTAACATGAAAAAAGTAATAAAATGAAAAGCGTTTCTTACAACATTTTTATTTTCCAATTGGTTCCGATTGTAAGGTTTATCTGCAATTTCATCAGGGCTTTTGTGAGAGCCTTATCGAAATTATAAGACACCGAGATAAAAAAGCTTTTGGTTTCCGCGATATATTAGTATTTTATATTCCGACAAGTTGTTGAAATCAACTGTACCGCACATTTTCTTGTATCCTTCTATTTTCTTTCGATTTGACAATTCATCAATGTTTTTCAGTTTCCGTAAGCATATTTCTTAATGTAAAGTTAGTTATATTATACATCCAGACTGTAATTCCTCTTTAATTTCATGGTACAGTTAAAACAATTTAAAGTATGGCTCTATTGGAAATCCGTGATTTGTATTTTAAATAAATTTTTTCCGTATGTTTAACACAATAATAACACATTGAGGTTCGCAACTATATTTATATATTTCTACGGTAGGTCTTTAGTGTAGTGACCAAATAGTTTATTAACACTATTTCCTTTTTCATCATGACAAAACTGCGTGTAAGCTTTTCCGGACTTCGTCTTACCATTCCGTTTCTCAAGTTTTTCGGACAGTGAAAACACCTATTGAATATGCCTACCGACCTATACGAATATATTCCTTTTGATATAACAATAGTACAAACACTTAGCCAGTTTGTACTTGAAATGGATCCGGAGTGTAAGCCCGGAGCTCCGGCTTTCACGCAATTATACGCCTCTTCACGTCGGCGTCCTCGGAAAACGAAATAAAAAACCTAAGTTACACTGCGAAATATAATAATAGTGTTCTAAGAAAATTGCAATTTTCATAAGAATATTACTAGACAGGTTTCTTTCTTAAAATTATAAAGTGCGTGTATTTTTGGTACAATCTGTATATATTTGTTGTGAGCTGTGAGGCCGTCGTCGCGAATTGTCACAGTATTTGACTATAATCGCAACGGTTGTGGGTTCAATTCCCATTTGAAGGAATCAATATATTTAAATTGTTTATATTCGTTCATTCTTCGCTCTGGTACGTGAGATCAAATTTAGTTACGACACTCAGCACGTAATATCTATAGTTTATATCGATTTATGTTTAGTACTATTTTTTGTCTGTTCATCAAATAAATTTGAAGTGATTTAGCGATTATAAGTATGTACACTATAGTTACTTGTTTAACTACTAAAGAGTATGATCGCATAGGTACTCGACGCGTAAATAGTCTAAATTTGATATCCACAGTGTGTGTAGGTGAGCACTAGAACAGAATACGGAAGCAGAAAATACATTTATTTACGCTTAATAATCAACATTATGAAAGATAGACATTGAAATAACATGGAAAGATCCATAAAGTTCATGTAAAAAAAGTTGCGAGTGATAACTAGCTCCATATAACAGAAGTCTTAATAAGATTTAAACAAAATAATGTAAGCTACGAGTTTATAAACTTAACGTGAAATCTTCATTTCTTCATAATAGTAGCATCGTTGACTTGTAAAGTACACATTGCTTTAGCAACGCGAAAGTATTTGTAATGTTTATTTTATTAATACAGTGTATGTTTAATGCACTATATATAGTACTAAATACTGCATATAACTACATATTGTTAATATTTTATGTTAAAATGCAGTTAACACACTGGAAACTCGGATATAGGCGGTTTTTGTTAATTTCAACGCGATCGGATGTAGAACGCGTGGCTTAGCGGTCAGTGCGTTTAGACGGTTTCCAAAAGGCGCAGATTCAAATCCCACAGTGTTAAAATTTTTATACGTTTTCTAAAAATATATAAGTACATATTCTTTTGCCTTATTTCAAATAATGATTTAACTTAAAACATGTTAAGTCACGGCATATAACAAAAGTATGAATTAGCAGCTCACTTCACTTTACTTTTTTGGCATATAGCAGGGTAGTCGAAGAGAACCTAGCAAACTGAAATATTGCTTGATTGGTGGGGCTCAACGCTGCGCTTTATGCTACCAGAGTAGATAAATTAAAATAATATATAAATGTTTTTACTTTCCCAAGTGTCAATCGAAGCTACAACAAACGTCAAACAGCATAGTTTTACTCAATATCTTCTAAATGCACATAAAATTGTAATTTTGTACCGGTAGCGTTATTGGACGGGCTCTGTGGCCACAAAGCCTTTCATTACTCGCCGCTGCCTTTAATCTCGTTAAGACGTTGTATTCTACACGGTACCACGGAGCTAGCACTGGAAACTTAGATATCGCCATAATGCTCATATTTAGTATGTTTAACTTTAAAATAAGTATTTATGTACATTTTTTAAAAAATATATATATGAAGTGAATAATATACAGTTAACATGACGGTGGTTGAAATATATTTGAACCTCGTAACTTTGTTTGAGTTACAAAAGGAAAATTGCAATTGACACTTGGCTATTGTTGGTGAAAGCATAACTTTTGTAGTTTATACCTTCTTCGATGAATGGCCTATCTAACACATATTTTTCTTAATTCGATGCAATACTTACTGATTTTGAGCTTTAAAAACTATAATAACATTTTTTTTTCTCAGAATTCAAATATCTAGTAAATTAATTAAATAGATACTTTAATTCAGTAGTTACGTTTTAAAAAACTCATTTATCTCTGTGCAAATCTTATATAAAATTGCAGAATTCAGGTGAAAAATGGAGTGCCTGGGCACTAAGTTCTCTCTGATTACCTGTCTGAGTCTGCTGTGCAGGTAAAAATTATATTATCTATTTGACAACATAGAGAACCTAGTTTTAAGACACTCCGTTTTTCACTTTCCACCTAAATGCGAGACATTGCATGTTAAATGGTTATCTCAACTTTGCTTTTTAGCTTTTCACTAGGACGAAGAAATAAACATAAATATAAACTGTCCAAATAAAAATAGTTAACATTGAGACATTACGGGCGCTGTAGTAAAGTGCAACAGCATCTGAATGTTAAGCGATGGTTGTGGGTTTGATTCATTCGGTAAATGATGGATGAGGAATGATTATATTTCAACTTTCAATTCTTCGCTCTAGTACCTAAGACAAAGCGCGACATTTAGTTGCGCTACTCAACACGCAATGTCTCGGTTTCAGAAGAAAAGTGGAGGACGGAGGGTTTTGACACTAAATTTTGTCTGACTTCCGACGTTGTAGGTTGACGAAATTCATTTTGTTGTTATTTCTCTTCATATTATTCGTTCAGGTCTTCTAGTACTACTTTATATCCACTTTCGTTAAGATAAGTAACGTCTAAGTTGGCTTCAATTCTGTTCCAAGCATTTCATTAAGAGATTGAACTATCAAATCAGTCTTTTTGAATTACGTTTTTACTACTAACGGAAAAATGGGAGCAAATACGAAGCAAGAAGCTATTAGTTAATTTTAAAAAACGTATAAAAATCTTCAAAATAAAGGTATGTATACACTTTGTGTACGTAAGCAGTATAGTAAGCAATACCCCTAAACTTGCAAACTTCTGTAACAGCCTAGCGTGTAATTTATATGTAAATGTAAGCTACACTGCAACAATCTCACATGCAGTAAATCTGCCTAATGAGACGTTCTATTGTATAGTTTTCCTTGAGTTTGTTGAGCCTAAAGTAGCTTTAAATGTAATATACTGAGCTAAGGGACTCAGATTTAAAAGAATTTCCTTATCTCTGATTTTATTTAAGCATTTGAAGCCTGTTTGGGTTAAACGTTGGTGAAAAATTAGGTAATGTTAGATGGTTACTAACGTTCTTGTGTGGTATTTTTTTGTGTTAGTTACGTATAGTAGGGTAGATTAAGAGTACGTTATGATACTCTATTCGGTGTTTGTTCGACGCATTTTATTTTTATTGACGATACTCAATGCTACGTTTTATTTTACCTGAAAAGAAAAAAAAATAGCATTCCACCGAGTTCCCACTCGAACTAACAACTATCACAGAAATTAGAAATTTATTTTATTAACTTCAATTTTAATGAGGCTGTCGTGGTGTTAGTGTGACAGGCGGCTGTAGTGAGAGGCTGTGGGTTCGATTCCCACTCGGGGAATAATTACATTTAAATTTTCATTTCTTGGGATTGATTATATTTAAATTTATTTTTGCTCTTGTACCAATAACCAGATAAAGCGCGGCGTTGAATTCTGTCAATCAACACGCAATGTCTCGATTTCTGGCGGAAACTAAAGGGCGGAGTGTCTTGACGCTAGGTTCTCTCTGACTCTCTGACTATGCTAAAAAAAACCTGAATTTACACAACAAATCTTTTTTTCATTTGAAAAACCGTTTCATTCAAATAATCTAAATACCATATAAACATACAACGTACAACATGCAAAGCCCCAAGGATATAATATATATCTATACATTTATCTTTCAAGATAATATAGTAAAGCTTTTAGTTGTGGTGACCTCATATTGACAATTCCCAGTCGACATTCAACAAGTGACCGCACGTCATAATATTGTAATATTATATAGCAAACTTCTGAATTAATAACCAACTACAAAAAGCCTCTCGGCAATTAGTAGGTCTATCAGATTTAGAATTAGTTAAGAAGCTTTGTCTGTGGCTGTACCTAATTCTGTGTCATGGAGTAAGTAATAGAGAACGGAATGTTATGATATTAGTTTCTCTGTTATGGGGATACCGCTTGAAGCCTAAGTAATGAGTAAAAAATACTTTTACGTCTTCATTTATCGTTCTTTTAAAGCTTGCGACCCAAATATGAGTTTAAGGGATTCCTTTAAAATATACAATAACACCTTTTCTTTCATAGCAAGATGGACAGAGAGAACCTAGTGTTAAAACACTCCGTTCTTCACTTCTTCCTATAATTCGAGACATAGCGTCTTGAATGAAGGAACTTATCGCAGTATTTCGTCTTACAATAGTGATTAAATGGAAATGATATAAATATAACCATTCCCTCAAGTAGGAATCGAACCCATAACTATCAAATTAGCAATCAAGCGCTCTTATGATACAAAATCCAAAGGACATTTTCACTCACAGATTCTCTTTATTTTCTGTCGTAAAATAACGGCAAATATGTAAAATAGTGCTCTTACGTGTTTTATTATACAACAGTCCTGTATGTAGACGAGAGGAGTCGCACTCGCTGACGTATAAAGAAAGCTGTTTGTGTCATACAGATATATACTAGCGAGATATGGACCAAATAGAAAAAATATTATGTACATATTTTTATGTTAGAATTATATTCTTTCTGCTAAATTCCCATGGAACGAAATCAAAGCATAACTAGTAAGTAATAAAATAATTTTGAGGATATTATGATAAAAAAACAATTTCAGGCTTTGATAATACAAAGGACGATGTTATGTTCCAGTTAATATCCACAATATCAACTAGAATAGCACAAATTTAGTAATTTTTATAATTCCCCCGAGTGGTATTCGAACCAACACTCCGATTATACGGTCAGATAAGCCTAACTGCACCACGACGGCCTCTCAAATATATAAGATAGAATATAATTAATCCTAAACGCAACATATTGTCGGAACGAGCCGAACTCCCTCTAACAGATGTCGAAAGCGTCTTAGCTTTAATTAAAACAATTATGAATGGGAACACGACTATAAAAAGTTAGTTTTCTTACAACTCGCTAGAATCTAAATGGTGAACTAAAATATGTAAACGTAGTCTACTTTTATACTAATTTAATTAAAAACGTTTGCCCGAGAGTGTAAGTAATGAAACTGTATAATATGGTGTGAAACTGTATAAGTAGGCGCTTCACGCTTTACCCGAGTAGTCAGTAGAGTGAACCTAGTGTTAAGACACTCCGTTCTCCACTTTTTGCCTGAAATTATGGGGCATTGCATGTTCATTGGCAGATGTCAACGTCACGTTTTGGCTTAAGTACCAGAGCGGCGAAAGGAAAACAATTTAAATATATTCTTCCATGTGGGAATTGAACCTACGACCGATCATGTTAATAGTATATATAGATAGTATATTATTATTAAAATTTTTTTTTATCGAGGTCATTGCGTCGCAGTGGGATGCTGACTATTGTAAACTTATAGTATTTGATTAAAGAGGAATCTTTTCAGCCACTAGCGAATACTACAAGACGCCAGTCTTCTGTAAACCGTGGTAGCAAGAACCTACAACAAACATACATTATCTTTTGTTTAATTTACATTGAAGCAATTTATGTAAATATTTTTTTTTTGTTTTCGCTATAATAATCATCTAATAAATATGGCATCTATGGATTTTCGTTTTGTATGAATACATATGGTTAACATACATATACTAAATACTCTTGTAAGAAAGTGTGTGCCATACTGACGTCTCGATTAAATACACTCTTCAGTAAACCAATATGGTAATACATAAAGAAAGAATGTAGAAAATTAAAAAGGAAAGATAAGCTTGAAAGTTAGCTTTATCAAAAGTAACTTTATGCTAATTTATAATATCGTTTAGGACCTTTCTCTTCGTTGAAAGCCTTGTGCTATTTGATAAACTATAAGGTAACATAGTGATAACCAGAGAACGCGTGAGAACTTAACTAAATTTTTTGACACTGTTATGGTGAATGCGTTGGAAATATCAGATGCAACGGTTTTGCTTTCAATTGGTTTTAAGTATGTCATAACGTAGGAATATTGTATTACATTAACGATCTTTTTTAATGCACCAATAGATCAGTTTACCATGTATTATGGGCATCGGGTTCACTAATGTTAAATTATTTTTTCTATAAAAAAGTTAAAATGAGAACGAAGTGCGCTACACTAGACTCTCTATCTACCCCGTTACATGATTAATGCAACCCCGCTGTGTGCAAGAAGTATGAATACAGAAAAACTATAACAGCCCTAAATCACTTGTGATTTACGTAAATCTATCTCTAATTTGTGGTTTAAGCAATCAATCAATAGCTAATTATGTGTGTGAGTTGGGAGTGACAGCTGTACATGGATTTACCATTACGATATTAGTTTGATGCTATATCGTATATTATGGTCCACTAATTATGTATATACTAAACTAATACTTTATTTATTTTATTTTGTACAAGACGGTAGCCAATATTTTTCACCAGACACCATTAGGCTTTATCGCAGCTATAGGTACATTGTTATTCTTTAACGAGGAGATAGACATTCTTTAAGCAAGTATCCTTGTCGTTTTAGCCCGGAAACATAATAATAACTAATGAATGTCTAAAGCTCAATACGCTTTATGAACAAAAAAGTCATTATTAAATCAGTATTTTTTTCTTAAAGTATGCATTCTATACATATTTCAAATTTATAAACTAAAGTATTAGTAACAAGTTTATAGTTTGCCAGCAGTAGAAGTAGGTGCGTGGTATATAACAATGAAATCTTTTTATAATGTATTAAACTATTTCAGCCTGTAAACTATATTCAGTTCATTTCTAGCATTATTTTGAAGATTGCATTAGTAGGAGGCTTTTCAAGTTCAAAAGGGTAGTGGGATAGAGGAGGATCAGTGGAGTAATGTTAGTGGAGTGGCGAGCGTTAATGCATGACTATACACAAGTCTTACGTGAAATCAGAAGTAAGAAAATGTTTTAAATTTTAACTTTACAATTTCAGAACTTCACAAGTCTTCTTCTGCTGTGGTTTACTTTACCCATAAATATTGAAATAATTAAAGCTTCAGCAAAGAATAACAAATATATCTAAGTACTTCCATCGAGTTGTTTAAAGAGCTTTCCTTCACAAAGGCAATCTGCCGCTGTCTGAATGTTTGTTTGTGAAGTTAGTCATTTTAATTTCAATATCAAAGTTCAAATTTCAATATCACTTTAGAACATTTCAAATAATTTGATTATATTTTAATTTATATAGCTTTTAAGTGTTGTTCTTTTTTCATGTCGTACCCGAATTCTTGATTCTTGAAAAGCTGAATATAATTAAATATATGAAAATGTTCAGCCGTTTCATGTTTTGCGCAACAAATAATGGATGACGAGTATGTTGAAATATTTGGTATACAAGGATTTGTTTGTAATTATGAACTGAAATACATATATTATAAGTTTATTGAAGCAACAGGCATAAGGTTCTTTCTGATTAAGTAAATAAACTCTTGAAATTTGGTTTACCATTATAAATATT
The DNA here is from genome assembly GCA_019049465.1 of Dryas iulia moderata. Taxonomy (NCBI): domain Eukaryota; kingdom Metazoa; phylum Arthropoda; class Insecta; order Lepidoptera; family Nymphalidae; genus Dryas; species Dryas iulia. The sequence continues at coordinate 15,652,419 of CM032429.1, read as the reverse complement.
TTCTTTATTACAGCACACTATCAGTAATATTCCTTATAAAAACTAACATAATTAGGCAAACAACTATAAGAATCATTATTTTTTAATCACGTATAATGTTCATACATATGTACACACGCATATGAGAGATTGATTGTCGAATAAAATTGTTGATCTACAATATGACGCGTACTGTAGTAATTTTCAACTGCGTCATTATCGGTTCTACTAGGGCAGACCGGTATTACTGCAAAAACACAACTCTACAGAGCTATTTCAATGTTCCTAAAATTGTAATTTTGACATCCTAAATGTAAAGTTATTAAAAAAAATGTTATTATTGCATATGTTAAACTTTATATTACTTGTCTTTGAATATTGACATAATCATAAGATAGTGAGTAATTCACTCTCGTTTAAATTTATAATTTTGCACATTGTGCCACTATACGTATGACCCGTGGAAATTTTATTTTTTTAAAATCAAATTTATCTTTTAATTCTGTAGTTCTTTAGTATATAGCCTATATTTTTTTTATTAAATTTACCTTTATTGTAAAGCGTAAACATGTAATTAAACATGTAAAATTTGAAGTTCAAAATCTATGTAATTTACAAATAATATACGGTTGTTCAATCTCAGACAAGGATTACGATTTCCCTTCTGATGTTCTAAATTCTGACATTTCGAATGTTGGATAAATTAATCCGTTATAAATTAGCGCTATTAATTTACCTAACTAGAGAAACTGTCAAGACGTTACGCTCAGTTTAAGAAATATAAAACATAATTCTTTAATTTCACGCATTTATTCTAATAAATGAGTGGGACGTACAAATGTTATTTATAAATTATTTTTGTCGAATTCATGTCTTTTTTATATTTTATTCATATCTTTTTAAATTAAAAAAGGCTATAGACATGTTTATTCTTAAAAATATTTTTTTAAGAAACATTTGATTCAAATATAAATAAAAATATACTCATTTATAATTGTTGAAAAAAAAACACGGATTTAGAAAACAGTTACAACATTAGTACCTGTTTTTTGGCTTCACGATTTTCCCTACTCCGTTCTTCACTTTACTCCCGACATTGTGTGTTGAGTGGCGAAACTAAACGCTGCCCTTTGTCTCAAGAATCAGATCGGAGATTAAATTTATTATTATAATCATATATAAGTATATATACACATTAGACTTTAATATATTCTAAAACTACTTGTCTATACAATTTAACGAACAACGTATTTAACATATAATTAGAAGCGACGTCGTAACTCGTACACTGGTATTAGTAAGCTCGTCGTGTGCTGAAACAAACTAGCTGTGTGCTCTATGGACGTGGAAGTCGAAGTCGGAGGATGTTACTTACATATAAATGTTCTTACTTAGGTTGGAGGGATAATCTGTTGTTTGATTTAAATATAAATTGCTATACAATTTTTTATTATGTAAATTTTTTGCTTGTTCTAAATTTATTTTTTGTGTTATTGTAAGCTTTCATAATTTTTTTAATTTAAAGTATGTTTACCACCAAATATTCGCAAGGTTGAGTTGCATGTCTGCGTGCATGATTGCGTGCATGTACATGTGTGTCTGTGTGAGTATATCAGTCTACCTAATTGTTTTTCATGTTCTGACGCGGTCCCGGACCGATTTCGATATGTTGTTTTTCATTCTAAGCTTCAATATTGTTTTTCATCTTTGCGGCATTTCTTAGCTTCTATTTGGTAAAGGATTATTAATAGTATCAATATGTAATATAATTAAATATATAGAAAGTAAAGAACTAGAGTAATATTACTCATCGTATTGTAAAAAATATATGAAGAATACAAAACATATTTAAAATAATTTATAAATACAAAGAAAAAAGAAAGACGTACAAATGAGTACAAACAAATTAGAAATATAAATACTTAGCAGAATTACTGTTAATAATATTTAAAATTAAACCGTTTATTAAGTTTCATACTAAACTTAGAGTGAAATAAAACAACACAAATGTTTCAAGTCTAGAAGTGTTTTCTGTGTAAGAACCAGGTAACATTACGTTAACTCCGTTGAAATAGCGTTGAAACTTGAACACTAATAATCTTGAAGCATAACAAAATATAACATTTGACTGACTGGAAGTACTAAGAAGGTAGCTTTTGTTTACTGTAGATAAGTTTCTTGAAGAACTAACTAGCTATTACTTTTAAATAACTATATTAGGTGATTTATCGTGGTGAAAAGATCTATTTGTTGTTCAATAATATTTACGATTTAACTCTTTTTCTGGTCTGGTCACCAAAGCAGAGAAGTTAGAGTACTTCAAATTTAATCATACCCGTGAGCAGGAATCGAACCAAATAATCGCATTTGCAGTCAGACGCTGTCTAGTGCGCCACGAAATATTTCAAATTCCTATTATAACTAGAAAAATTGGAATTTTAAGTTTAAAAGCCAAAATAATGAAAGTAAGAAATAATAATAGTATTGCAAACAGCAAGGCTTATTAACCTTAAATACATACTGCAAATATTTACAAAAATACTATATGAATGAAGAAATGATACGACGTTTAGCAGATAGCCATACATATTTGTATTTCTGTGTATATTTCTGTCGACTACTTTCTCAGTATCTCTTTCAACAAAGCACCAACAAATTTCGTCCCAACAATACATATATTCGCAGAAACTCGCGACAAATGTTTACAGAAAGGATGCTAAGATTGTATCAAACGATTTATTTTGCTTCCTTTTGTAAACGTTGTGTAAATTATGTAAATTGCGTTGCGAGAGGAAAAGCTCGACGGACGTTGATAACGACTCAGTTAATTATCTCGGATAGCTATGTTTATATAAAATTAAATGGCAATTACGAAAATATGATGTCTTGGTGATAATATATAAAATAAGAAATATGATGTTGTGTGCCTTTACTGTGTATTTGATAAATGTTTGACTCCGTAAGGATGACGATGTCTCTACGAATGTATGAGACAATGTATACGTATATCCTACACATACAAATGTGATATAATATATAGAAATATCGTAGGCAATGGAACACGGTCTGACTATAAGAGCATTAGAGGTCTGTTCGATCTAATCAGAAAAATGGTTAAAGTTAAATTATTTTCGCTTTCCAAAGTTAGTGATTTATCAGAATCAAGGCGTTGAGTTCCGCTATTCAATAATCCGAAATTAGATAATGTATTTCTTTATCTAATATCGGAAATTTGAAAACAAGAAAACACTTTTAAACAGAAACTGCAAATTTTTAATCATTTCCTTTAAGTTTACGTATTTGTATAAAGTAAAAAAAACTTGTAATGCTTAAAACAACAACTATAATTTAAATTTCTTATGTATAAAAAAAAAAGAAAAGAAAAAAAAAAAAAAAAAAAAATAAATAGAAATACTTCATCCTAATAGTATATAACTGTACCGGCAATATCTACATAGAGACAGGTATGCAAGGTTACTCTCATTATGAATTTTGGTTGGTTTTGGCTTGAAAGGATCTAATGCTTGTTCTTGTAGCGTTTACTGCGAGCGGGAGCTTAACGGTCCTCACAATTAAGTTATTCACCTCGTGCTCTTGAAGTATCCGTACAAGGGTGGAATGGGAGCTCCTGTAAAATAACTATTGTCGTACTTTACCATAAATAGTTGAAACAAAATTTGTTAAAATATTACAGGAACTGGTTAGAATTTGGATTTTTCTTAGCATATTTTCAAAATTTATTCATTTCTGCGATTCTAATTTATTCCAAATTAAACAATTTTTACTATTTGGAAACTAATCCTTTACAAATAATTGACTGCACTGATATTCAAGCAAATCAATTATTTATATCTTATATGTGATTTATATATACGTGTTCAAATGATTTCCACAAGTGTGTTAAAAATTAGAGAGTATTTTTAAAACAAAATCTTTCTAACTATGCGTTTTATTAACATTATTACGCGTAGTTCTTTTAACAAATATGTTTCTTTACAAAAAAACGTATCCAGAGACTTCTGTTAGCGTATAACTGAAGTTATGAGTTATATTAATTCAAATGTAGTAGTATAAAATAAGTATATTAATATCAATTTACATTTTAAAAACTTCTTAACTCCAATGAAACTTGTTTATCTTCTCTTTAAACTTTTAATTACTCTTAGTGCTTGTGACTTCAAAGCAGAATTATACTATTAAGCTCTAAGCTTTTTCCCGTAAACTAGACCAAGAGAACCTAATGTTAAGACATTTCGTTCTCCACTAAGCTTCTGGGTTTGAGACTTTAAGTACTAAGTGACGGAACTCCACACTGAACAGCGTTTTATGTATGCAGTAGCAGAGAAGTAAAAATATTTTATACACAATCATTACCCCGAGTGAGAATCAAACCTAAAACCAAAACACTTTTACAATCAGATGTTGTCAAACTACGCCGCTATGGTCTCAAATACTATAACGGGAACTATTATTTTTTATGAATATCAAAGCCAGCTGCACATTTTATATTTAGTATTATTTTTTGTTGAAATTTTATGGTTATATTTTTTAAATGTCAAATTTAAAAATATAAAGTAGTTCCAATACCGAAAAACGTGCACGCAATTTCATCTGCAATTATTATGCACAATAAAAGCTAATTGCGATAACTTTAAATATAAATAAAAATAGCACTTTTTTCCGTATAGCAGAGTAACCAAAAAAACACTAACTGATACTCTGTACTGCACTTTCAGTCCGAATTCGAAACATTGCGTGGTAGAATTTAGCGCCGCGTTCTGTTTTAGTCATCAGAATGGAGAAACAAAAATAAATTGAGCCCTAAAATTTTCTTGAGTGAAAATCAAACTTACAACTATCAAATTTACTATAAAATCCTTTTACACTTCGCCTCGGCAACCTCTTTATATATTTTTATTTTTTTATTATTTTGTAGTATTTTACGTAACTCAATACGTCTGATTATTTTGACAAAGACAAAAGTAGTCAAGGAGTGTTACATTTAACTTATCCATGCTATGCGTGTTATATTTAACTTATATATAACTCTCTTTTTTATATAAATACAGGAAATAAAAAATATTTTGGAATATATTCCCCTTCTTTTGTAAGTGAATTAGAATCTCTAGACCAAAGTTATGTAGTCAAGTCAATCACTGTATCGTAAATTAATTATTTATACAGAAAGAAAACGTTTACAATTGAAAATGGTTAAACTCAACAAGTTGCTTTGTATTTCTAAGATATAAATTTAAACTTTTAATTAGTTTTCTTTACTTTTGAACAGAACAAATAAATTGTAAATGTACAATTGAAATTTAAGTACCTGTACTGTATTTCTTTACAAAGTACAGACTAGCTATTTTCTACTCGATGAACGGAAAGGGTTAAGTAAAAATTTAAAATTTCAAAAAGGATAAAAGAAATAAAATTTGTGTAAATCATTTTGTTTACTCCTATTTTTTGTAATCATTAAGAAATCTTCTCTCTCTTCGTTTCATATTCTTAAAGTTTGAAGAAAAATAAAGTAGTATTTTTGTATTTCTCTAAACACTACATAATGTCGGAAAATGTTACGAATTTGTTTTTGTAACTTTAATAAAATAAGTTCAAAGTTTCAAATCCGTCACTTTTATTCAGATAGTATGACATCTCCCTATACATATACATTACGTTTCTCTGTTAACAATGTCTACTAAATCATACATTTTTTATTGACATATTGTATATTGTAGAATCATAATAGAGAACAAGGTACAGCAAGTGACTTTGAAATACCCAAGAGCTATTGAGTCGTATTCAAACGTAACGATATACTTGACTTATTCATATAATATTTCATTGTGGTACAACACAATGCAGTACTGAGCAACTCTTATGTTTAGTTACTGTATGTTTGCATTGTGAATTATTAACGGAATTGACGGACTGTAGGTATTGTAGGAACCAAATTGACCACCTCGCCATTAGTGCAAAATGGCGCTCATCACTGCTGGACGTGCGTAACCGCAGAGGTGCTGATATAGATAGTGACCATCACTTGGTGGTAGTTGAAGTACGCCCATCCAAGGGAGGGACTGAGAAAAATTGGAAGACGGTTCGATATATCTAAGTTACGGAATCCAGCTACCCGTGATATGTTCAAATCTGAACTCCATAAGCGTCTCCCCAGACTCGAGGTAAGCCCAACAACAACCAACGAGGAGTGGAACCACATCAAGGTGGCCTATACAGAGGCCAGTTCCATCGCATTGGGTTACAAAACTCGTAAGCATGATGAGTGGATATCACAGAGCACCTGAGACCTTATCAGTAGTAGGAGAGAGATCCACCTAAAGCTGCTTGGAACACGAAATGAAGCACAGAGAGATAATCTTGTAAAGGAGTATCACCAGATTCGCAGAAAAATCTATCGCAGCACCCGCAAGGATAGAAGAATATGGGCGGACAGCATTGCTGAACAGGGCCAACTAGCTGCAAAGACTGGCAATTTAAGGGAGCTGTATAATGCGACTAATACTTTAGCGGGTAATAGAAGCTTTAAGAGGAGGCCTCTTACGTCCAAAGATGGCCAGCTCATCGTGTCAGCCGAAGGGCAGTTGCTGCGCTGGCGCGAACACTTTGTGGAAGTTTTCCAGAGCCCAGAGTCAATACCAGACGAAACACTAAGCAGTCCTCCACATTCACAGCTCCTTGACATCAACACAGATCCACCTAAGCAAGAAGAAGTCACTAAAGCAATCCTCTCTTTGAAGATCGGAAAAGCTCCTGGACTCGATCTTATATCTGCTGAAATGTTGAAAGCTGACATACCCACCGCTGCAGAAACTCTGACGCCCCTGATAGAGAAGATTTGGAATACCGAGGAAATACCTGATGATTGGAGCAAAGGTCTCCTTATAAAAGTACCTAAAAAAGGTGACCTCAGTCAATGCGGGAATTGGAGAGGCATTACTTTGCTGTCGGTACCATCTAAGGTATTTTGTAAGATTATCTTAGATAGATTATCGAAAGCCGTTGAACCTCTCCTGCGCAACAAACAGGCGGGCTTTCGTCCCAACCGCTCGTGTATAGACCAAATCAACAGCCTTCGCATCATATTGGAACAGGCATCAGAATGGCAAAGAGCACTATATACAACCTTTATCGACTTCGAAAAAGCCTTCGACACAATGAGATGGTCTAGCCTATGGTCTCGCCTAAACATCATTGGCATCCCGCCAAAAGTTGTACGGCTACTTCAAGCTATATACAAAAGCTATTCTTGCAAAGTTTCGCACGATGGTTTTATCTCCGAAGATATAGCTGTGCACGCCGGCGTGCGACAAGGCTGCCTCCTGTCACCCCTCCTTTTCCTGATAGCTAGACGCTAGACGGTGTTATGCGGCATGTGTGCGATAATGGACGCCGTGGTATTGAGTGGGGAATAAGCAACGTCCTGGAGGATCTGGACTACGCCGATGATGTGTGCCTACTCAGCCATACTCATTCTGACATGCAGTCAAAGCTCGATGACCTAAAGCTAGAAGCAGCAAAAATTGGGCTTAAAATCAACACCCGGAAGACCAAGGAAATGCGATCTGGAGTGGTGAACTCATTGCCGTTGCTGATTGGCACAGATACTGTAGAACAGGTCCAAAAATTCTCATATCTTGGTAGTGTCGTGTCTGAGACAGGGGGTGCGGAACATGACATCAGTTCACGTATTGCCAAAGCCCGAGCAACCTTTGCGCAATTGCGACCTGTGTGGCAGTCTCGTAAGTTGACCCGCAGAGTCAAACTCCGAATTTTTGGGTCCAACGTAAAGTCTGTGCTGCTGTATGGTTGTGAAACGTGGAAGGTAACCAAGGCCATCTCGCATCAGCTCCAGGTTTTCATTAATCGATGTCTTCGCCAAATTCTCGGTATACACTGGCCCAAGAAAATTTCCAATTCCAAAGAAATTCCAAAGAAAATTCCCACCTTCGAGAACTCTGCAAGGAAAGGCCAGCCCAGACCAGCAGATCGGTCGACGCAAGTGGAGCTGGATTGGTCATACCCTCCGCCGGGGCCCAGACCATATACCTAAGCAGGCGATGGATTGGAATCCTCAAGGGAAGCGTAAACGAGGTCGCCCCAAGCAAACCTGGCGACGTTCAGTTCTGGATGAGGCGAAGAAGATCGGCGGTACTCGTACTGCCAAAACTAGCGCACGTAAAAAGCTGTATATTTCCATATATTGCCTCGTTTTGTTCAGACTGACGTGACTAACATGCGTGACGTTAACTTCTCAACCCTCGCCACTTGCAAGCAATGTCTTTAAATGTGGGTTGAAAGTGGGGCATTAAATGATTTATTGCTATACCCCTAATCCTGTAAACATGTCAAATAAAATGTAAAATAGAACTTTTTTTGTATAGTGTTTGCAGATACAGATAATTGTGATATTTGTATTTATTTACTTTAATTTAAATTATTCTTCTTACATTATAGTTCATGTTTTATTTTTCTTTCTTTTATTACATTCTTCTTATTTCGAATATTTTTGTCAACATATCTCAAATGTTTTTTCTGCATATAATGAAAATATAGTCCACAAATGTTTTATATTGCTTAACCATTCATATTTTTTTAATAGAATACTATGTGAACGCTTTAATAATTTTCTTTATAACACATATCATGTATCTAAATATAATACTTCTAAGTAACAGAGGTGTAGAGCGAGTGGGCCGCGGCAAGGCGCGTCTCGACCACCGACGTTTATGTAAATTCTGAAATTTTCAATTTCGATGCAAATCACCCTCGCTCTTTGGCGATGTGATAATCCGTTAACTTGGAAATTTAAATATAAATAATTTACATGTTCTTTTTCTTGTAAAAGGTATGTAATCGTGAGTAGTCAAAGCAAGTAACACTAATAAAAACATTTCTAGAAAACGTATACATTTTTCAGGGCGGAATTGGAACCCGCGCAACTTGAAAACTATCGAAATTTTTATACGCTTATTACAATTTATTTTTGTTGTCAGCATCAGCCTCGACTTAGCTGATAGTAGAAAACGCTGCGCTTAAATTTTATACGTTTTCTAGAAATGTATTTTACAATTTTAAAAAGTTAGTGAATAACACTTTAAAATGTTAAAAGGAAGTGACACAATTTTCGATCACTCAATAAACTATATTTATCAGATATACATATATAAAGAACAAACGAACATATATTGTATCTTCAAGATGTTTGGTCCCGCACTAATCATTTAAAGTCAAACACGAGTAAGCTACTATAGCGAAAACTCATCCTTACAATATCTTTTAAAAGCACAAGTTCATCAAACACCGTTTCATCAAACAATAAATTAAGATAATCAAATTAATACTTTATTATAATACTTGAAAGGCTGGAAACGTTCAAAAGAACAATTTTTTCCCCATTTTAAAAGTTTGCAGCGACGAGGCGAGGCAGGCGGCCGCTCGAGACAGCGACAAATCTTCATTACCTCGAGATATGAGACAAGGTCCGGAATAAAGTTAATTACATATAAAAGTTATAGTTATAAAGTTTTTCAGTACATTTATATTTTAATCTAATACCTGCTACATCTGGAGGCGTCGTGGCGCAGTGGGGCAGAATTTGACTGTAAGCGTGATGGTTGTGGGTTCGGTTGTCTCGGATAATCGTTGTATTTAAATTATTATCATTTCCTCAGTCTCTTAAGTAAGGTAAATTTGAGTTGAGTTCCGCCATTTGACTCGGAACGTCTTGGCTTGAGGTGGAAAATGGAGAACGGAGTATCTTAACTAGATTCTCTCTGACTATCTAGCTACGTGGGATTTTTTTTAAATTTTCACACGTGTTCAGATCCGATAATTATACAAGATTTTCTTAGCATGTCAGTATTCTTAACAAGTCAATAAGAAAAACAAGAAAAACATTAATGCTGGTTTTATTTAGTTTAACAAAACTATATTTTTTAAAATATTTTTTGGATTACGAATATAATCAAACTAGAGTAAAAAAACTATTCGTTAGTGAAAAAAATAACTTACAATATTTTTTAACAACCAACCAACCAACAGTTCAATTGAGTTCTTTTATTATGACGCTTTGAATTGTTAACCATCATTTTTTCTAACAATTGACACATTCAAAAAACTTCTTGAATTTAATCTCAATTTAGATGACTTGTGTAGTACGTAGTAGTTAATAAAAGCTCCCTCATACCGAAATTAATAATTTAAGCAAACAAACTTAACAGTTAAATTAGGAAAAGATATGTTCGTAATCTCGTAGTCACAGCTACATGTGTTTTTTTTGCATAGCGTGATATTCAGTCAGAGAGAACAGTTCCGTTCTCAACTTTCCCCTCGAATTTTTAGACATTTTATGTTGAGTAGGAACTCAGCGTCGCGTTTTGTTTTCAGAACAAAGCAATGAAGGTAGTTTAAATATAATCATTTCTTCAAATGAACTTCAACCTACAAATTTCGCATTTACAGTAACACACTGTCCGACTGCGCCGTTATGACCTCGTTATATTATAATGATAGTTTCATATCATATAAAATTTTACACCATACTTCAGTGAACACCCGAGTAAGGCACCTAAGCACTCGCGTCACCTCACTACTAAACTTGGCTGTAAACTTTAAATGGGAAAGTAGCGCATCTATTATATACTTTATGAAGTCGTAAAATGCACCAGATGTGTTATACCTCTACAAATGTTCTGGTATTGCCGCGAAAGTGTCAGAGGCTGTAAAAATTTTAGATATGGTTTTAGTTAGAAATTGTATATTTTGGCTTAAAATTGTTTTTAAAACTGCCTAAAAAAATACCTTTATAGCATAGTGAAACGATATTTGGCTACAAGAACGAGGTAATGTGGATTTGATCCCCACTCGAAGTAATGATTATATTACATTTCTCCTCTTGGTATAAAGGATGGCGTTTAGGTCTGTTTTTAATGATACCTTAATATTTAGAGCACAGTACAAAGGAAGTGCCTTGACACTGGTCTCTCATTGAGTGTCTTGCAATGCAGAAAAAAATTGAAGCTTTACAACTGGTGGATTTGATCAATTCATATTTTGTATCAAATTTAATAAAACTCTGCACTTATGTATTGTCTTAGGTCTTGTCTACTTAACAGCAATTGTCCTAATTTCATGTGACAAGTGGAGAGCAGAGTGTCTTAGCACAGGTTCTCTCTGTCTATTCTGCTATACGTGACAAAGCCTGAAGCAGTTTAAGCCGCAACTGCATTTTAAACCCATAACCAACGCGTGTAGTCAAAAATTGAACATACTTTAGTTTTACATCGCTCCAATCTATAGCTTCTTAATTTTATATGAAACTCAATAAAGCTGTCTTGCTCAGATTACTTCCCCAGTGTTATTTACACATGGTCTCTCAGCTCATTGAGCAATTAGTAAGTGGATGAAACAAAGGGAATGTAATTGTAGCATATTATGCTATACATTTCAACGTTTCGCTGAAGCAGGTATTTTTAATGAATGAAGCAAATATTTTTTGTTAATTGAATGAGTAATACGGCAAAGTTGTGAAAAAAGTATTTATATATGCGGTGGTTATGACTTCAATATTGGCACAATGAACCCTACTATCCACTTTTTGTAATTACAAACAATGCGTAACTCAACGTTGTATTTGTCTAATGAGGTCAGGAAAACTTATTAAGAATGAACATTTTCCTCTGGGTAAAATGTGAACCTCTAACCATTGTGCTCGCAAAGCAAGTGAAATATGCGGCAATGATGAAAAATTCATATTTTATGTATAAATGTATAATTTTATGTATATGGTGAAAGTGAAAAACGAAATTTATTGTAAGTAAGTTTCTACCTTCTAGCCCTGTTATGTGTGAAAAATATAAAGCTTTTTTAAAAACAAAAACATTTCCTTTTTTTGTATAAAACTTAAAAAGTATATTAAATTATTTCTATTATTATTAATTCCCCTTAGTGGAAATCGAACCCACAACCATCGTATATAAAGTCAGACGCCGTCCCACAGCACCACGACGGCCTCAGGTTAAAGGATCACACATAACTGTTATAATAAATAACAATAACCAAATTCGCGGCCGCCGTTATCATTTCCGCCGGAACACGCGCCTGAAGTAGTTTTAAGTTGGAGTTACAGCACCACTTTAACTTTTATTAAAACGCTTACAACAGACAGGAAGTGCTTCTAAGTTTTAAGCCGCAGTTAAGTTACAAGCAATAAAGCGGGATAAATGTCTTAGCAAGCAGATGCAACAAGGAAGATAGAGGAAAATCTTGAAAAAGTATATTAAAAATATTTTTTTAGGTTTATTTTACTTAATATGACAACGTCGCTAAAAATATATGTATAGAGAATATAATGATCTGTACGATGTTTACCTTCTGCCATGATATATGAGGCAGAGCAATGGCAAAATGCAAAATATTTTCCCTAGTTCAATAAAATATACAATTCTATATTAAATTGAACATAATTGAAAGACAATCTTCAATCATAAACATATAATCGTAAGCTGTAAAACAAAGCGTCTCCCACTCACTCGTCCATACAAGAACGTTCAGTTATTACCGTAGGTACTTTACGACGCAACGGAATGCTCCAGTACTTACGGTTTAATAGTCATCAGAACGAGTATTCGCTAATGCTCTTGATGTACCGACTTTTTACAGACGTCGGAGAATTTTTATTTATTTCATATTGCGAGGTAGAAGGGGTAAGTGGAATATGCTTGTAGGGGGTGGTTATGAGTTCGATTTCCTTAAGGGGAAAATTTTAAATGAATGTTTTTAACTAAAATTTGTATGAAAGTAAGTAAGAAATACTCATACTTATAAGTAAAAGTAAAAATATATTTTTATAAAAGTCAAGATTACTTTTGTAAAGTGAATGGCTTTGGAAATTATTATTATTTAGAAGTTTCCGATTCTTTAAGAGGTTTGAGTTTATATTCTGATATGATCATTTTTTGTACGTATATATAGACATTTTTTTCACTTTTACGTTTTTTCCCGCAAAACAGGATAATTAGAGAACTTGTGATCTGTTTTACATCTTATACCTTAAATCATGTTAAATCAATTTGTCTTACCAGCATAAAAAAATAATAATATCACTTCCTCGAATCGAAATCGAATCCACAATCAATAACGTCCACAGGCAGACGCTACCACTACACCGTTAGGACGTAATGTATCATACACTGTTTCCTAATTTAATACTAAATTACTAATTATATAAATAAACTTACATAGACACTTTGAAACTTATATATAGACTTAGAGTATAAATATCTAAAAATATAATAATCTTAATAAAATTACTGACGTAAAGACTTCCTTATATTTTTGTTAATAAATATATTTTTTCTTTTTCTTATTTCTTTTAATATAATTACACTTTATCCAAAATTTTCCTAATCAATAAAACTTGGCGTTGTCAATTTTCTGTCTAATTAATTCATTTGATTGCTTCAAGACGCATTCTCTTAAATCATTTAATTTGAGTTCCAAACATGTAAGTTCCAAACAAGTAAATAATTACTGTGTATTTAAATAAGAATTAATGTTATACGATTCTGTTATATTGTTCGAAATATATCGGGGTATATATTGATAGCTTTGTCTTCTAAGGCGATGGTTTTGAATTCCATTAGATATCAGAATGGAGAAATAAACAACGATGAGTTAAATTATTATAATAGGTAGATTAATCGATTTAAAACAGCTTTCAATAATAATTTGTAAAGTGTTCAGATTTTATCATAAAGCCCATGCAAAAATAATATTAAAAAGTAGTTGGTAGTTTTGACTTGCTATTTGCAGCATTTTCAGGGGTCGGGGAGGACGGGGGTCTCGCTTCAGTCCTTAGACAGTGCGGAACTCTCTGTGATAATATACCAAACTAATAAACTAGGCTTTCAATAATATTAAGCAGTTTTATTTTTAGACCTATCATCGTCCACTATCATCAAAATCATACGAGTGACGTCAGCTGTGGTGATGTCACTCCATTAAAACAGCTTTGGAATTTCTCTATGACATACACATATTACTTTCATTTCTATCCATCACTAGATAAAGATAAGAGCGGCGTTAAGTTCTGTAATTTAACATGCAATGTCTCGATATAAATTGGGAAATGGAGAACGGAGTGTCTTGACACTAAGTTCTCTCAGCCTGCCCTGCTATGCAGAAAAATTGTGACGCTGAAAAAAAAATGTGTGTACGAAAACTGACTTTTCTATGGCTAAGCTTATTCCAATAAGTAATTTTAACTCCAGACCTGCTCCATGTTCAACAAATTAATTAATCATTTACCTGTAATATAAAATACAAACAATAAATTATTTAAATACTTACTTAGAGAGCAGCAATGTTTTAAAGGGCTACATTAGAAGAGAAACTTTTGTAAAGTTTACAAATGATTACGGCCGTCCCTCCAGGCCGCGCGTTATAAAGGTCGCCAAACCTTTCCTCTGACGCGAAAGGTAACTGTTATTTCAGTATGAGTACAAAGCTTTATTACGGGGGATTTATTTTGTATGTAAAAAACAAGATAAGCTTGTCTGTTTGTCATGTTTAATTGTTTTGGTACAAAATGTATGTGTGCAAATTAGAATTTTAAAATAATATTTGGAAATATTAAAATAAGGTCAGTAATAGCTGAGGAGAGGCACAAAATACAACAAATAAATTATTATAGAAATTCATATCAATTAAAATGAATAATTTTAAATGAAAATCAATTGAACTTATATTAAAACTACAATTATAAAATATGAACACGGGAGCATGAGAGAGTTGGCTTTGTATTACACTTTAGGGTACATGAGCCAAATTATACTCACTGAGACTTGAATGTACGACATTTTTAACATTAAACCTTGATATGTGAGGAAATAAAACTTATCTCCATGTACGATTGAAATATTTTTTTAACATTTGACCCTTTTTTTAATTAGCAGGTTCTCCACTGTCTGCCAGTATTCGAAACAGTGTGATAAAAGGCGGAACTGAACGTCGCGCTTCATCTCAACACAGCTAAATACAACAACGAAGATAAATAAAATCATTCCTCCAAGTAGAAATCGAACTCACAACCAATCGCGATTACGCTAAAACGCTGCTCCTACTAAGCCACAATGGCTTCCAAAATATAGTAACAATAATAAATGTATCTCCATTGAAGACGTTCGCAGATCAACGCGAGGTAGCCGTCAGACGTGATTTATTAATCCCGCTTATAAACAATACACTGTAAATTTATGACGCTGACTTCTAAATCGCCGAAATTTGCGAAATTAATAACAGAGGTTTTTGCGAAGATATGAATTCCCATTAATATCAATTAACGTTCCGGCGCTAGATATTACATTTATAATACATTGTGGGGGCATTGTCGCGGCGTGTCGGCTCTCGTCAGCTATGTAAATTGTTTTATAATAGCTAATTTCATGACGTATTATAAATATTGATCGATATTTCCCTACAAAAGGTGTTGACGTAATATAACAAGCAGAAAGACTGTTCCTTGATTTTCACACGTATTCAAAACGTTGTGTGCTAAGGGCCGGAACTCAAATCCCCCACTCTTTGTCTTACTAGAGTGATAATGTACCTATAGCTAAATATACGCACAGGCATATCATCTATGCGTAGCTCGATTACACAGTGACCCGCTCGCGGCCTCGCTTGTGTAAACTACACGACTATATATATCTCTTTTGTTTTTCATCCGCTGGCGACAAAATTTATATTGTTGTAACTTTTTTTAAGAACCGACGAAAATAAAATAAATACTAATAAAATAAAATAAATAAAATTTTAATTTTAGAGGTTTCTAATGTAACGTCGGCGCGGCGGCGAGTGCCTATAGTGAAATAGTGGTATAGTTCACGCAGGCGAAGCCGCGAGTAGGCCACTAGTGAGTATATAAAAGCCTTTAAAATCTAACATCTATTCAATTTTCCAATTGGTACTTGGCACTTGTTAAAATATAAAGGAAAGCTTCTTCATTCACTTAAAAGTATAGTGTAGTTTAATTAGCATTAAATTGTTTTGTTAACTTAGTGTGTAATTGCAGTATAATCTAGATTTACCAAGCTTACTGAAAACAGTACTTTAACTACTTTTTTGCAGCACAATTAGCTGACTACTCAGAGAGAGCTCAGTGTCAAGACACTCCGTTCTCCTGTTGTAATTACGAATTCAGTGACAGTACTTAACGTTACCACTCATATCATAGTATACTAGATCGGAGGTATTAAAATGATTTGAATATGAATTATCATTCCCCGAGTAGTAAAAGCCACAATTAGTCGAGTTTACAGCCGCACCCCGTCGCCACTGTACCAGGGTGAATTTAGTTTAAAGTATTTAAAATTTTCATTAAAGTTAATATCGGATTAATTACCATAGAATATAAAATTTAGCGGAAATATTACAAATAATAATGTTTTTTTTTGAAATTTGAAATTTGTATTAAATATTGAACTTTGAACTTTAATCAAATATATATACTCAATTAAGTATTTACTTAATTAAATAATGAAGTACTTTTTAAACTCATTGACATACTCGTATTCAAATGTCAATATGCGAACAGTCAGCATGTAGGTACTCGTATGTGTGTGTATGTGCTTCTTTAATAAAATGATCATTCATCAGATAGTTGGATAGCAAAACTTTTTAAACAATAAAGATTTACCCCTAACAATAAAATAGTAACTGCCAAATAAAAACTTTGCGAGTACGACTTCAACATATTAGACAAGTTTACCTTAGCAACGTGTATGTCTCGACACGTATTTATTTAGTTTATTTAATGTATTTCCGATACATTATTATAAAAGAAACAAGCAACTTGATATTGGCGTGTTTTATGTTTTACTGGTACATTCGAAGCGCCATTGTTAAATAACTTAGCTGCACTAAAATAAAACGGACATTTTTTTAACATTTTTAAAGTGTTATTTCACACTTAGGAAGATTGAAAAAGACATTTGAAAAACGTATAAAAAATTGAAAAATCTCTCTAGAGAGATGGCAACAACAAAAATAAGTTGTAATAAAGCGTATAAGAAATTCAACACAGCTGGTAGTAGAACGCATGGCTCAGCGGTGAGAGCGCCTGAATGGTATTCAGTAGGTGTGGGTCAGAATCCCGCTGCGTTCAAATTTTTATACGTTCTCTAAATGTCTTTTTTTAAAACGAACATTTCTTTGCAGATAAACCGTTTAATTATTGCAAGGTGTAACAAGGCCTTTTTTTAAAATAAATTGATATTGTAAACATAAGAAAATAATATAGAGGCCAAAAAAATCATAAAAATATTCAGCTTCACGTCCTTTTCCTTGAGAGCTTTTCTGTATCAGAGTGGAGAAATTAAAAATAAAATATACTATATTTGATTTGTCTCTCGAGTGGGAATTCGAACCCATAACTATCGTGTTACAGTCACACGCTGTCCCACTGCGTAATGACGGACTTTTCTTTCTCACCAATAAATTTGATATTTTAATTATAAGTAAAAGATAGAAACAGAAATAAAATAATAATTCTAAGATCAAAGAAAATAAATTATATTTCCTTAAATACTATACTATGTATGTATATAGTAGGTACATAAGTACTTGAATTGAGCAACCTAAAGAAAAGGTTTGCAAGGCGGTCTAATAAATAACACCTGGTCTCGTCTTTCTATAACATGACGCCTTTTACGCTTAATAAATCGCCAAGTTGATTTATATTTTGTTGCTATCCTTGCCTTCAGAAAAGAAATTTGGAATATTTTTTTATGTATTTATTTTAAATTTTGTTAATAATATTTTCTTTTTGAGAAGTACAGATAGATATTTATTTTTTAATTGTTTACTTTACCAGTTCGTCTCCGAAATGTTTCTTTTTTCTAACATTCAGGGAGTGAGCTAGTGTTAAGACTACATTCAATCCAATACAATGGTCCAGATCACTGTATGTTGAGTGGCGGAACTCAACGACGCGCTTTGTATTTACCTCCGTGGCTAACGGAGGATTTGAAAATAATTTTAATATTACCATTCTAGAAGTGGAACTCGAACACATAACCAATTGCGTCTACAGTCAATCATAATCCCACTGCGGAACGACAGCCTATTATTATTAAAGTATTGATATAATTATTAAAAATAATATTATAGAAAGCCTGCAAAATTAGCACGTAGCAGGATTTACATCTTACCTGCCTACGTCTTGGAAACTGTTACACGTTCAAGCCAATGAAACTTGAAAAGGGGAAAGTTAAGTAATCTACTTATGGGGTTATTTTCCTCCTTTACCGAAATTCAAAAAGGAATCAGTGTAATTTGTCATATGAGTCACTTTATATCTTAGAGTCATGTACGCTTTTCCACCTTTTTAAAAACTTACGCTATTTTCTAAATATCAGGATAGTGAGAGTGAACCTAGTATCAAGACACTCCGGTCTTCACTTTCCACTCGAAATGGAGAAATAACATTTACAGTGGCGGAATTCAACGCCACGCTTTATCTTATATGCTATAGCGGAGAAATGAAAATAATATATAATCATTCCCCCGAGTGGAAATCGAACCCACAATCATCGCGTTTACAGTCAACGCGTTTACGTAGACGTTGTTTACGATTTACATATATTTTCAAACGGTTTTCAAATTATTTCCTTCAAAAGCTCTTATAATAACAATGTAAGCTTTCAAAAAATAATAGCATTTGTAAAGAATATTTCTTACATTTCCCATGGTGTGTGTCAAATAAATGTAATTAAGGCTTACAAATGCTTAGCTTAAAATGTCGGTGTCCCACAATTTTTGGACTTTACTCATTAAGAGTGACATTTTATTAATGAAACGATATTTTTATTTCGTGTTCTGTTAATTAAAAGTCTAATTTACCTTTTATTTTTTTATATTTTCTAATATTGCAAAAAGTACTTTTAAACATTTTTAAAGTGTTATTCCACACTTAGGAAAATTGAAAAAGACATTTAAAGAAAACGTATAAAAATTTGAACGCAGCGGGATTCGAACCCGCGCCTCCTGAATACCGTTCAGGCGCTCTCACCACTGAGCCATGCGTTCTACTAGCCGCTGCGTCGAAATTCTTATACGCTTTATTACAACTTATTTATGTTGTTAGCATCTCTGTAGAGAGATTTTTACAAATTTCTGCTAGAATAATCTTTGGGTAGCAGAAATTTGTAAAAATCTCTCTCCAGAATAATCTTTGGGTAGCAGAAATTTGTAAAAATCTCTCTACAGAGATGCTAACAACATAAATAAGTTGTAATAAAGCGTATAAGAATTTCGACGCAGCGGCTAGTAGAACGCATGGCTCAGTGGTGAGAGCGCCTGAACGGTATTCAGGAGGCGCGGGTTCGAATCCCGCTGCGTTCAAATTTTTATACGTTTTCTTTAAATGTCTTATTGCAAAAAGTATTTTTGACACAGTACGAAAGCGTCTAACTTTAAACGCGAATGATTGTGGATTCTATGCCCCGATGAAACCATTAAGTTAAAGTATTAGTATTTTTATTTAACCACTCTTGTAATATAAAACGCAGCGCTATGTTCCAACTTTGATTTTGGATGAAAAATTGAAACCAGAGTGTTCTCACGCTAGGTTATTTATGAGGGGAAAACACGTAGCACGAGACTAATATATATAATACTTTATACCTTGATTGTTGCAAGCCGTGAAAGATCTTTAACAAGATCAGTCAGCCTACAGACTGTACGAGTAGGAGCTGACATGTCACCTCGGTTTGATATTCAATCGGGTGTCAGACAGGGTTGTGCCACGTCAGCTTGGCTGTTCAATTTGTACTTGGATAGTTACACTTGGACATGTAAGTGAAAGTTAACTTACGTAGCGAAGTGAAATTTATTTGACTTGAAGGTTAGTTTGTACGCAGATGATGCAGTGCTTATTGCATGATCTCAATGTAACCATCATGAAAGACGACTGTGAAAATAATTGTCATGTTTGAACGTAAGTAAAACTAAGTTTCTGGTTTTTAAAAGAGACAAAATAAGAAAGGAATGCAAAATCAGGGTAAATGGAAAGATGTTAGAACAGGCGAATGAAGTAGTATATGTGGGTAGATTAGTTTTTTCGCTTAGTAAGCGGAAAGAACCTAGCGTCATAGCGCTCCGTTTTGCATTTTTTTTCTCGGAGTCCAAGCAATGAGTGTTAAGTGACGGACAAAATGCTGCGTTTGCTTTACCAGACCGCAAAATTGAAAATAGCTTTAATATAATCATTCCCCCGAGTGGGAATCGAAGTCACAACCAATACAGACGTTGATCCATTGCGCCACGTCGCGTCGTCCTCTGTCACATTTGTCCATAAAATTTGCAAAAAGTTAACAACAAAATATCATAACACAAAAAACCTCTCCAAAGATACATATTACGTATGTGAAGATCAAATCAAATATGCAAAGACTTATTCTTTCCATTGCAGTTAAGAAATAAGGAAACCGGAGCACGTTATCCGTGGAATTACGTAAAAAATGGAATTTTGCGATATAATGTGTTATAATACATTACAGCTATCACGAGATCGCAATAAATACTACATAACGACTCACCGTATCTACCCCTACTATAGTAAATTTACCTAAGTCACTAGCGAGAACATAAAAATATTTTAAGATATTGTAAAAATTAACTACACTATAAATTCTTATATATAGTGTAAAGGATTATTTATTTTCCTATTTCGCAATTACTATTTAAAAATTGTTTGATATGTTAAATATAATTATTACTCTAAACTTTAAGAGTTTAAATCATATGTTATATAGTTGAATGCATTTACGACGGATGCATTTATGTAAATATATTTCCAAATTTTCAATAAAGGGAATGTATGCATTAAAATATGCACACCATCAAACCAAAACTAATATCTGGTAATAAACGGTGAGGGTAAAAAGAAAAACCTTAATACTAAAATTTATTTATATCTATGACTAACGAAAAAGTACAATACGCAGTTATCTCACATAAGTTTACATTTACTGTACCTCTATAAGTAAAAACTACAATCGTAGAGGTATTAGCACGTTGCGCTCAACACTCGTAAAATATACTACGTTTTGTGCATAATAATGGGAGTGACGTGTTGCTAATACAGAGTGACTACGCGTGTGAGAAATATAAGGTAATCAAAAGGTGGATAGATGCAGACTTGAAACCTCTCAGTATCTCATAATAATGTTCAAGAAAATACAAAATATTACTAGTACAAAATGGGTAGATTCTTAAAATAATATTTACACAGGCGCAGTAAAATAGCGTCTGACTATAAGCGCGACTGGTTGTGGGTTTAATTCCTAAACAAATGATTATATTTAAATTATTTTAATTTCTCTGCACTTAATGTTACCAGAAAAAGACAAGGTTTAGCTTGACTACTCATCTTCGAATCTATGTTGATAAGAGGAGAACGAAATGTTTTGAAAGTCTAAACTTAGTTCTGACTACCCTAATTCTGGCTGCAACTACCTACTTCTATGTGGAAAAAAATATGAAGCTAGAAGAAAAACAATCTAATTTTCTTTCGTTTACAGTTTATTCAATAAACAAGTAATACAAGGCAAAACTAGGTCACCAGTATGATAACAAAACAGACTAGTGGCCCATAGATGGCTAAGTGTTATCGTCCACTCGCCTGCAGATTCGATTCTAGTAATCACGGCGCGTCAAATTGATAGATTATCGTAAATCTCGCCAACGTAATGACTTTTGTGTTTTCTTTTTCCCATTATATCTCTATTGGTTGTTTTAACTGTAGAAGTATATTAGAAGTATATTATGATTTAATTTGTATTTAATTAGTTACTTTTCAACATTTTTTAAAGTGTTATTCACACACTTAGGAAATTGATTTATATGGTTATGGTTATCTATAGGTATATGGTTTTCTATAGGTTTTTTTTATTCATTTACTTATTAAAGTTACTTTTAACGATGCCATTGTAACGTCATGGGCCAGTATTTGAACTATTTTGTCTATTCGGGGAAATGGTTACATTTATATTACTTTAATCTTAACATCTTTGAAGTGTTACTCAGACAGGTATAATATTAATGACTACATACTTTTTCAAACTTGATATACAAATGCTAACAACAACTAGAAAAATATTAGAATAATAATATGTGTATATAAATAGAACTTATGGATTAGCAGTTACAGAGCATGGACTATATCAGAAGGTACGGGTTCGAATTCTACTACGTTCAATTTTTATAGGTTTTTTTAACATACTTTTCTCCTATACCCCACTATGATGATAAAAAGTATTTGTATTTTACCGTGGGCGACGGAGTTCACCTAACACCAAGTGACCCGAACGCTCGTTTGCCTTGTCCTTTTTATAAAAAAAAAATCTTAACACTATTTTCTTTCCAAATGCTAAACCTAAATAGTGAACTTGCACGTATACTGGTGGAATTCACTATGTATTTTTGTATGATATAATATGACAATAGACTTAACAAAACACAACATCAAGCAAAACTAAACAAAACGCAACTAAAATTTGGCGTAAAAGTTAGTAAATTTCGACACAGGCGGCTCATCACGAGTATACAAGCGTTGTCTCACATCTACAGGATAAATTAGACGAGTGAGTCTGTGATGTAGCGCATGTTGGAACTGAGCTGCGCTTAGTACCTACGTTATAACATATGATTAACATTACCTCATTATAATAACACCCTAACTGACTCTGCTAATTATTTCATAGTTTACGTTCAAAGTTTATGCTCGTCGAGTATTCGTAGCGAAATTCTAGTACATTTAAATTTAAATCATGTTTGATATTACATTTAATAGTTTTTATATGTGAGACGCTACCGTGACAAAGTGGGACACTGTGGACTGTAAACGCGTAATCCTATTAAGGAAAATAATTATAGTTACGTTATTTTCATTTCTCCGGTCTCCATCTAAACAAAACACCGCGAAAAGTATGAAGCTGTATGATATAAGATTTCTCAAAATGATTACAGGGACAGAAAAAAGTAGAAAGTTTGAAATTACTAATAGAATTTTACTATACATAAATGTTAAATACACACTTAATGACTTAAAAAATCAGATTTTGAGCGTGAAAACTAGTGTTAATCGGTATAATTTTACTTTCTATATTTATACACACATTTCTTTCCACAACCAGATATACTGAAATACATAAAAAGAAAAGAAAACACTCAGTTATAAGGGCTTATTCAGTCAGTCGGTACATCACAGACGTCTCATCTTATACAAACAGTGTCCTTGCGTTTGCTCTCCGCGGGCAAACTTCGTAAATGTAAACAGCTCTGTGTAAAGCTCACTTTGAAACTACGTGCGTTGAGATATGTGTATCATCTTATTTGCAGGAAATGGAATATGTTTATAATTTTGGTATCTCTAAGCGCTTTGGTGGTAGTTAAATTGAAATTAAAGTTCAAAATATCTTTATTCAAATAAACTTCTTTAGGCATTTTTGAATCGTCGCATGACTATCATAAAGCTACTACCGGCTCAGAGGATAGTACTTCTGAGAAGATCCGCAGAGTGATTCGACAGTTGCTCTTTTTAAACATAAAAAAATATATTTTATTATTGAATACTATGGTAGCTAACTAAAGTCAAATCAGATTACGTGAACGTACTTTTTTTTCCCTTCAAATGCTCTTCTATAGAATAATAAGCCTTACCTATTAATATGATTTTTACAGTGATTTCATTCATTCAATTCATCGATTTCTTAAAAAAACATGTAATTTTATTTTTTATGGCGTGACAGTGTTATGTTAACTTTACTACTAAAATTAATAATTTAATTAAAAACTAAAACTTACCTAGAGAGATCATTGCAAATTACTTAAAAGTATAATATTCGAACTTCCTCTTTTTATTATTAAGAGCGCAATATTTTTTGTTTAAACTTATTTACAACGCCAAAACGGAAGTATATTTTTTCAATTTTATTCCTACATTATTATTTTTATATACTTATTAGAATTAATGTCAGGAAATATAAAAATTTGTGGCTTTGAATGATATTAGAGGAACAAAAATCGTTATATAATTTTTATTTGCACTAACGTTTGTAGTAACCATTATGAAGGTCGTAGCCTCATATACACAAACATAAGGGAAATTTATTATTTTAATACAAGACATTTGTCCAGTTAATTGTTTCATATATTTTGGAACAAAAAAGGCTATCTAATAACAACTTCACATTATATACTGCGCAATAGGGAATATATAAAGGAAGAACATATAGTACAGCGTCACTTTTCTTTATGGTCCATACTAGTATTATAAATGAGAAAGTCTACCTGTCTGTTTATCCATCTGTCTGTAAGCTTTCAAGGCTAACCTACACAGTTTTTGATTTTAATTAAATATACGTTATTAATGTTTTAACAGTAATTGCTATTGGTTATGGATTGGATTGCCATTCGATAGAATGAACAATAATTTATTTATCTTGATATCTCTGCTCATGTGAACAAGACAAGCCGTGGCGATAAGCTCCGCCACTTTACAGGTAATGTCTCGAGGAAAGTCATGACACTAGGTACTCTCTGACTACCAAAAGGGTGAAGCTGCTAATAACAAAATTATATATTATACTATATGATTCTATAAAATATAAAATAAATATAACAAAACATGTTCTGAACGTCGCAATACCGCTTACAAGCCGCCACGCCTTTCCCGGTTGTACTAAGACTTATTACCCTTCTCATTACCCACATTTGGTACATTTTCGTTTAAAATACACCAATCAGTACATTTTAAAACTGTTAGTTGTAAATTATTTTAGTACATTGTAATTAGGTGCTTTATTTTTGCTTACACGACGTAAAACTTGTCTTCCCTTTTATTTGTGGTGAGAGAATTTAGTGAAAAATAACTCAGTTCCTCCAGTCCTGAAGGTCGCTAAAAGATCGCTGAAGCTACAGTTGGACATATATCTAGTTTTATTATTATTTCAATTCAGATATTTAGAGATTTAAATAGAACATAATAAATTTCATTTACTGCTGTGTGCGAGATGCGTACGAATGCGTAAATCATTTTTTTTATATATTCCAAATTCACCACAAAAGCTTTTCCAAATGATGTAATAAAAAGCATAATCTTTACACCAGCAGAGCGCGGCGTGCTCATTAGCGTCCCGCTCTAACTCCCCCTCATTAATCACTTCCGTCAAACTGATAGATTATCGCAAATCTGAACGTCGATACGACCTTGTATTTTTTATCTTCTATTGAAATTATTTTTAAACTTTTTTTTTATATATTGACGTGATTTTAATATAGGCGCATTTAAGTCGGGTTATTTCCGATTTTTCCCGCAAATCGGGGCAGTCAGAGAGAAGTTAGTCACTAGACACTTCGCCCTCCTGATTCCACCCGAAACTGAGACATGGTTTATTGGGAGGGGGAAATTAATGCCGTGTCTTATATTAGGTACCAGAACAAAGAAATAAGCATAATTGAAATGTAATCATCCCCTTGAGTGGCACCTTCGTGTTTACATTTTATGCTATCATACTTCTTTATGACGGCTTCATCATGATTTAATGTCTACATTTGTATATATTTATATAAAAAAGATAGACACCAAGCCTTCTATATCCTACAGAAGATAATTGAAATCTTCTTTATTTTTTTTTTGCTTAGTTAAGCTTAAAGAATGCTAAAATAACCTCTTAATAATATAAGTCTATATTTGTCACGATTAAAATCTATAAGAAGGAAGAGAACAGAGCCAATAATACTTCATTAAATATTCTTTTCGTGTAGCTCTTTTATTGTAAAACCTATTTTCTAGTACAAAATGAAGAAAACACTTCCCCGTTAGTTAATATAGGGCACTGTACTACACGTCAAGAGGCACGCAATTTTGAAGCAACTATTATCCTGTCTCGAACAAGAAGTGCGATTAAACCTTCATTTACTGCAACGATGCAGATCGTTTAAAATTTTAAGGAATAATTACAACGCATGTACTGTACCTTCAGGCTTGTAGGGAGAAGGAGACAATCTAGTGAAATAAGAATAGGGTGTATTCTCTATTGCGCACATATACTATTTTAAGATGTGAGTTGAATTTACGTAATTTAACGCCGTGCTTTGTTTTATCAAGATGAGATATTTAACTGAGTATGTGAGTAAGAATCGAACCCACAGTTATCACGTATAATAATCAGACCCTGTTTAATTGTGCTACTTTCGATTACGTCATTTGCATTTTCTACGTATATTCTCCGCCGAACAATTAATAGAGAGGGGTTTGCTGAAAAATTGATAGCACTAGCGACTCTCAACCAAATTTTCTCTTAAAATAGATATATTTTTAGTTACACCGTGCGGAACTTAACCCTGCCATTCGACACGTATTGTCATTATATTAGTAACGATGCTGACGTGGCAGCGTTTTATTGTTTGATGTGATTTTTACAACTACAATTTTATATGGAATTTATCGTTAAGTTACTACTGTTAATTTACTATTAATTTATTTGCCTTAGGTATAAGGTATTTCATATATTCAGAATATTTTTATTCCGATTGTCAGAATTATTTCACCTTATAGGCTGGCAGAGGAGCGCGTGAGATGCATTCGTGCGTTCGTTCCGTCACATTGGCTGTGTAAGCAACACGTCCTCATGTATAACGCGTCCCTTGCATTATTATGTATGACATGAAAGAATTTTACCAGTCTTGAACGAAAAGATGTAACTATAGCTTCTCTTTTTCCACATTTATAGCAGGGTAGGCTGAGAGCTTAATATCTAGATAATGTAATCTGCACGCTCTGTTTAAATTCAAGATACTACGAGTAGAATGATGGAACTAAACGCTGTGTTTTGTCTGACCAGAGGAAGAAAATTTAAATATTTTTTATATATAATTACTCTCTTGAGTGCGAATCGAATAATGTGACTTTGAAATATAAGGTATCAGTGTTAAAATATCAGGACCTCAAAATTGATAAATAAAACATTAAGAAACTATTATCAAAACGCCATTTGTGCGCAATTTGAAATATTTTGACACTACATCTGACAGTCCACACAAACACACACTTGTAAGAATGTTTAAAATAAGAATGTTTTTTTTCCTCTTTCCTTTTTATCTTCCTCCTAGTATATTTATGCTCCTACTCCTATGGAAATAGCACAAACTAGATATTTTAATTTTGCACGATAGATATAGAGATATGGACGAAAAAATAAAATATATTTTGACCAGTCGTGCCGTAGGGGTAAAAAGTGCGACTGTAAACGCGAATGGTTGTGGGTTCGATTCTCACTCGAGGAATTGGAACATTTTAACTTTCTATTTTCTTCGCTCTGTTACGACAAAAGCACGACAACGAGTTCCGTCACTTAGTACGATCTCCAGAATTCGGCAGAAAGTGGATATGGAGTGTTTTAACATGAACTTCTTTTTGCCTACCTTACTGTGTGCGAAATACATTGTGAATTTAAAAAAAATATAAAATATGATAAATAAAATAAGTATAAAGATATACAAAATACCATACAGCCGGTACTCTGGTACTCTGTAGTCAGTATGTATGTAAATAAGTGAGCACACCGCATACGGGCTAAACGGCGACGTCGCACATTATCACAGTTACAACTATTTGGCGCCCTGCCACTGCTAACGATCACACTTATGCTCTACTTTACCTAAATTGCATGAATTTTTCCAATATTGACATGAATTTTGTGTAAAAATTACATACATACATGTATGTATGTTGAATTAATATAGATTTTAGTATTTCTCTTGTAATGTATAGAGGATATAAGTAAAGAAATTAGTTAGAATGGAAGCTGTCGTGGCGCATTGAGTCAGCGTCTGACTGGTAAGCGATGGTTGTGGGTTTGTTTTCCACTCGGGATTACTTAAATTTTCATTTTTTCGATTTTCTTCAGTTTTCCTAAGTTTGTGAACAAGAATTTAGTATGTTAGAAGTAAACAAATCCTTTATTTCTAACTACTAGGTTCAGAGAAAATAATTTAATAAACATATTTCTATTATATGTTTTATTTTAGTTTCACGCTTAATCCCACACTCAACACGGTAAGAGGGAGCCTAGTGTTAAGACACTCTGTGATACACTTCTGAAGACATTGTGTGTTAAGTGGCCGAACTTAACGCGCTTTTTCCTTATCAACAGAGCGAAGAAAATGGAAATATATTTCCACTCCACGAGTGGGAATCGAACCCACAATCAGTTGTGTTTACAGTCAAACTTTATAAGTAAATACAATATTTATTTCTGTCAGCTAAATTTTAAGACAAGAACCTAATACAAATATTTCTGAATTTTTGTTTTATTTTAGTGTATTCCATTAAACACTTTCAACGGTTTCAATATACAAAGGCGATTATGACACACCCCGCACAGATATCACTGAAAGCTGAAAGCCGAAAGCTCTCGAACTAAACGAAGTGGGAGCTTTATTTGTGAATTTGCAAAAAACAAAAATATTTATTTGTTGGTTTATTTAAAGTGGAAAAACATATTTGTTTTGTACGTTCTGCTTTTATCGACACCGGTGTTGATGACAGGTTTGTTTTGGATAAATATAAAAAAATGAATATGTTTTTGGCGTTTTTTGGCGGTCAACTCTTTACAACTCTCAACACCGCGCTTTGTGCAAATGGATTATTTAAAGGAAATTGTTAAAAAAAATCTATTCTCCGAGTTTGAAGACGGCATTTACTGTGTAGGTTATTATTTACGAAGTAGGAATGCTGGACAGAAATACTTTAATCTGACAATAGTATTCTGATAATATATTGCAATGCACTCTATTTATCGTTATTGATTTAATAAAGGTATATTTATGAAAGCCATAATCTATGCTATATATAAATAAAAAATATTTATTTTAAGATATGTTGTTAATTTCTTACTTCCTTCTTTTCTTAATTTTAAAGACCGAACGTTAGAGTCAGGGGCATTATTTTGTTAAAACAATAAGTTTTATTTTATAGAAAGATACATCTAAACATAACGAAAGACAAAATCAACACATTTCAAACGTTTCGAATTACAGTAGTATGATTGTAACCAATGCGGTGAACAGGTACAGTACGAGTATGTATGCGCAGTACAATAGCACTGATTGCAGACACGTTGCGTTAAAGCTCTCATCAGGTGTTCATTAAAGGTGTAATCATAGAACGATTAACGAACGGGAAGCTTCCCAGTGGTAGCGCAGGGAGACTGTGCTGTGGGTTCGGTTCCCACTTGAAAAAATGATCATATCTAAATTATTTTCAATCTGGTGTCAACCTAAGACAAAGCGTGAATTCGAAAAATGTTGTTTAAATAATAGCTTTAAGATAGTTATTTTTTTTATTTTTTTGACAACTCCACAACATTTTTTTGACAACAATATTTTATACTTTTTCTTTTAATTTTTTTGACATCTCCACAAAAGCCTTTATTTTGAAATGTTCTTTTCTTAGTGTAATTCATGTTCGTTGATATGAAACCAGTCAACGAAATAATCAGAGAAAACGTGGTGCCATGAATATATTCGTTCTCCATTATTCTCCTGAAATAATGACATTGCGTGTTAAGTGATGGCATTCTTTGCTGGGCTTTGCGTTACTAGAGCGGCGAAATGAAAATAATTTAAATATAATTAATTCTTCGATCGGTAATTAACCCTCAACCATCGTGCTTACAGTCAGATTCTGTCCCACTAAACAACAATTTGGTTTATAATTATAATAAAAAAACAGTAGAATATATAAAAGTGCCAAAAGGATTATCACATTTTTATCACAATTTATTTTAAACACTCAGCCAACGAATCTTATTTTAAATCTTTTAATCCTCGGAAATGTTTTACAGCGACTAAAATCATTTGCTTAAGAAGCCTCGTCCACGATAAAGAGGACAGATTAATGGCGATTATTTTTATTTTCAAGTAATTTGTGTATTTTTTAGGTTTTAAAAATACTACAAAAAAATAAGAAAAATATTATTTATACTTTTCTTTTTTTTACTTTGAATGTTTAATTTGTTAAGTTATACATAGAGGATGATTACGACCAATAGGTCTTCACCATGTCTAGGATACCTATAAATCCGGGGTACGCGGAAGATTCGGGTACCTGTGGCCCCGGATTGTGGCGGTCGAGGAGGAGCACCGTGAGGTTTTAGTGGGTATACGGACAGCTCAGCTTGGAGTCCCACATAACCACGTCCGAGTCTGTATGGACGATACTTTACAGGTCTTCACATTTTTACCCACATGACAGGGTAGTCAGAAACCTACTGTCATGGCACTCTGTTTTCCAAATCAAATCATTGAGTGTTAAGTAGCGGATTTGAACGCAACGCTTTAGCGCAGCAACCAAGCGTAGAAAAGAAAATATTATAAATATAATCAGTTTTATTCATTATCAATGATCAGATGGTTATAGCAATGAATGACTGTAACGAAATTACAAATATCACCCGAAGCGGTCCCGTTACGCCACGATGGCAAGCCATATTCACATATATTTACAATAGAATTAGAATAGAATTACAAAGATGTATTTTTTTTAATTTTTAATTATAAAAAAACCTTTTCTTGATATTATAGGTTTAAAAAAAACTAACCTTTCCTTGAGCTTAAAAAATATTACAAATACGCGACTAATCCCGCCAAAATTATATTTTCATCGTACAAGCTAATTTCAAGACAACAACCAAGGTTACTATAAAATGTTAATTTTAATAGCGCTGCGTAAAGTTCCGCCACTCAATACGCCATGTCTCGATTTAGGACGGAAAGTAGAGGACGGAGTGTCTTAACACTAAGTCTTCTCTGACTACCCCACTGTACGGGAAAAGATCGAAGCTACTTAATTTTGATAACACCAAGTGTCTTCATGAATAACGGCGTGGCGTCATTTAAATAAAATTACAATATTTTTTAGTCGCTCTCGAATCCTGCCCATTGAAGCTAATTGCTCTCTGCTCTCTTGGAATATGTATTCATCGTAAAGTACTCTTCAGTGTAAATACAGGGAACAACGTTGGTTTTGTGCTTTTTGTTTCGATAGTAGTTGTTACTTAGATATTATAAATATTTTGGTGGCTTAAGAACAATATCTTTTTTTCTGCATATAGCAATGTGTTCAAACGTTTTATAATGTTAATTACGTACTCCACTTTTCTTCAAATGTTGAAACCGGAACGTGTTGAGTGGCGAAACCTAACGCCGTGCTCGATCTTACCAATGCAGGAATATGAATGTAGTCTAAATACATTTTTTCATTCCACTAATTAAGAACAGCTTAACATTTTATTCTACACCTTGTTAACTTGTTATAATTACGTTTTATACGTAAGATTATTAATTAGTGTCTCAATTGACTTGCTACGGCAGCACTGTGTTTAATTTGCCTTGTATTTCGCATACTGTAGGTAATTGGAAAATGTGTTGACCAATAAATACAACTCTGTGTAGTATATTAAGTAAGTAATTATATTGTGTCATTTCAAAATGTGTAGTAATCGCGAAAACAAAAGATCATATTATATTACGTATTTTTTTTGTCTTTGTTTTTTTAGACGCCACAGACTCGAGGTCCGTGTACTTTCCAGCTTTTTTCCTTTTTCTTTTTGTGATTTTTTTCTTGAATTTATTTTAGCAAGTGAGTACACTCGGTCACACGCTTCTTAAGAAACGTGAATAATATTACGTAGAATGCCTTAAATTTTATAGTTTACTTTTCAAAAAAAAATCCACATCTCTTATAGAGCAAACGAAACTATAGAGCAAACGAAACTAATACAGGGTATCCTGCTAGTTAATAAGTATAATTTGGTAAGTTTATATAAGACGTATAAGTTTTTGTCTCTGTCTAATGTTGTAATAACAATGTTTCGAATTGGTATACATTCAAGGAATTGGCATTAAGAGTGTGGTTTGCGTCACGCAATTTTATTACCAAAGTTAACAAATATACACAAAATTTTGTATCATGGGACAAACTATACAATGTATCATATTCTGTCCTTTTGTTAGCGAAGTTGTTTCTTTTCAGCGTTGTTTTCGTTTTATTTCCACGAAAGCCAAAATTTAGCAATCAGATTACTTGAGAAGAACAAGGAAAGATTACGACAGGATTTATCAAAAATTCTGCAATAACCGGAAAGACAAAATGCTACGTCTTATGTCCAGAAATATTATTTGAAAAAAAAAAACATCCTTTAATAAAACAACAAAACAAAAAAGTACAAAATTCTTTAAAAAAATAAAGACTTATAAATATATGAGATATAAATATACATGTTAAAGTTTACAAAAGTTTCTATTGCATATCACGATAATAAAAGGAAAAAAATGAAAACAGAAAAACTAAGCCTCGTGTACTACGTCCAATTTCGTCGAATTTCTTATACGCTTATAACAACTTATTTATCTTGCTAAGTAGAACTATAACAATATTTGTATAACAAAAACTTATATATATTAATGTAAATACTAAAATAACTATATACTTTACGTATCAGATGAACAATGGAAGGTTTGTTCAGTAGAGTGTGGTCCCTTACCGTTAGCAGTTACCCTCGTGTTATAAATATAGCGACATCTAATTTACCTTGTTACATGATATCTGCTTTTAACTTGTTACATAAATAGCTTACAGTATCAGTAAAAAATACTTATTTTAATACATGATTGAATATATATATATATATATATATATATATATATATATATATATATATATATATATATATATATATATATATATATATATATATATAGATATATATATATATATATATATATATATATATATATGTATATATGTATATATATATTACATATAAATTACATATTTTGAATATTTTTTTTAGCACACATCAGGGTAGGCAGAGGAAACCTAGTGTTAAGATACTCTGTTGGCCATTTTCTGCTTAATGACACCCGAACGAGAATCGAAAAAAAATACGATGATTGTGGGTTGCAATCATCGCATTTTTACAATAGTCAGCATCCCACTGCGTCGCAATGACCTCGATAAAAAAAAAAAAATAATAACAATACACTGTCTATATACACTATCAACATGATTGGTTGTAGGCTCAATTCCTATTTGAAAGAATATATTTAAATTATTTTCCTTTCGCCGCTCTGGTACTTAAGTCAAAGCGTGGCATTGACTTCTGCCAATGAACATGTAATGTCTTATAATTTCAGGCAAAAAGTGGAGAACGGAGTATCTTACCACTAGGTTCACTCGGGCAAGGGTTTTTAATTAAATTAGTATAAAAGTAGACTACGTTTACATATTTTAGTTCACCATTTAGATTCTAGCGAGTTGTAAGAAAACTAACTTTTTATAGTCGTGTTCCCATTCATAATTGTTTTAATTAAAGCTAAGACGCTTTCACATCTGTTAGAGGGAGTTCGGCTCGTTGCGGCAATATGTTGCCCTAAGGATTAATTATATTCTATCTTATATATTTGAGAGGCCGTTGTGGTGCAGTTAGGTATATCTGACCATATAATCTTAGTTTTGGTTCGAATACTACTCGGGGGAAAAAATTACAAAATTTGTGCTATTCAAGTTGATATTGTTGATATTTACTGAAACATAATATCGCCCTTTGTCTTATCAAAGCCTGAAATTGTTTTTTTTATCATAATATCCTCAAAATTATTTTATTACTTACTGCTGTGCCTTCGATTTCGCCCCATTGGATTTTAGCAGAAAGAATATAATTCTAAGATGAAAATATGTACTTCATCATTTTATCTATTTGTTCCATATCTCGCTAGTATATATCTGTATGACACAAACAGCTTACTTTATACGTCAGCGAGTGCGACTCCTCTCGTCTACATACAGGACTGCTGTATAATAAAACACGTAAGAGCACTATTTTACATATTTGCCGGTATTTTACGACAGAAAATAAAGAGAATCTGTGAGTAAATATCCTTTGGATTTTGTATCATAAGAGCGCTTGATTGCTAATTTTATAGTTATGGGTTCGATTCCTACTTGAGGGAATGGTTCTATTTATATTATTTTCATTTAATCACTACTGTTCTAATGTTGTTGTAATGTCCTAATTCCTCCATTCAAGACGTAATAAAGACGTTAAGGGATGCCTTAAACTTATATTTGGGTCGCATGTTCTAAAAGAACGATAAATAAAGTCGGAAAAGTATTTTTTACTCATTATTTAGGCTTCATGCTGTGTCCTCCATAGCAGAGAAACTAATATCATAACAACACTCCGTTCTCTATTACTTACTCCATGACGCAGAACTGGGTCTATCACAAATATTAATGCACAAAGCTTCTTAGCTAATACAAAATCTGATAGACTTACTAACTGCCGAAAGGCTTTTCGTAGTTGGTTATTAATTCAGAAGTTTGCCATATAATATTACAATATTATGACATGCGGTCACTTGTTGAGTGTCGTCTGGGAATTATCAATATGACGTCACCACAAATAAAAGCTTTACTATATTATATCCTCGGGACTTTGTACGTTGTGTGTTTATATGAATATGGTACTTAGATTATTTGACTGAAACGGATTTTGAAATGAAAAATAGATTTGTTGCTTAAATTCGGGCTTTTTCCAGCAAAGCGGGATAGTCAGAAAGATCCTAGTGTCAAGACACTCCGTCCTCTACTTTCCGCCTGAAATCGAGAAATTGCATGTTGATTGGCAGAACTCAACGCTGCGCTTTATGTGGTTATTGGTACCAGAGCGAAAAGAAATTTAAATATAATCAATCCCAGGAAACGAAAATAAAAATGTAATTATTCCCCGAGTGGAAATCGAACCCACAGCCTCTCACTACAGCCAGCTGTCACACTAACACCACGACAGCCTCATTAAAATTGAAGTTAATAAAATAAATTTCTAATTTCTGCGATAGTTGTTAGTTCGAGTGGGAACTCGGTGGAATGTTCATAGTTTTTTTTTTAGGTAAAATAAAAAGTATGGTTTAGTATCGTCAATAAAAACGCAATGTGGCGAACAATCGCCTTCGAAAGAGTATCACAACAGTCTCTAAACTTACCCTACTATACGCGATACTATTGAAACACAAAAAAATAACACACAACAAAGTTAGTAACCATCTAACATTACCTAATTTTAAACCAACGTTTAACCCAAACAGGCTTCAAATGCTTAAATAAAATCAGAGATAAGGAAATTCTTTTAAATCTGAGTCCCTTAGCTCAGTATATTACATTTAAAGCTACTTTAGGCTCAACAAACTCAAGGAAAACTATACAATAGAACGTCTCATTAGGCAGATTTACTGCATGTGAGATTGTTGCAGTGTAGCTTACATTTACATATAAATTACACGCAAGGCCGTTACAGAAGTTTGCAAGTTTAGGGGTATCGCTTACTATACTGCTTACGTACACAAAGTGTATACATACCTTAATTTTGAAGATTTTTATACGTTTTTTAAAATTAACTAATAGCTTCTTGCTTCGTATTTGCTCCCATTTTTCCGTTAGTAGTAAAAACGTAATTCAAAAAGACTGATTTGATAGTTCAATCTCTTAATGAAATGTGTTCGGGTTCTCACAGGGAACTAATTAAAGGCTGGACTGTACTCGTATAGTTGTATAATATTTATTTACTGGTTTAATATGTATGTTTGTGCGGCCGTTTGAAGCGCAAGTGACCGTCACGACCTTCTATCCGCGCGCCGAGTCGCCTTCCTCCCGCGCCCGCACCCGCCGCCGACCGCCGCCGGCCGCCGCCGGCGCCAGCCGATGTTCGAGTATCGAACATACTCCCCGCGTTGAATCTTCAACTTAAAGGAAGTGGGCAAATGCTGTTAAAGCCTCTGAGCACGATTCCCTTCCTGGTCTTCACTTCAGCCACCCGTGAAGCTCCATCAGGTCCAGGGAACACCTTCACGACCCGTCCTAAGGGCCACAGTAGCGGCGGCTGTCCCTTGTCCCTGATAAGCACGAGCGCCCCTTCAGCAAGGTCTCCGGTTGAGGAACACCATTTTGTTCTTTGCTGGAGCTGAGAAACATATTCTTTTGAAAAACGGTTCCAAAAGTGTTGCTTCATACACTCAACCCTTTGGAACCGATCCAAGCAGCTCAGGTTACCAAGAACCTGAGGACGAGGAATTGACGTGAGTGATCGTCCTATTAAAAAATGGGATGGAGTGAGGCATGTGAGGTCTAAAGGATCTGATGACATTGGAGTGAGCGGACGGGAATTTAATATTGCCTCAACCTGAACCAACAAGGTTACAAGTTCTTCGAAAGTTAAATTACTTTTAAGGATTCTCTTTAAGTGGTATTTCGTGGATTTAACTGCTGCCTCTGCGATGCCGTTAAAATGAGGAGAGTAAGGAGGAGCAAAAGTAAATTCAATACCTTGTTGTGCAATATCATGAGATATATTAGACTCAGTTAAAAAATCAGATAACTCGATACATGTGCCAATGAAATTAGTGACGTTATCTGATAAGATGGTTTTGGGCTTGCCACGACGAGCGATGAATCGGTTTAAAGCAGCCATATATGCTTCCTTAGTGAGATCTGTGACAAGCTCTAAGTGAACAGCTTTAACTGCGAGGCAAACAAAAATACATAAGTAGGATTTTAAAAGCTTACAACCTCGCCCTTTTCGGTCAGCTATCAATACTGGCCCAGCATAGTCGACACTGGAATGAAGAAATGGAAACTCTAAATGCGTTCTTGAAATAGGCAACTGTCCCATTATGGGTTGCACGTTTTGACATTTGTATTTAAAACATTTAATACACTGTTTGCATATCTTTTTTGACAAATTTCTACCCCCTAAGACCCAAAATAATTGTCTTATATTTGCTAAAAGTAACTGAGGCCCAGCATGTAATAATTCTACGTGGTATTTACGGAAAATAATTTCAGTTACGTGATATTTTGCACACAATAAAATGGGATGCTTAACGTTATAGTCGTAGGGCGAGTTATTAAGCCTACCACCTACACGAATAATATCATCGCTGTCTATAAAAACACTTAATGATAAAAGTCTATTTTTACTTGGCAGAGATTTTCCTAGTTTTAATAATTTATATTCCTCAGGAAACATATACTTTTGTGAATGATTAACAATAAACTTAAATGAATTAAATTCCAATATAAATAAATTTTGGGAATTAGATTCCGTCTCTTCCAAAAGTTCCTTATCTAAAGAAGAGCAATATTGCGAAAATAGTTTTCGTCTTAATACCGAACGTGATGAAAATGGTAGGTTTGTTGTCACAATGCCTCTAAAGGATAATCCTAGTGTTCTAGGTAAATCTTATGAATTGGCTAAGCGTCGATTCCTATCTTTAGAGCGTCGATTTCAGCGAGACCCTGTCTTCAAAGAAAGATATATATCTTTTATGCAGGAGTACGAGCGTTTAGGTCATATGATCGAGAATAGCACAGTGCACAAGCCCCATACAGGGAACAATGTAGAATATTTTTTGCCCCATCATGGGGTCATGAGAGAATCTAGTTCAACTACTAAGCTTAGGGCAGTCTTCGATGCCTCAGCAGCAACCACTTCTGGAATTTCCCTTAACAACATTCAGATGGTGGGTCCAACTGTCCAAGATGACTTAATGTCAATCTTGCTTCGATTTCGTCAACATAAATATGTAATATGCGGAGACATAGAAAAAATGTATAGAGCAATTAATATAAATCCCTCGCAACGATGTTTGCAACAGATTATTTTTAGATCAGATCCTAAATTACCGTTAAAAACATATAGTCTAAATACTCTTACTTACGGAACAGCTTCGGCACCCTATTTAGCGACTAAATGTTTGGTAAGTTTGGCAAGTACCACTTATAAAGATAAAATCAAAAAATCTATTGAACATGATTTTTACGTTGACGATTACCTCAGTGGAGGTAATTCGATTGCTGAAGTAGTAGAGTTAGCTACTGAAGTTAGAACAATTTTAAGTTCGGCACATTTTCACTTAAGAAAGTGGCAATCAAACAGTAGAGAAGTTTTAGAGCAGATTTCAGATAGTTTTCAAAGAACAAATAGTTTAAATTTATCTGAAAATAAAAATGTATCGTCAAAGACATTAGGTCTGCTTTGGTTTTGTGATTTAGATTCGTTAACTTTTACTGTTGGTCTTGTTAAAAAAGATACGGATAATAACAATAAAATAACCAAACGCAGAATACTTTCTATAATTAGTCAAATTTTCGATCCATTGGGTCTCGTAGGTCCCTGTATAATTGAAGCAAAAATAATTATGCAAAAATTATGGACTTCCAAAATTGGCTGGGATGATCCAGTAACACCTGATATACATAGTTTATGGCAATCTTTCGAAAACAGTATATCATATTTAAATACATTAAGGATACCTAGATGGGCGATAGGTGACAATTCTATAAATAATGAAATTCACGTTTTTACAGATGCTTCTGAAAGGGCGTATGGCGCTTGCGTCTACATTCGATCTGTAGACAATAATGGTTGTATTAAAGTTATTAACCTCTAAAAATCGCGTAGCGCCGTTAAAGCCTACTACAATCCCAAGGCTTGAACTGTGTGGTGCTTTTTTAGGATCAAGATTGTGTACTAAGGTTTTAGACTCTCTTACAATACCTATTAGCAGTTGCAAGTTTTGGTGCGATTCTACAATAGTTTTAAGTTGGCTCTCGATGGAACCAAATCTTTTAAAACCTTTTGTACGAAACCGTATTATTGAAATACAAGAATTAACTGCAGGTTACAAGTGGAGCTATGTGCCGTCTAAGGATAACCCGGTGGATTTTGTTTCTCGTGGGGTGAAGGCTGATAATATCAGCGATTGCTTCATGTGGTGGTCAGGTCCTTCTTTTTTGTATAAAGATAAACACAACTGACCAAAAATGCCAGGTAAAATTGAGAAACAGGATTTGCCAGAAGTAGTGTCATCTCATTTAACCAATCATTCATGTCATCATTCATCCATCTCATCAAATCACACCTCATGCTCACTCAATTCATTAGAATATCAATCATGTATTGTTAAATCATTAGTTCATAAGCATTCCAATTTTAATAGTTTACAAAGAGTAGTAGCTTACGTGCTTAGATTTAAAAATAATTTATAAAATAAAAATAACCAAATAAAGAATTCTCTATCTATCGAGGAATTAGACTTTCCGACTCGACCCGTTCAAATTTTTAACCGTCAGTGTAACGTAACCGTCACTTCTTGTTCTCTTTGAATGTTCTGCTTCCAACGGCGAGTCTTCTTAAAAAAAGCGTCGAAGGACCAATGTTCGGGTTCTCACAGGGAACTAATTAAAGGCTGGACTGTACTCGTATAGTTGTATAATATTTATTTACTGGTTTAATATGTATGTTTGTGCGGCCGTTTGAAGCGCAAGTGACCGTCACGACCTTCTGTCCGCGCGCCGAGTCGCCTTCCTCCCGCGCCCGCACCCGCCGCCGACCGCCGCCGGCCGCCGCCGGCGCCAGCCGATGTTCGAGTATCGAACAAAATGCTTAGAACAGAATTGAAGCCAACTTAGACGTTACTTATCTTAACGAAAGTGGATATAAAGTCGTACTAGAAGACCTAAACGAATAATATGCAGAGAAATAACAACAACATTAATTTCAATTCTCGTCATTGTACAACGTCGGAAATCACACAGAACTTAGTGTCAAAACACTCCGTCCTCCACTTTTCTTCTGAAACCGAGACCTCCTCGTGAAAAGCTAAAAAGCAAAGTTGAGATAACCATTTAACATGTAATGTCTCGGATTTAGGTGGAAAGTGAAAAACTGAGTGTCTTGAGACTAGGTTCTCTATGTTGTCAAATAGCTAATCTAAATTTTACCTGCACAGCAGACCATGGTAATCAGAGATAACCTAGTATCAAGGCACTCTCCTTCCTAACTGAATTCTGCAATTTTATATAAGATTTGCACTGAGATAAATGAGTTTTTTAAAACGAAACTACTGAATTAAAGTATCTATTTAATTAATTTACTAGATATTTGAATTCTGAGTGAATAGTTTTTTAAAGCTCAAAATCAGTAAGTATTGCATCGAATTAAGAAAAATATGTGTTAGATAGGCCATTCATCGAAGAAGGTATAAACTACAAAAGTTATGCTTTTACTAATAATAGCCAAGTGTCAATTTTCCTTTTATAAGTCAAACAAAGTTGCGAGGGTCAAATATATTTCAACCCATGTCATGTTAACTGTATATTATTCACTTCATATATATTTTTAAAAAAAAATGTACATAAATACTTATTTTAAAGTTAAACATACTAAATATGAACATCATGGCGATATCTAAGTTTCCAGTGCTAGCTCCGTGGTACCGTGTAGAATACAACGTCTTAACGAGATTAAAGGCAGCGGCGAGTAATGAAAGGCTTTGTGGCCACAGAGCCCGTCCAGTAACGCTACCGGTACAAAATTACAATTTTAAAGTATTATAGCATTAACTAGGGAAATGGAATCAAGTTTGTTTTTACTATTATACGACAGGAAAGGTTTTAGTGTAAAAAGTCTGTGTTGTTCGCTTTCTGCTTATTTTTAGAATATAGCTGATGCAAAGATGATGACATTTAGAAGATGTTGAGTAAAACTTTGTTGTTTGAACCGTTTGTTGTAGATTCGATTGACACTTGGGGAAGTAATAACATTTATATATTATTTTAATTCACCTACTCTGTAGCGTAAAGCGCAGCGCTGATATCTGCCATGCAAACAATACCTACTCGTATTTCAGTGTTCCAGGTTCTCTTCGACTAGCCTGCTATATGCAAAAAAGTAAAGTGAAATGGGCTGCTAATTCATACTTTTGCTATATGCCGTGACTTAACATATTTTAAGTTAAATCATTATATGAAATAAGGCAAAAGAATATGTAATTATATAGTTTTTGAAAACGTATAAAAATTCTAACATATTGGTATTTGAATCTGCGCCTTTTGGAAACCGTCTAAACGCACTGACCGCTAAGCCACAAGTTCTACATTCGATCGCGTCGAAATTAACAAAAACGGCGTATATCCGAGTTTCCAGTGTGTAAATTGCATTTCAACATAAAATATTAACAATATGTAGTTATATGCAGTATTTAGTACTATATATAGTGCATTAAACATACGCTGTATTAATAAAATAAACATTACAAATACTTTCGCGTTGCTAAAGCAACGTGTACTTTACGAGTCAACGATGTTATGAAAAAATGAAGATTTCACGTTAAGTTTATAAACTCGTAGTTTATATATATTTTTTTATTTTATCGTATTAAAACTTTTAATATATGGAGCTAGCTGTCACTCGCAACTTTTTTTACATGAACTTTATGGATCTTTCCATGTTATTTCAATGTCTATCTTTCATAATGTAGATTGTTAAGCGTAAAATAATGTATTTTCTGTTTCTGTATTCTGCTTTAGTGCTCACCTACACTCACTGTGGATATCAAATTTCAACTATTTACGCGTTGAGTACCTATTCGTTGATACTCTTTACTAGTTAAACAAATAACTATAGTGTACGTACTTATAATCGTTGAATCACTTCAAATTTATTTAATAAAAGGATAAAAAATAGTACTAAACATAAATCAAAATAAAAGACAGGTATTACGTGCTGAACTGCGTAACTCAAGTTGATCTTACGTACCAGAGCGAAGAATGAACGAATATAAACAATTTAAATATAATGTTTCCTCCGAATAGGAATTGAACCCATAACCATTGCGATTATGTCGAGCACTGTGAGACAATGCACGACGACGGCCTCACAGCTCACAACAAATATATACAGATTGTACCAAAAAATACACGCACTTTATAATTTTAAAAAGAAACCTGTCTAGTAATATTCTTATGAAAATTGCAATTTTCTTAGGATACTATTATTATACTTTGCAGTGTAACTTAGTTTTTTATTTCGTTTTTCTCAAAGTGAGGCGGAATAGTAACAAGACTTGAGGAGTAGCGTCTACGTAATTGTGTTGGTCTGAGCTAAGAAAATCACAAAGAAATTTGTATTCAAAGTTTTAAAAAAAACAGTGATGCGATTTCACTGCAATCGTCATGTTTTATTGATCACTCTTCTTCTCTCGCAAAATATTAATAAATGTGGGTTTATTTAATTATATTCAGATACAAATCTAACCTTGTAAGTATATATTAAACAACCTTGATTAAGCATCACCTACACGTATACAGATACAGAATGCGAAACAGAACTCAGATGAATGCTTTAAAAAAGGTTGTTTACAAGGGTCGTTCCGACGATACATGCGGGGCCAGCGTTTTTATTTACAGACCCTCCGACCTTAATTCATGTAGATTACCCCCACACTGTACAGACAGATTTGGTTCTAACGTTATGGCTCTATGTGACTAAATTTATTTATAGCCTGGGCTTGTGACTTCAGTTAGGTGGTAACCATTTGGATATTCAACTCGGCCTGAGCTTACAGTCTTAGCAAAGTATCTAATTTTTAAATGTATTTTCGTATTTTATGATTTAATTAAAGACAGTATCTATACATTGAATTGTTTAATTAAAAAAAAATATAGTCATTTCTTGTAGTGAGGATCGAATTAATAATCAA
Source organism: Dryas iulia moderata (assembly GCA_019049465.1). Taxonomy (NCBI): domain Eukaryota; kingdom Metazoa; phylum Arthropoda; class Insecta; order Lepidoptera; family Nymphalidae; genus Dryas; species Dryas iulia. Next base: position 15,609,759 of record CM032429.1, on the reverse strand, counting down.
TTGAGCTTACAGTGAGAGGATAGAAGTCAGACTGAGCCAATGGAACAAAGATGACAAAGGAAAAATCGACCCATTTCGGAATTGTGCCATCGTAATGCAGTGAAATAGCATAGCGTAGGGTAAACAAGACAGTTATGAGTTCAATTCCCACACTGGTGCGTAATCATATTTAATTTATTCTCATTTTCTCGCTCTGGTAAAACAAAACGCCTAGTTGAGTTCTGTCTTAACACGCAATGTCTCGATTTTAAGGGGGAATATAAAAAAATCTGTTTTTCAAAAAGCACCTTTCTTCTAAAGTCTGATCGATTTATATTAGTAAACTGGTGGTAAATTGTTTGACGTCCAAAAAACAAAGCATGTAACTTTTCATTTTGAATAAAATGATTTGACTTTGACTTGACTTGACTACTATCTTCTCTCCTACCATGCCATACATATACAAAAACAGATCACGTATAACGCTTGACTCGATACTCTAACGAATATGTAATGGAGGTTGCAGCAATCAGCGCGCAATCACGGGCATTGTGCTCTAAGCGCACCTTCCACGCTCTAATTGTAATTAGCGGCCGTGTGCGACTGTGAGTATCAATCTGAAACTACGAAACTGGAATACTGTTATGGATACCGTGTTATTTTTTTAATATATAACGGACTAGATGATCAGGCAAACTCTGCTTTACCTGACAGTGAATATTATTAGAGTTTTTAAAGTGTTATTTATGCACACGCTTGAAAAAGACATTTAGAAAATGTATAAAAGTTTGAACGCAATGGGATTCGAACCCGCGCTTCTGTCTAGGCGCTCTGACAAATTTATATTACAACTTATTTTTGTTCGCGTCTCTGTAGATAGTGAATATTTGTTGATCTGCTCATTTGAGCAGTTTTGAAATGTAAAATTATTATAATTCACTAGTTAATGACATTTTTAAATAAATTATAGACAACATACGTGTACCAGTTGCGTTTCCACCATTCATAAGAAATGAACGGTTATTTTTTATTGACGAATATATTCTTACTATTATATATTCTATTATAGTAGAATAATATTTTATAAACGATAGTTATACCAACTAGTATATAGTTGTAACATTTTAAAGTGCTATTCACATTCACACATTTAAGGAACTTCTAAAAAGGTTTATACAGACTATAGTTGTCGAATTTTTTAATTATTTCATTAGTTCACTCGATAACAAAAACTTAACTCGGATTCGAAAACTCCAGGCGCAGTCGGAGACGGACTTTCCGAAGTAACTTGTAACTTTTTCAATATTCTCGCTGAAAAAAGATTTTGCAAGAACTAAAAGTATTAAAAACTTGGCCACTAATTTAGTTGCATTGAGTTTCCATTCGAATAGTTTGCCGGATAGACTTTAAATGAGAGCGCTACAGTGGCCAGGGTTGAGATACCTATAGATATAGAAAGTAACAAATATAAATTTATAGGATTTTTTACAGCTTCGCGCTTTTTTCGCGCACATTAGAGTAGTCAGAGAGAAGATAGTGTCAAGACAATCCGTCCTTCACTTTGCATGTTAAGTGACGGAACTCAACACTGCGTTTAGTCTTAAGTACCAAATAAAAATGTAAATATAATCATTCCTCCAAGTGGGAATCGAACCCATCACCTTTACTTTTACAGTCAAATACTGTTCAACTACACCACGCCGGCCTCAATAGACGGCCTTTACAGGTTTTGATACATTAATTTAAAAGAGACGAATTTGTTTCATTCACTTTACACTATCACTACATAAAGAGCCCTTGCGACACGCCTTTACTTGTTATAATCTTCATGAGTATCAGAAATAGAGTGGAGACAAGTCATTCAATGAGTACTGAATGTATGTAATATGCTCACTGAATAACTGAGTGAGTCAGTAAGTCATTGAGTCAGTAGGTCAGTGAGTCAGTGATGAGTCAATGAGTCAGTGTTAAGTCAATGAATTTCGAAAGATTGAACGACAACGTATAAACCCAAACGCCAAAACTACTCAAAGTAAAAAGGTAGGATTAGTCATGACATTTGTTAGAATCTTTAGAAGAGCAATAAGACACTATTTCTAAGTTTCTAAAGGAACAGGAGAAACGAAATTTAACGTTTTATTTTCCACGCAATCGAATCGAAAGTCGTGTAATAATAAAAATAAAGTTCTCTTCTAGTGCCGGGATCTTACGAAGTAATATCGTAGACGATAAACCGTTTCGTTCACGACAACCGTCAATTAAGGCGATGTCGATATTTTCTGGTAAAATTACTGCTACAAATGTAATTCCTTTTGTGATACAGATTTATTAAGTTCATATTTTTAGTTCTTTATGAGTTTGTATTTCCTGTTCTTATAGATAATCTATTTTAATGATATTCTTTTTTAGATTTTCCATATCACTCATATCCGAGAGTCACCACTATTTGGTGTTGTAAATAAAAGCCGCTATTTTCTTATAATTACTATTTTTTAGATACCGTTATGGCACAGGAGGATAACGTCGAACGGTAAACACCATAATTGTAGGTTCGATATCTCGTGGAAGGATTATATATTATTTTCAATTCAGCATAAAGTTCCGCAACTTAAAACGCAACATCTCCATTTTTGGCAGAAAGTGAAGAGGCAAGTGTAGACAATAGATCTTTCTGATTTCTTTGTAGAAAAATCGTGAAGCTAAAAAAAACTATTTTCTAAGTAACTTGAACTGACTACTATTGTGTTTACAGACATTCGTAGCTTAAATTTATTTTAAACATAGTACTTTATTAAAAGTATATATTAATTTGACGCTCGTGAGGATTTAAAGAATTATCGCCATTCGTATACAAGTTTAAACTATAGTAGCCATTATCATATTTATACCAATAAATATATAAATAAATCAATAAACAAATAATACCTCTATATTGAGACCATCAAAAGGTACCCCTATACAAGACACTTTACCTATTATAACTAAGAATTACTATTTTACTAACAACACAAGTTATAACAAACGTATATAAGTTTCTCAAAGGATGTGCTCGTATGTATGTCAGTCAACTTAAGAGTTAAATTGACTTAAGCAATTGTGTGATGTCAAAGAGAAACTGGTTTCATACAAACTTTCAATATATTCTTACAAGATATAGAAGTACATATTTTAATTAAGTGTATTATTTAAGGGTCCATCGGAGTTTAGTGAGACAGCGTCTGAATGTAAACGCTATTGGTTTTTTTTAACTAAATAGTACTTCACTTTGGAGCAGGGCGTTGAGTTCCGCCACTCAACTGTGTATTTCATATGTTATAAATAGGTATTTCAGGCGGAAAGTAGAGAACGGGAGTGTCTTGATTGAATATTGGAATTTGACAAGTCGTCATATTAACTTACTTTATTTTATTGTTTTCTCTCTGTAGGAAGACATAGCTTGCTATGAGACAAGGCGTGAAGTTGAAAAACAGATATTTTTTTCAAATTATCTTAAATATAAAATTAAAGTCGAAGTCAAATAATTTCATTCAATATATGAAGTTACATGCTTCTTTTTATGAACGTCAAATAGTTTACCACACCTCAGACACCTTTTTTTACCATAAACAACTTAAATATCGTAATAAATTCAAATAATTATTACATAGTCTTAGCCAAATAAATTTCAACGTGACTAGACTCTAATGTTCCCGATCTAAGACGTTCCTGCGCGGCGCGGTGCGGGAGGGCGGTCGTTAAGTATATTTACAGCGGGTTGCTTACCGCAAGTGGTAACAGACGCTTACATCGGTTACGGTTCTAATTGAACTATTCTTGAATTTAAACTTGGTTTAAACTTTGGTTATGATTTAAGTACACTTCAAGTTATTTTGCGTTTAATCTTAATTTCCTTATTGTTTTCTTAGTCACACTTTTTTCAACATAGTCATAGGTGTCAGAGAAAACTTAATGTCAAAACACTCCGTTTTCCACTTTCTGTTTGAATTTGAGAAATTTTATGTTAACGAACAAAACTCAACGCCACGTTCTGCACCGGAGCTAAGACATGAAAATATAAGCAATGAATGAAGGAAACTAAATAAACATTCAACATTCAACCTCATAAGGAAATCAAACCCACAACTATCGCGTTAATAATTAGTCGCTGTTCCACTTGGCATGACAGCCTCTGATCTTCGACTAGTAAAATCATAGCGTATAATTAAAATCTCCTTTAGAAATGATAATGAACTTTATGTCTGGAGAACGACTACTGCCTCTTTGACTACTCTGCTATACGGGAAAAAGCACAAAGCTTCTTCTAAGCTTACTTTAACTTGAATAAAAAAATAAGTACAATTCGTGTAAGCAGAGAACAAAGTGCCTTGAAACTAGATTCTCTCTGACTACTATACGACTGCTATACGAAACTGCTAAGAAGCTAAAAAAAGACTTAAGTAAAAAATATATGTTCGTATAAACAATTCTCATTTACCTTTAACGTATAACTAGCAAATTATTTAAACAAAATAATAAAGTCTACTCTATCCATCTATTTAGGTTAATAAGAACACTAGTCGTCTGCAGGTCTCGGGAGGAAACGCTTAGCTTTTATACCTCAGCTTACAGAATAGAGAACAACACGGCGTTCGAATAAATTTTATACGTAAGTAAATAACGCTGGGTTTACTTTGCTGGAATAACTTGTTTGTTATTGTAAATGAAATTATTGAATTAATGTATAAGCCATCCTGGAGCAGTGGGACAGAGTCTGACTGTAATCACAACTGATTGTAGGTTCGATTCCCACTTGGTAGAATGATTGTTATTTAATTAAATACTTTTGATTCGCTAAAATTATGTAAAAAAATAATATTTTTATTAAAAATTATACGCAACTTATACAATAAAGTATGAGAAATAAAAGTTTTTGTTTTATTAAATTATGAAATATATTGTTAGTGACAGTTTAAAATTATTAAAAGCTTTTACTAAGCTTATATAAAGTAGGGAGTTTGCTGAAGGCACGAAGTTTACCTCGTAACTTTGACGATAATACTATGTAATGATATAAACAATTCTGAAACCGAAAATACTGAAATATATGAGAGTTGTGATAGAATAGCAGTTAGAATTAGTTTTATATTGTAAGTTCGATGACTACTGCTTCAAATCCCGCATGGGGAAGAATTCATATTTATAATGATTGCCCTATATAAAATTAAACAATTATTGAGTAATAATAAGTCACTATAAACTATAACCGATTTAATTGGTTCGGTACATTAACAATTTTAAAAATTGCACGGCGTTAAGTTTTGCAACCGTTACTAAGCTATAAATGACCTTTCTTATAAGGATTTATAACCACAAGTAACGCACATTGAACTACCTAGTTAAGTTCATTTATAATATGCTATAAGGCCTTAATTATAACTATTTTTAAATGCCGAGTGATTGTTATAAAGGCTAAATCTCATTTTTTTCAAACTGGTTAAGCAACATTTGCAATATGCAAAAAGTAAGAAGCTTATTAGCCTACAACACTAAAATTCTTTATAAAATTTTGAGATATAAAAATGTCCAAATGTCATAAGATTTTAAATTTGTATGCACACATACATAAAGAGACAGGTAAACGTCTGACCCTTTCAAGCTTTGAAATCCATTAAATTAAATTTCTATTTTTTTTGATAATGTTGTAAATAAATTGTGTTAATCAAGAGATTTCACGGTAAAATTAGAAAAACACATAGATTAGGTATGTAGCCATATATAGCAAGAGGAGATACTGTGCGGCGTTGAGTTCCGCCACTGTTACAATAAACGTTTTGTATACGAATATGAACCCACAATGGTGAATCTTTTAGTAAAATTAATTTCTATTATACTATAAAGGCATCAATTATAACTAACTATTATTAGTTTACCGTAAAGTATTTCCGAACTCCACCCAATGATATTTACTTAATAAATCTGATAATCCTGTGGTTTGTTCAGTAAGTGGAGGGCACAATCGAGTTTATGAACCCTTTCGTTCCGTTGTCCAAATCTTTACTTAAAGGAGAAACTATTGATAAATGTTTTATATGATTATTTATGAGGCCGTCGTGGCGCAGTGGGACGGCGTCTGACTATAACATGATTTTTGGAGATTCGATTCCCAATCCGGAGGATTGATTTTACTTATATTTCCATTTTTTCGCTCTAGTGCCCACTACAAAGCGCAGCTTTGAATTCCACTACTTAACATGCAACGTCTTAATTTTGGGCGAAAAGTATAGTATGAAGTGTATACAACACTACGCTGCAAATTACGATAGTTATTTCATTCTCTATCTATAGATTTATACGTAAGTGGCATATAACTGTAAATGCGATTGGTTATGGGTTCGATTCTTACCCGGGGAATGATTATAATTTAATAATTTTTATTTCTACGCTGTGAAGAATAAGAAAACGTAGCAATGAGTTCCATAAAAAACACAGTGTCTTGACATGTGAGGTTTTCTCTGACTATCTTCTTATGCAGTAAAAAATTTGAAGCTGCAAAAAAACAAAAGACCTGTAGAAAGACTAACGTAATTTCAATGCAAATCATTAAATTCATTTTAACTGCAGCTGTCACTATGCAAATAGACGTTCCATTATCAATATTAGATAGTCAAGAATGGGTCGAAGTCGAGACATTTGCTTTAAATAGTCAAAGAAAAGGAAGAAAATGTACTATAGAATAATTTGTATCTCTTAAATAATTGGCACTATTATCACGAAGTTGAGACTATACGTTGTATGTGATGGTTGTCGATTCCATTCTCTTAAGATGTTAATATTAAAAAGCAATTCGTTTGTTTATTGTTGTTTGTGCCAGCGCAGTGTTGATTTCTATTTTAGCAGCTCCTTTTTCATGCAGAGTAAAGTAACCAGAGATAACTTACTGTCAAGAAACTCAGTTCTTTACTTTCCACTTAAAAGTCGAGACATTGCGTGATAAATAGGTTACAAACTATACCAAAGAGTTTCAATGTAGTGATATTAATAAAATTAAAAGGGGAACTGTAGCAGACGTAGTGCAGTGGAACCACAACCGTGATCAGTTATGGGTTCGATTCCCACTTGCAGGAATGATTAAGGATATTATGATATTGATTTCTTTTCTTCAGTCATGAGCTCTGTTTGTCCACACACAAGCTCTTGCTTTTAAGCGAAAAGCGTAGAATGACAGTACAGTAGTAGTCTTGATAGTATGTTCGCTGTGGCTACCCTGCTGTGCGAGAAAACGTGATGCCAATGTCTTCTTCAAGTTCCTACAGCTTTGCTATATAAAAACCTTCATGATAACAAAAATGATACCAAATCTAAGCTCTATTCACTTTTTGGTAGAGATTAGTCTGATTGCGGCGTTTGAAATACATACGGTGTGTAATATAAATGTAAATGCTCGGTGAGTAACGAGCGCGGCGCGGCGGTCTCGCGTGCTGTACGTCTGCCTAATGAGACGCTCTGCTTTATAACGCGCTGGGAATTCACCAACTCTATTAACCTCTATTTTGGCTATATCATGATTTTCAGTAACATGTTAGAACTCAAATGTATTTTTTTTAGCTTTCACGTTACGGCCACTGTGATGCAGCGGGACAGCATCTAACTGTAAACACAAGTAGTTGTGTATTTTTTACCGCTCGGTTACCTAACACAAACCACAACGTTGAGGTTATCTCTGCCTACAACCTTTTGCCTACTTGCCTTTTTGCCGGAAAAAAGCGTGAAAAGGTTGTATTTTCATTGTTGTATATTCATTTTAACTACTGCCTTTTTGCCGGAAAAAAGCGTGAAAAGGTTGTATTTTCATGTTTATGAAGACAAAAAGAACTTAGTGTCGCGCCACTCTTTTCTACACTTTCCATCTGAATTATAGAAATGGCGCATGGAGCGACGGCATTCAACGACTACTAAAGTTATCTACGACTAAATAAGGTAAAATAAAACTTGTTTACCAACCAGTAATAGAATAAACGGCTTTATCAAAATATCTATACCCATTTTTGATAATTCTTTTCAATTTTTTGAGCTCAAAATAGTAGTTAAAAGGAAATTAACCCAAATACGAATAATAGTAAAGTAAATATTTTCATAAACACAAACAAATTATAAAGCAATAATTTATTTCCCAAAACATGCAGTGAATTCATACACACGAGAACTCAACAGGTTGTTCATAAAGCGTTTATAAAATATGCATTGATGTTTGTAAAATATATGTACGTGTTTGTAGAAACCCCTATTTTTGTGAATTTCTGTGAATGCGCGTAAATCTATATAAATAATAATTTAATTTCCTTTAAGATGGTGAATTATTTTCTTATAAATGTAGTAAATATTTTAAAAAGAATTTATAATGTAATATTTCTTAACTTAAATGGAATTTTCAAAACAGCTACTCAACGTTTTAGCATAGCAAGGAAGTTCATAAGAACTTAGTGTTAAGACACTCCTTTCTTAAGTTTCCATCTTTAGAACGAGAAATTTTAAATTAGGTCACTTTCATTTCGCCAATTTGGTAAAGAGAAGTGACTTCTGTCACTCAGCTCAAAGTCTCTCAGCTTTTAAGCGTACTGCCGTCTCAAGCGGTGGACATCATGATTGATTCTGGGTTCAATTTCATTGGGTGGAGTAATCGTTCTTAATTCGTGGTGGAACGATCGTTCCTATTTTAATTACTTTCATTTCTCTGTAGGCACAATTCATGCAGCAGCCTGCCTGCCTGTCATGCGGGAAAAGGCGTTGTAAAATAAACTTACGCCAAATTATGACCTGACCATGATGACCATTCACGCACATATATCGTGTTTACACAACATCATATTACCTAATTTATACTGTAGTTTAGTTCAGCCTAATTTAGTTACTTACATCGTACATGTCAAACGCAGAGAGACGCAAATGATTGGAACTGCGTCATGAATATGCGCGGCGAGTCATCAATAAATCTGTTACAAGTGTCCGGCGTGACGTCACAGGTCGAGTTAATACCGGAACATCACGCGTCCGGTGGCTAATGCCCTTTATGTCCCTTCGGGGTGTGCGTGTGACTGTATTGTGGTAGTGAGGACGTGGAGTTAAAGGCGGTGAGTGTGAGTTCGAATTTCGAACGGAGTAATTTGACACTTGGTTCTCCTTGCCTAGCACAGCTAGACACACATCTCCCTGTTATATGAGATAGTAGGGTAATCAAAACCCGACACTCTGTTCGCACTTTATACTTTCTGTAATATTATTTTATATTATCCTTACATTTCAATTACTATTATCTCATTGATAGTGAGCATATCTTGTAAAATTATTTTGAACTAAGTCTAGAATATCAACATCAAATAAGTAGTCCAAATTACTATTACGCTACTCTTTTTGTAATATAAATTATTGTTTATAACCAATACGTAATGTGTCGCCTTTGAGACATATAGAACATAGTGTCTGACTTAGAGCTCTCTCAGATTATTATCCTTTAGGTGAAGATGAAATAAAAAATAAAATCCTTTTATAACATATTATAATTTTATTACAATTTAATATTATCCTTTTACTGAATCCTTAACAATTATTACAACAGTACTTCAAATTACCGTCTTAATACGTACGCGACGTACACAGGCATTAATTTTAGATGCAGAGCAATTAAAGTAATACGATTACATTTTACTCTGAAACCTTCTTACATACTACCTACTCATGTACTAACGTTACGATTAAAAGAAACAGTGCTTTGTGATGCATTGTACTCTATATACTGCAAACATATATTTTTTTCATTTCCACGCTTTTCCCTAGTAGCAGGTTAGGCAGAGAGAACCCAGTGTCGAGACAGACCATTTTCCTTTTTCCGCTCGACTCAAAGCGTGTTGAGAGCGAAACTCAACGTCACACTTTGTTTTATTGCTGGAACAGGGCAAATGAAATACTTTAAATATCATTCACCCGAGTAGGTATCGAAACCACGACCAATCGGGATTACAGTCAGATGTGTCCCATCGCCGCCCTATACATTTGATATACACCATTTACTATATATACTTGAGGTTACGGAATTGAGCGCTGCATGTTATCTAGTCAAAGCAGATGAATTAAAGATAAAAAGGTAGTCTCAAATGAGACTCGAACCCACAAGTATCTCTGTCCGTCACTCAAATACCAATTGCACCTTCATGGCGCACATGTTATAGTATTAGTTCAATATTTCAATATATTTTTATAGAAATAAAATTGCAATAGAAATAGTATTAATTGCAAGTGGATCGACTCACTCCATTAATTAAGAGGTAAAGTAAGCGTGAAATTCCCGCGCTTCGCAAAAAGGCTCGCGTTGCTAGTGTTACTGTAGATTGCTACTTTTACACTAGTTTGTTCCTAAAATATAATGAAACTAGAGATCTTCACGCGGTTTTGTCCACGTGATCTTCACAATTGTAGGTATTTCGTGTTTCCGAAGTCTTTCTTGCTTAAGTTAAGCGGTTTATATTGTTAACACAATTTTTTACGCCCTATTTCAGCCTATTAAGGGTTTACTTTTAATAAATTTACGTAATCTATACCATACACTATTTTCCTGAGAAAAATTATCGAAAGCAGTTTAGATTTTTCATATGATCTTTCATTCTTTTATTTTAAACCTGCAAGGTTATTTAAAAGAAACAATTGCTTATGTTGTACTCTGGTCTTAGACTATTTTCATCCTGAATTTCACCTAAATCGTGCCAGTGGCTTAGACATATAGGCGTAACAGAGCAGGCAGTGATAACGTAGTGTCAAGACACTTCATACTTCACATTCTGCTGAAGTTAAAAAATGTAAAATAGTGAAGCTAAGCCTTCGCATTGTCTTACGTACCAGAGTGAAGAAAATAAAAATAATTTAAATAAAATCATTCCCTTCCTTTAAAATCGAACCCACAACAAATCGCGTTTACAGTGAGACGCTGTCGCACTGCGCCACGACGACATCTTTATATTGTATAAAATACAATATAAAGATGTCGTCGTGGCGCAGTGCGTTTTAAAAAAAGCCATGTCTAAAAATAAACCAGTATTTTTACCTTAAGACTCCCTTTTTTATACAAAAAGTTAACCTAAATTGTATAATAATAATATGGGTCAATACCGCTCTTCCTTTTTGCACGTGTAATTTGTTTTTTGAGACCCATCAAAGATAATGGATATTTAGATATTGATTTCACATTTTTTGTTTGTAACTTAGATTTTTTTTTAGCTTCACGTTGTATCCCGCACACAGCAGCACAAGGTAGGCAAAGGGAACCTAGTGATAAGACTCTGTTCCCCACTTTACCTTGAATTCTGAAGGCATTGCGTGTGTGGAGGAGCTTAACGAATCGCGACACTTTGCGTCGGCGACTGGCGAACAAAATGGAAAGATTAATTATTTCCACACTTCGAGTGGGAATAAAACACACAACCAATCGCTTTACAGTCGCACTTTGTGCCTCTCCGCCACGACTGGCCCTTGTAACTTAGATAAATACTTTAAACATAGTTAAAACATTTACAACGATTTCTATTATGTTCACTCATTTTACAAATAGAGATAAATTATTTATTAATATTAGTAAAATAAGGGAAGTATGGTATGGTTATTAGTAGCCTAGCCTACTAGGCTATCTTACTTATGACCTATCACATAAGCACGTCTGGCGCAGTGTGACAGATCTAACTGTAATCATAATGGTTGTAGGTTCGTTTCCTATTCAGAAGAATTCTTATGTTTAAATTGTTTTTATATCTCTGCTCTGATACCTAAAACAAAGCACTCCGTTGAGCTCTGCCACTCAACACTCGTCAGGAATTCATGTAAAAGTGGAGATATGCGAGAAAAAGCGTGAAGCCTTTATAATAATTATGTAATTTTGTTATAATTATAATTTCCAAAGAAAATACAAAAAAATAATCCCCAGCAAAGCCAACTGATCTTTCCTAATATTGTCTTTAAAATGTATACATAATGAAATGTTAAGTCTTCTGATAAAAGCTTAGAAATTATAATAAAGATATGTAAATTTTAATTATTATATATAATAACTAATAAAGCCTCGGCTCTAATATTCAGTCGAGAGGGTTTCATCGGGGAGTGTAATTTAAATTTACGATACAAAATAATCTAAACACGCAAAATATATTAATTATACCGAGACTCGTGTTCTTACATGCTTATAGGCTTCATTATAAACCTATTATGTGGTTTTTGAACATTTCATTTCAATATTATAACTTTTAATATATAATATGAAACTTAGTAGGTATTTAAGGGAGGCAATCGTAGCTCAGTGTGAGAGTGTATGACGACGACACGACACGACGGTTGTGGGTTCGATTTGCTTTTGCCCAAAGAATCTACATGCCAAATTTAAGCCTCCTGTGGCCAGCAAAGTCATCTGTAGCATGTTGTCTATTAATTCTTATATTCTGTGAAACAATCATTTTACATAAATATTCATAGATCGAAAAAATATTAATTGGTTTCGTTGCCTTTTCGCTCCTATGAGTAAATTAAAACGATAGGATTACAACATAATTGTATACTTTTTTCATTCTCTTTGAGAATAGAATTCAAAAGTCCATTCATTGTGATCATTCAGGTTAAGTTTCAAAGGATGCTTTGACCAGTCTCTTGATCTAGATTTAGATATTAAATAGATACATTTTTCTTCGTGAGCTAGGCATACTTCTTTTAATATAAAATAATTATGTTGTTCATTCTAATACTCGTGCTGACTCTTACCACTCACCTTTGCATCATATATATTTTTCCCGTGGGGGGACGGGTTAAGAATACTATTCCCCCCCGCCGCTGGGTAGCGTCCCGTAAAAGGCGGGTAACCCAGTAGTTTGGTGGTAGGAGATTCGTTCTCCGACTGGCTCGCGACCACTATCATGTCAAAGACGAACCGCCAAATATCTTATGATGTGTTCCGGTTCGATGGCATGTAAGCCAGCCCTCCCTATTCCCACCATTCCCATCCTTCCTCCCTCCTTCTGTCCTACATTCCCAAGGCTGGCAACGCATCCCTAACTTTAATGTTGTGGATGTCTATGGGCGAAGGTAGCCACTTATCACCAGGTGGGCCTTCTGCTCGTTTGCCTCCTTTACTCCATAAAAAAAAAATTTTTTTTTTACTATTCTTCCATCACTCCTTTCGACGTTGCCAAAACCACCTGAGCACGCCCCTCTTCATTCTTACGCAAGGAATGACTATAATTACATTATTTCCATTATTCCGCTATGATGAACAAAGCACAGCGTTTAGTACCGCCACTAAACACACAATATCTCGAATACGGGCGAAAAATGCAGAACGACTCCCCTGATATGAAGGAATAAACGTGAAGCTGCTAAATACTACTTGCTAATCTGACAAGCATATTCATTTTTAAAGCAAAACCTACATAAGTCATACGAAAAATATACCAAAAATAATTGTGAAATCACGTGAAAACAGTATAAAGGTTGATTAAACGTAATCTACGACTAGAACCTCAATATAATCTAAGTAGCGTTATCTGGAAACACTAATCCCAGCTAAAAGGCTTAATTGAGTGTAAGCTGGCGCGCTGTAAGAAAGGGATGTGCGGGGAATATTAATATTAAGAAGAGGATACGTTGTTAGGAGCCGGCCTTTGAATTTATATGTCAAGTTAATTTTGGCCTTTAATCTGTTCCTAGATAAGCTTGCTATATCATTAAATTGTGTATTGAAATGAAAGTGATTAAAGGTATTTGAGTTAATAAAGTTAACTTTTTATTATCGCAGCCGTATAGATAAAAAAAATTCTGCTTCTGTTTAAAAGAACAGGTAGGAAATTTAACATTCGCTTAGTTCAAATAGGACCTATCATTTCACAAAAACCTTATATGCTCAGCATAAACATTACTCAAATAGGAATTGAATCGACATATATAGTATATAAATAAGTAAACACTTCATATTACCTGTAAATACACTACCGATGATAGTTTATATCGACTAGTACCTACTTCTACATAAGATAAAATAAAAATCATAATAACATTTCAATAAATTTAATGATACGAGAGAACTTGTAAGTTATAAGCGCAGCAAATTTATATGGGATCGATAGCAAAGGGTTATTCAATAAATTTGACTTGCCGTGGCCGGAACCGGATGTAGGTTAGATACATCAAAGTCTGAACTAACTTACGTTACGTCCATATCTATATTGATATGAGGGTAGATGTACTTCCAAAGTTCGCCTTATAGTACTCTATTCATTACTAACCGTTAATGTCGTGTATATATCGAGTAAAATACTTATTTTGTTTTAGGTGAAGGCTACATGGTTAGTGGATATTTTTTTAAACTATTATATATCGCTAATTTCAATTATTGAAATATTAGTTAAGCAAACCCCAATAACAGTAACATTGATGCATGATGACCAGTGAGACATATGACATCGTGGATTCTGATTCCCTCCTCTCTCGGAAAATGACTATATTTATCTCTTTTCATTTTTTACGCCACTCACCTTATTCGATTTAGGGCTCAAAGTTAAAGAATAGAGTGTCCTGACACTAAAGTTCTCTAACTACCTTGATTAAAAATCGTATGTTGCATTTTAAGAGTGAGAACCCTCAGATATCTGCCGCCGTTTCGGCATCAATTATTTAAAGATAATACAACGGAGCTTAACTATTCGCCTTATGTAATCAAAATTAGTTGTTTCTATTGACTAATAAAAAGTCGTTGTTGATAACCTTATGATCTGGTAGTAAAAGCTTTTCTCTTGATCTTGTGTACTTTTTACCATTTTACTTAGTTTCACGCTTCCTAGCTGCCATAAAAACTTCGTGACGAGTTTTAGTCAGGAATTCGGACACTGTTATTCCCGAACCCTTAAGTCTGGTTTTGGCAAACCATACACTATCACGTATTTGGGCACTGGCGAACTTCACTATTATTGGTCTTGGTTTGTCACCTGAAGAACGGCCTAAACGATGTGCTAAAGATATATTAGCATTGGAGAAATTTGGTAGATCGAGGTGATCAGCTGCTATGCCGGTAATGGTGGCAGTGATATCTTCAGATTTCTTTTCAGACACACCGTGAAACAACAGCATCTTACGCCTTCTACGCATCTCCATACGATCTATTTCTAGTGCCAGGAGTTGAACTTGTTTTTGCAGAGAGTTTAAAGCTGTGTGTATAAAATTTTTAAAAGACGTAAATTCTGCGGCGATTGTTGTAACAGACGAAGGAGATGAGGATTTCGTCAGGTCTCGCTGAAATTCGTTCATGCGAGTGTTGAACATTTCTGCCATGGTGGACATAGATTCTTTAAGTGCGTCCATTGTCGAGGAGAATTACGTTTTTTTAGTAAATATTCGGAAATAATTGAAGGAGAATATCTAGCGGTGGGTACTGAGTCTTAAATATACATTAGATAATGTATACACACTTAATAAACTTATAAATTGTAAAAATTATTAAAGAGCTATTTGCGCCTACCCACGAATCCCAGTTATTCAGTTTCCGGTAAAGCTATATTTTCTTAAGGTAAAAGTATTAGTTATGTATATTTTTCTTTTTCATTTATAAAAAAACTGCTGTAAGCTTTTTCCGGACTAGTGTCTAAACATTCCGTTCTCAAGTTTTCGTGACACTGTAAAAACTCTATTGAATATGCCTACCGACATAAACTAATAATATACCATTTTGATATAACAATAGTACAAACAATTATCCGAGATGTACTTGAATGTGATCCGGAGTGTAGCACGGAGCTCGGCTTCACGCAATTATATGCCTCTTCACGCCGCGTCTCGGAAAAGAATTTAATTTTTAGCAATATTTGAGATGGAGTCGTATTTTTATTGTATTTAACGTTGATATCATATTTTAATCCTAGTTGCTATTACTTATTCAGAGGTGAATGTAGATTCAAAAAAGACAACATGGTAAGGAACTCGCATTTGAAATGTATTATTAGTACTTTCGGTCGGTTATTAAAACCATTGTAAAAATGAAGCATGTAGCATCTTATTTTGATTAAAATGTTTTGACTTTGGCTTTACAAATACAGTTCACTTAACACTCTCAAAATGACAAAACTTCGGGCTAAAAGTGGAGAGCAGAGTGTCCTAACACTAAATTCTCCCTGACTACCCTACTACACAGAAAACAGCTTAAAATTGGAAGAAAAACATATTGTTAAATAGCACCCTTACACTTCACAATAATTAAAAATTATATTTCCCACATTTTCTTCTATTTTCCTACAAATATCATACACGTGAACATAAAACAAAAATCGAGACACTTTACACTTCATCCAATATATATCTCTATCGATCTCGCCGGTATTTTTATTCGATCATAAATCGGCGCTAAGCCCCTATATATCCGTTGATAGGCGCATCCCTCTTCTACAACACCGTATAGGCTTTACAACCTTTCTCCACTAGTTTATGAGTTTACCCAAAACTTAGAAATTTATGCCCTATTAGTTAAAATTAAAGCCAAAATACTAACTTGAACGTAATAACTATTAACTTCTGAAGTTAAATGGGTCACTTATAAGTGGATTACAGGCTCACTTCCGGTGTGGGTAAAATATTAAGCTGGAAATTATTTTTTGAAATAATACTTTTTTAACCGAAATAATCGTGACCTAATTAGTTATTTTTCATTTTATAAAATACCTTTTTAGAAACACCGACCTTTGGAACACTTCAGTCCGTGGTCACAGGTAAACTTTATTTTAGTCACCGAATATTCTACGTGGTGCGTAGCGCAATGTCATAGCGCCTGACTATATAGGCGATGGTTGTGGGTTCAGTTTCCATTCGGGTAATTTATTTTATTTAAGTTATTTTTATTTCACGACTCCGGTGACAAAGACAAAGTGTGGCGTTTCGCCGTTCAACACTACTATTGCTTTTCTTGAGTATTAAGTTCAGCTACTTAACACCGCGTTTTGTCTCGTCATCAGAGCGTAGAAATGAAAATAATTTAAATCATATTTTATTAGATTCAGAAACCTATGAACATTATTTTTTTTATTATTTAAAAAATAAACGATGAAACAAAACAAAAAACAGACACATTATTTGATTTTTCCTCTGCCATTATCATAAACGGTTACTGCTACTATTAATATAAAAGTGAAAATGTTTTTTAACGGTTTTAGTGCTTTTTCCACACTAAAAATAAACAACACGTAAACAAATTTATAAATCGTAAAAACAATGTTCATTATCACAGATAAAAGTAAAAAAACTGTACATGATTACATTGGACGTGCAAGATTTAAAGATAACATAATAATTTAAAAAAAATACTGCTATACGAGTAAAGTAAAATGTATCAAATTGTTTTTAATTAGTTAATTGTTCCAAAATCATAAAAATTTGATAAAATTCATCATATTTTGAACATTTATATAAAAGTTTTAAAGTATTTAAGTATATTATATAATAGTTAGTAAGTATATTATGTAAAAGTATTTTATATAATAGTTTAAAAATATTTATATGATAGTTTTTCTATCATAACAAGTACACAGAGAGAACTTAGTATCCAAGTGTACGTTACACTGCGTTCCCCGCTTTCCGCCACAACTCGAGACATTGCAGAACTCAACACCGCGCTTTATCTTACGTGACAGGCAAAGATACTTGGAAGTACCCCCGAATAAGGGCAAAATTCTTTAATTATCCTCATACAAAAATTTAACTAAAATTTTAGCAAGCTATTTATTTATACTTAGCGTGTCATCTAATTGTATGAATTATTAATACGGGCGGATAACATCGATGGGGCAAAAGAAATATGCTCGCGTTGTGATGTACGGGAGAGGCTGGAACTCGAACAAAATCCTGTAATTTCAATCTATTAATCACTAAGTAAGCGTGTGATTGATTTCGTATTATTTATCGGTGCTAGTGAATTTTAATATGGAATGAAAATGTTAATAAAGTAGGCTTTTTTAAATAGGTTACGCTTAAACATTATTCATTTATTAAAGTGTAACCTTAAGTAAAGAACGGAGTGTCTTGACACCAAATTTCTTCCGACTAAAAATTGCTTTACCTCTTTATAATTATCACTTTATAGCTTGCGTATCCTATTACCTAAATAATTTGTGTTCAATTAGCATGATCAAAAATTACAATTAAATATCAAAATTATACATTGAACATTATGAATTTATTATTGAATTGTGGATTCGAACCTGCGCCTTCCCTCCCCGCTGCGTTCAATTTTTTTTACGTTTTCTGTCTTTTTCAACTGTCGTACCTGTGAGATAACATTTTAAAATGTTAAAAAAAATTGAATTTTTACTAAAAAAAGCCTTATTTAGAGTACGAGTTAAGTGATTTCCCACCGTGACCCATGTCTCAATAGCATAAGTATCTGTCCAGGTACACGCCGGCACGTCACAGGGGACGTCACAGGGGACGCTGGGAATCATATTTTATTCCCTCTAGCTATTTGTGAAGGTAAACAGACCTTTTGATAATATTGTTTTGTTATTTCTTTAATCCTTTGTATATATATATATATGTCTATGTAGTTTTATTTAGGTTATTGTGGTACAGTGGAACATTTGACTCTAAATGCGATTGGTTGTGGATTCCATTAATACTTAGTATAATGATTAATATATTTCACTTTTTTTCATTGCTGCGCTCCGGTAAGACAAAGCACGGCGTTGAGTTCTACTGTTCAGGGTTTTGACACTAGGTATTTTTACCTTTTTACGCGGAAAGCAGCGGCAAGATGACAAAACTTAAGGTTTATATGATAATTTATCGTATAGGGAGTGAGTGAGTGATAATAGAACAAGTTAATGTTACAAAAAATAGTGTAATATTTTAATAAAATTTATAAAGAGAGATTTATGAAGAAACTCAATACAAAAATGTTTTGTTAAGAATCAGTTCAATATTTTTATATTATTTGTATTTATTAATATAACACGAACTTGATAATAAGACGCTATCATGCAATTTTTGTTGTACTCTCTATACTTGGAGCTCATACAGGAGAGCTTGGATAGTAAGTACAGTGTAATTTAAAAATTTCCGCGAATTAGGATATCGAAGAAAGTGATTGTAAGAAAAATACCACCAGTAATCTTCGTCCGTCTTTTAAAAAGTTTTTTATTCTCTGTTTTATATAATTATCAGATATTTCGGTTTCTAGGTAGTGTAACCACCAACATTACCGAGAAAATATTATTCTAATTATACAAGTTCTCGCTTATAATTTGGTTTCCGTGAACCTTATGGTTCGAGACGTGATGTTTGCATTTCATTTTTCTTTTGTTTTTAGTATTAAATGTAATATGTATATATCCCTGCTCCTGTAGAAATGTCTGAGAATACGTTAATTAAAGGAATGCCTAAATGCATGCCATATTTTTATTATAGATCCTCAGAAAGGGCATCGAACCGATAGCCAATCGTGTTTAAAGTCATACGCTGTCCCACTGCGCCACGATAGCCGCTAATATTGTAAATAATTTTAAAAAAATTTTAATTTAATTGGAGTTAGAATAATACAATTAAATAATTTATTCTGGTAGTTTTGTCAAATATTCTAAAACACCTAAAGTCATAAAAAAACAAGTACCCTGTCAAAAAAATAATTTGACAAAAAGCTAACATAGCAGAGCGTGGTTTCGATCCACGGACCTCTGGGTTATGGGCCCAGCACGCTTCCACTGCGCCACTCTGCTCTATACCTTTAGTGCTATATTTATAGCCTATGTTATACTACACCTCAAATAGTAGGGAAGAGTATAGTAAGTAGTAGATAATTTTATTTAGCTATTTTTTCAGCTATTTATTTGCTAGTTGATTCTTTATTCAGATAATCAGTTTAAATTGTAGTTTTTAAGTGGACGTAAAATTTGGAAAGAAAATATTTATCAATATATTTTCTGTCCACTCCTCAAATTACGGTATATTAGTTAATATTAAATAAAAAGTTTACAAAATGGTTAAAGTTCGCATAATTAAGACAGTCTCCAGTCAATTATGCTGTTTGAAAAAACATACAACAATCTCGTAATTTTAAAAATAAAATAATATTCCTTCCGACAAACCAACGAAGAAACACAGCGGACTTCTTTTTTTTAATACATTGCAATTTAAGAATTGTGGCCAGTCGTGGCCCAGAGGCACAAGCGTATGAATGTAAACGACTGGTTGTGGGTTCGATTCCCACTCGAGGAGTGGAAATTATATTTCCATTTTCTCCGCTCTGGTGTCGAGGTAAACCGCGGCGTTAAGTTCCGCCACTTAACACGCAGTGCCTCCGAATTTAGCGGAAAGTGGGGAACGAAGTGTCTTAACACTAGGTTCCCTCTGCCTACCCTGCTGTGTGCGGGATACAGCTTGAAGCAAGCATAAAAAAAAATCATTAATGAAATGTTTAATTAGGTGTCAAATGAACGTATATGGTTTATAATTTAATTTTAAAGTTGTTTGTCTTTTTCCTTGTTTAACTTATATTTAAAGTTATGATATTCATATTTTAAAACGCATTCTTCGTAATATGAATTATTTAGAAGCCATTGGTTGTGGCTTTGTTTTTCATATCAGTCATTGTCCTTAGTTTCGAAAAACTTAAACTATGGTGGAGAAACAAGTCACAAGGTAACTAAGTCTCTAATATCATTATATAACATTTTAAATAAATTAACATTATAAAAAAATACAAATAGAAGAAATATAAATACCACAACCAATATTGACATAGCTACACCAAACACTCAAAAGATCAAACATAAAAATCCTGCTTACTTAAAAATTTGCACGTTTTTAATATGTTTTCACAAAAAAAATATATTTTAGTAAAAAATGTAAATTCCAGGCACTGAGGGTCACTCAGTACCTGCATCGGCACTCGGGGGCGCTGCAAGTTATAACGAGGCGCTCGTGACCGCGTGTTACGTCGACGCTGTTTTATGAACCTGAAACAATTCGGGAACAGGAAAGTAACCATATGTGTGAGACGCCACTGTGCTGTAAATAACTACGTATATTTTAAAGGAAAATTATGTTATTTACATATTTAATAACGATGTAACTGTAGGAACTTAACTGTAACTGTATATAACTAGTAGGAACTTACTGTATATAACTAGTAGGAACTTAACTCATAAATATAAAACAACAACAAAAAATTCAACACAACTAATGGGTATTCGATTCCAGAACTAAAATACGACATTGGCTTAAAAATTTGAGAGGTTTCCAAAAGGCGCGGGTTCGATTATCGCTGCGTTCAAACTATCACACGTTTTCAGTTTATCCTAGGAATGTGAATAACATTTTAAAATATTAAAAGTGCAATATTTCTTGGCTTACAGCTGGGTTTAAAAAGAATGTCAACACCAAAATGCAGTATCACTTAGCGGTCTGATCATGCTTGTAATAACGAGTACATTTTCCTCACGTTATGTATAAGATATGTATATTTCACAATTAGACGTTGCTCGAAATGTTTATAGGCTATTGAATTACTTTATATTTTCCTGTCGTTCTGTCTAGAGTATAAAGCTACAACAATTTAAATAATAAATTTAAAGCAAGGTTAGATTTAAGTGAGAACGCGGACGGCCGAACGAAATCGAAACCAAAGAAACGAGCTAGGGAGCTAGTATGAACTAAACTAATATATTTTTAGATATTTAACTTAATTAATAAATATTAGATTTCGTAACTAAATTACAATATAATTTAATTTACAGCTTCGGTTAAAAACAGCGTGAAAACCAAAGCGCCGTACCAGTTCGCGACCTGATCATACTTGTAATAACGAGTTAATTGCACTACATTTTACGCACTTCATACATATAATATATGCCAAGCAATTAATCGCCGCCGCTCGAAAACACATCACAGTATTAATAAGCTATTGAATTACTGACTCATATTTTATATTGTAATGACAACAATTTTGAAAGCTCAAATGAAAGCAATTAACAGATAAGCTCCAAATTGAAGAGAATAATTTACGAATTATGAACGCGGCTCGTTTTATAACGTAATGACGCGTTATATTTTGTATTTAATTTAAGTTTTGGTTAATAAAGTTGATAAATTTATAAGTTAATGCCAAAATATTTTCAAAATAATTCCCATGTAATAAAACATGCCTGGGATGTTACACATACACAACATACAAATAATTAGATTGCAAAGACAAAACGTCCAGCTCATACTCGCTTCAGCCTTTTTTGACTACAGAATGCAACTGCGAAAACGCAGGAAACCTCCAAACGAGGTTTGCGTCTATTGTAAGAAGATTTGCATTCAACAATCGATTCGACGTTTTCGAAAGCTATTAAGTTTGAGCAGAAATTGTACGAACCATTGGAAGGGAACGAGTCGTATGATACGAGATGCCGTCGATGTTCAGGAATAGAATAGATATGTTATTGTATTCACAAGTAGTATTCTGTAGTGCATTAGTGTTAAACAATCATTTTTTTTATATGTAATATTCCTAACGTGATATAAAATACTAACGACCTGTGTGCGACTTTGCTCGTTTCAACCACACAACTATAGTTATTTAGTATTTTCGACGGCCAGTGCTATTGGTCAAATTAAGTCATTTAAATTTATATTAATTTTTTCATTCAAATTTGCAACCGTAATTTATCTCTTTCGTGGTTATATATTTTAAAAAAGTAACCTATGTTTGACCTCTTGTCTTCAACTATTTTTATTCTGAATTCCATACAAATAGGGTGCTTTAGCCGTAAAAGCATAATGAACAGACACACTTTCGCATTTATAACATTAGTAGGTTTCATTATAGTGCAGTTAAATGATAAACGTCTGGGAAATAATTATACGCCGCTCAACATATATAGGAGGAAAGTGGAGAACAGAGTATCTCGACACTAGGTTCTCTCTAAATACATTGATATGCGGGAAAAAGCGTGAAACTAAATAAATACTAACATAGCTTAATAAGTTTTACTAAAGCTAATATGTCTGAAATAAAATTAACCTAAATTAAATTAAATATAAACACCCACTCCTTGTACTCAAAAGCCCCAAAACAACCTAAATCTTAACTGTTCTATTAAAATAGATTGCGAAGTAGTATTTATATATACACAAGTATGTTCATATATCGACGTGTGTCTGTACTTGCGGTACTGTTGTGTGTAATTGGGTCAGCCAGGTCGTAAAGTACGCGGCCTGAAGTAGCCCTCTCGCCTAGCGACTCCTTCAGTAACGTATTGGAAACTGCAATTGTACTATTAACTACTTATACATGTATATTTTCGATCGTTAAAAATATGTTCTTTTTAATGTATGTGTATTGTGCATGTCAGATGTATGCAAAACCCATGGTGTATAATATTTATTTTTATGAAATTATTGTATTTTTATAAGATAATCGTAGGACAAAAGGATCTAAGTGTCATCACATTTGATTTAGGATTGATTTCGACTCGATGCGATGATTTTAATTTAGTTCTTTCATTTTTCCGGTCTGATACCTAAAACAAAAATGACGTTCCGCTACTCTACCTGAAGTATCTTGATATAGGGCGGAAAGTAGTAGTAGTAAAAGAACTTCGAAGACGAAAAATACACGGTCGCAATCTTTACCTCACTCTCTCCCTGGCTCTCTCTCTGACAACGCGGTTATGCGGAAAAAACGTGAAGCTGCTCTTGTATTGTATTTCTATTGCAATAAAATGATATATTGATACTCCACCATATAAATTTTAAGTATGCCATATTTCATAATCCTCTAATATAATGATTATTAGTATATTATTTTTGCTTTAAGAAACATAAGTGGCCAGTCGTGGCCCAGTGGCACATGAGTGTGACTGTAAACGACTGGTTGTGGGTTCGATTCCCACTCGAGGAGTGGAAATTATATTTCCATTTTCTTCGCTCTGGTGTCGAGGTAAAGCGCGGCGTTAAGTTCCGCCACTTAACACGCAAGCCTCCGAATTCGGCGGAAAGTGGGGAACGGAGTGTCTTAACACTAGGTTCCCTCTGCCTACCCTGCTGTGTGCGGGATATAGCGTGAAGCTATTAAAAAATAAATTAAAATTAAAAATATAAGTTAAGGTACAATAATTCTAGTTTTAACGAAATTTCGTATTCGCTGGTTGGTACTCTAAGGTCGACTTACCTCTAACATGGACATCGAACCCATGCCCATCGCAAACAGACTTCAATTATCCGAGCTTTTCGGCTGTTATAGGTATTACAAAGCAAAACCATTGATGGCTTGCAACTATTTTACGGCCCTCATCATTTCACGATGCAAATAATATACGTAATACACGACATTTCGTCCCCTCATAAATTGGCACAGCGGCTTCATATGTTAGCAGAGCGTCCGCACAAGTCTCGCCGACACTCAGTTGCACGTACTAACTTTATACTACTGTAGTGAACAGCTGAAATTAATTTTATAGTTATAAGAATTATGCATTCTTTACTTGATATAATAAATACCCTAAGTATTTTCATTAGATACTAATTGATGTCCAGAACTGCGTTGGCATTAACACTTAGAATCAAAATTATATGAAAGTTATACTTCTCTTGAGATTATTAGAAAAAATACATTTTTTAAAAAAGGTCTTGTCCGCATTAAAAAATTTAATGTTCCACATATTTATTGTTTAATTATTATATGCTATTTTTAGTAACATGGCCTCGCTAGTTATCCGCTAACTTTTCAAATAAAAGTGTTCCGCAACATCACCTAATTGTAATTAATAATTGTATGTCCCTAAACAAAGCTATTTAAAGGAACTAAGTAAATGACTGTATATTTATTTAATTTGCTATTCCCTCAAAGATTATATGATATTTCCAGATTATGATTACGTTTGAAATTTCATTAGTTTCAATTAACGTCGGCGTCACACTTTGAAATTAAATTCAAGCTCAGTGACAGACAGCTCGGGTGTACCGTAGCGATACTTAAATAGACGCGTAAAATTTATTTATTTATTTAGGCTTTGTTTTGCCTTTTAGAATAATATACCTACATAGTTTATTTTCGATTTTGGGTAACATAAAATATTTAATTAACATAATTTAAAAAAAACAGATCCACGGTTTTTCCCGCATAACTAATTGTCATGTTCTTTAAGTTAATTAGTTTGTATATATTTTTCAATTTTACTATGTTTTTACTTGTTTTGTTTAACTTGTTTTTATTACTTCATAAGTCGAACCTTTAATAAAACTAAGATGTTTTTCGAAGCTATCCTAGCGCACTTTGAAAGGGTCTGACTGTAAACGCGATGCTTGTGGGTAGGTTTCCCACTTCAGTGAGAATATTTAAATTATTTTAATTTCTTCACTTACGTACCTAAGAATTTAGCAGAATTCTCGATGACTGCGATTCAGAATACAATAGACTAAATATAAATTTATGTAATGTTTTTTATAGTTTTGTATATTATATATAAAAATGAATCGCCGAATATGTTGCTAAGCGCAAAACTAGGACAAAGAGTAGACTGATTTCGCTAATTCTTTTTTTAGAATATTCCTTGAAGTACGAGGATTGTTGTTAAGGAGAGAAAAAATAAAAAAAATGTCTGAAAAAGTCTCAAAACAACACTTTTCTATCCTCCCATACAAAATATTCGTTATAATTATTAAAAGTCAATTTGAACTTTAATACCATACCATAAAGTTTAAATGTTACTGGAGAGGTTTCGAGACGGCAAAACAATTGATAAAAAAAAGCTGCTAAAATATCACTTTATACATAGTACACTAATGTCAATTTCGCTACTTTTGACATAGCTGTAATAGCTCAGTTGGAAGAGCGCTTGCTTTTTATGCTTATTTTTTATTAGGGTCCACGGTTCGATCCTGACATGGATGTCTATTCTTTTTTTATTCTTTTTTGTTTCATTTTTTTATTTTTTTTTTATTTTAATTTTTTATTTTTTTTTTATTTTAATTTTAATTATAATTTTTGTTTATTTTATAATATTTTTATTGTAAACATTATTTAAAAAAAACGATTCCCCGCAAGAAATTCTGAGCGGTGCTTTATTGTAACTTTTTTGTAGCGTAGGCGCTCAATCAGAAAGGATTTTTAAAAATTCATCTCTTAAGAGGGGGAAATAGTTGTTAACAGAGTGTATGAAATTCCATCAGTTTTGAAGTTAAAGCCATGAAATCTAATTTTATTGATTGTGAAAGCTCGACCCCTAAGATGGTGAAATAAAGGTTAAAAGTTTGTATAGTTTCATTGCCTTATTTGTTAAAGTTATGCTAGATATTTTATTTTGAAGTATACAACAAAAAAAACTTTTGTTCGAATCTGTCCAGTAGATCATAAGATGTGCGCGTACAAATATATATATGTTTTTACGTATAAATTAGTATTATAATAGTATTTTTTTAAATATATACATGTATGTATGATGTTGTATGTATATGTATCTATCACTATTTTCATTCTTTTGTGCACCAACACTATTAATTATATCTTACATGATGAGGTTGGCTGGAAGAGAATGATTTTTAGCGTTAACCCCGCCTTTTGTGCAATTTTTCTTTTGTGTACAATAAAGAATAAATAAATAAATAAATATATAAAAACATAGAAAAAACAAATTATATATTCAAATTTTAATGCCGTTTTCACGTTCCTGGCAATATTTGTTTTTGTAAATTTGTGTATGTATATGTATAGACGGAATTGAACACTATTTTACTATAGTAGAGTAGATTTTCCTTTTTATTTTCGCTTCATGGTTTTCCCCGCAAAGCGAGGTAATGTCGCATAGAGGGGTCATACCATTTCGTCCTCCAGTCTCCAATCGAAATCGAGACTTTGGAGCGGAACACAACGCCGCGTTTTGTCTTTGGTACCAAAGCGAAGAAATGAAAATATAAAAACAATTATACCCCCGAGAGGGAATCGAATCCACAACCGTTGCGTTACAGTCAGACACTGTCTCACTGCGCTACGGCAGCCTCAAGTACTTAGTAGAGTAGTTTAGGTTTCTAATCAGCAACCAGTGAATAATTTTTTATATTTCTAACGCAGAAAATGACTATTTTTTTTACAATTTCTTAATCCTTTTTCGTCAACTTAGTGGTAGAATTTTCATAATCGCTGAAGTTATAAATATGCCTTACTCCTTCAGTCATGTAATAAGCCCAGCTATTTATACAGGAACGCGTGTCGGTCAAGAGTATAACATTTTTCCGATTTTTAGTTCGTAGATTAAATTATGATGTATGAGACAAACTAATAATTTGGCTTGAACTTATAGTATAAAGTGATATTATGCAGCTTATATTTATTGAGATTTATTTATATACTTCAATTCTTACCAATAAAAACTATTCGAACTTTATTCAGCTACCATTAATTTATATTCCGTTTCCTTATATTGCATGCATTAGGCATTCAATTACATTTTTCTTAGGGATATCTGTAGCTGTATTAAATCAAAGCTGTGCTATCATGTTATCCGTATCGTTGAAAAGAGCCACTGTTGAGTTTCTGGCCGGCTCTTCTCAGCAGAACTGCCTCCCGAGTCGGTGGTAGCTTTATGTACATTTGACGATTCAAAAGTGCTTTCAAAAGTCTATTTGAATAAAGATATTTTGAATTTGAATTTGAATGATCATTCATCAGATCATAGCAGGCAAAGAGCTACAGGAGAACATGAGAGAAAATGTAAAATTAAATTCCTTAAGTTGTTAAAGATATTTAGAAAACGTACAAAAAATTGAACGCAGCGGGATTCGAATCCGCGCCTCCTGATCACCGAATTCAATATTTTTAAACGTTTTCTTAATGTCTTTTTCAATTTTCCTAAGTGTGGAATAACACTTTAAAAAGGTTTAAAGTATATAATAAATAGCATTCTAATGTTTAAAAGTCCTTAAGTTATTATTGGAGAGAATATGGACATGTCAAACACATCGTTTTTATGATGATTTGGAATAGCATTGGGCTGAAGAGGGAAGGGATATCATTAGCACTATTTATTTTCTATCCGGAAGAAAAACAAATGTATATTATAATGCATTAAAATTATTTTAAAAAAATACATTTTAGTATTGATGTCATAAATATGGCGATACGAAGTTCGCCGGGCCCGCTAGTTTATTATATAATATGAATATACGAAGTTGTCGCCATACAGCAGAGTGGCGCAGTGGAAGCGTGCTGGGCCCATAACCCAGAGGTCCGTGGATCGAAACCACGCTCTGCTAATATTACTTTTTTATTTTTATCGTTGAGATGGTTCACTGTATATATAAAAAAATTGTTACAAATTTTAGTGATATTCTAAAATGTATTCTTTAATTCATTTCTATTAAATTTTTCCGGCAGGTGTGTACTAAGTGCGATGTTTAATTTCACCAAATACGATTTTAAGCGAAAGTCAAACAAAAAATGCACAAGGAAGACATACATATATCACAAAGTATTCTTTGCTTACCGCACGTCTTGTGAACCAAGAGGAGCGTAGAACACATGACTTGGTGCTAAAAAGCATTTGGTTTTCCAGAGGTGCACATTTAAATCCCGCTGCTTTCAAATTTTTATAAATTTTCTAAAAATGCTTGCGTAAGACTTTCTGAAAGAAATTTGTACAGTACTAAACAACTTTTTATATATAATACAACAATACAAGGAGAAATGTAACATATTAAAACGACGAATTTTTCCCAAAGCTTGGTTTCACTAATAAAATATTACAACGGGATAAAGGATTACCAACTCTTCGAGATTACGTTATGTAATATGAAATTTTGTTGTGGATTCCGATCAGGTTCATTTACGATGAGAAAGAATTATTGGCGTGTTCAAGCAAATATACATATTGAAAATACGCTTTTTTGGGATTATGCAAAATTTGACAAGGTATTTTTTTTATGTACTCTCTGTATGTAAATGTGTTGGAAATATTATAAATATAATTTCAAGGTTCATAATTGATATCGTTGTGTAGCTAGTACATATGAAATAGGATATGATTTCATTATATAATATCTAATTATTAGAGAATGTAATTTCAGATTACATTCTTCAATATCATGGATGTAGAAAATTTAAAAAAGACATAAAATATTCGAGATGAGTGTTCTAAATAAGTAAGTAAATACTTTATTCTATATTTTATTTTTTATACAATAGATTAAGAAATTTATCAAGATTTAAATTGATTTTTCATAACCAAAACAGAACAACATCTGTCGGGTTAATAAACACAATAAGTCTCAAAAGCGTTAAAAAAGATCATAATTTATTTAGTTAGATCATAATTAATTTTCAAAGCTTCTAAAGCCCTGGCAAAATGGACAAAAAAATGATTGAACTATTCTCAAGTTACTGATACTGTAAACTATACTGCGTAGACTTAGTGTCAAGACAGTCCGTCCTCCACTTTTCCGGCCGAAATCGAGTTCAGTGGCGGAACTCAACGTCACGAAAAAGCGTGAAGCTAAATGTGAAAGAAATTGCGAATTACCATATTTTGCTTTTCATATAAAAATCAATATATTTATTTAAATGACAGGGAATATTACTCCTGCGTTAAAAAGTTTAAAAACACATTTAGTATTGAACAAAAAAATATCAACTGTGAAAATCAACAATAACAGTAAGAGTTTAATGAAGTTTTTTCATTTCAATTTCCTTATGCTTTTATTAAAATACAAGCAAAAAGAAATTTCATATTCCTTTTTTACACCTTTTATATTAGCAATATAATACAGCTAATGTTATTTGATATTATGCCATGGTTCATTGACATTGTTTAAAAGTTTTAACTTTTAAATCTATACACGTGTATAGAAAAACGACTGAAACGTTGTGGGTTCAATTCCTTCTCGTAGGAGAGGATTTTTAAAACAAAACATACTTGGCATTGAGGTACTACTTAAATTACATTTGCTGAAAAAAATATTATGAGGTAGCTTATCTTAAGTATTCTGCATACATTTCTAAATACGTCACTAACTTTCACCCCAAATATTTCGTGAAATATTTTCAATTCCACATATTTCTGACAGAATGTCGATGTACAAACCGATTGAAAATCAAACAATCGTTTTGCTCCCATTCTAATAATTTATTCGCGTCGCTTCCCGACGGCTCTCGTCAAATATTTAGAACTATTCGAGCTTTTTACGTTTTACCTTTCACTTCCCTCCTATAAATACGATATTGACTTTATTGGGTTGGTTTAGGTTTCAATGATGGGAAAGAATCATGGAAAGCTACGAAGCCTCGGTTTATTTGTTAAGTGTAAAAAGAAACTGTTTTTTGTTGATTTTATCTCTTTTAACGTATTTTTTTCTTATTTGGCATGTAATGTAAAGAGACGTAATAATTAAAACCAAGTA
The DNA here is from genome assembly GCA_019049465.1 of Dryas iulia moderata. Taxonomy (NCBI): domain Eukaryota; kingdom Metazoa; phylum Arthropoda; class Insecta; order Lepidoptera; family Nymphalidae; genus Dryas; species Dryas iulia. The sequence goes on along the minus strand of CM032429.1, from coordinate 15,579,375 downwards.
AAGAAAATTAATAGAAAAATAAAACAATATCACATATATCATTTAAGTTCACAATCATTGTTTATAGTTAGAAAAGTCGTAACTTCCATACAAAGAGCATTATATGTAAACTAAATATATGGAAGTACACACAGTGTGTGGAGTAAAGTGTGAGTGATCTTCTAAAGGACTGAGTATCCAGCCACCCATACATCATTGGTGTAAGCAGATCTCAAAGTTTCTATTCGCTTTGCACGAAGTTCACGTCAGTAGTCCGCTGCATTGGGAATCACATTTGCTTAGATTTTCAAAGACATTTTGGTGACGAATTTTGTATATATTCTATTGTTTTAAAGTAATAAAATGCAATATAAGGATTCTAAGTATTATATAAAATATTGAAATGGAAATATAATGGTAAATTTGCACTTGGCACGGCATGACAAGTATTTAAACACATTGCCTGCCTGGTTTACGATAGCTTGTTACCGACCGGGGTCGGTCGGATTGCCTTTCGATTTTCCAAATTCGCATTGCATTTCTGTGAGCGTGCAATTACATGATCTAATTCTCCTGCTCCATTTCACTACTGGAACTCAGGTAACCATTCCTACATTGTGGAAATCAGTAAAGTGCGTATAAAGTGTTTTGAGTCTACGTTGTTTATTCACAGGATGAGACAATGAAACTCATTGCTGACATCTATATTTCCTAAGTCGTTGAACTTGAGAATCTTTAGCTAAGAGACAATAGCTGCCTTTTGGCAACTCAGACTACACTAACGCTTAACATCAGACTGTAGCCAGGTGAAACTAACATAAATAAATAAACTTACTTGTATTGTTATAGATTCGATTCCAATTCACAGAAATAATTATATTTAAATTAATACAATACTTTAGTTTCTCGGCTCCGGCTAAACTAAGCTTGGCGTGAAGATACCTCACTCAACATATGAACATTATGTAGGTTTGAGACGATTTTCATAGACCTATGAATATACATATTACGTAATTTTTTCAAATTCTTACCATATTATTAGTAGTATGTAAATTAAAATAATGTCATTTATTAGTGGTAGTAACAAAAACGTTTGAACGAGCAGTTAATAAATGTCGCCGTAAGCTCAGCAATTAAGCTTCGAGTGCTTGCGATTTCACAGGATTTGCATAAACAACCGCACTATGAATACGATTTACTACTGTGATAATATATATTTTATACTTTGCTATAAAAATTACGGATATATTTTGAAAAACTAAGGCCTACTAAAAAATTGAAAACCTTTTTTGAAAACGTATAAATGTTTAAAAACATTTGAACTCGCTTCTCTTAATAATCGTTTAAGAGCCACGAATACATGACTCAGCGGTTAGAATTTAGACACTTGGACAGCGGTCAAAAGGCGCGGCTTAAAATCCTTTTGCGTTCAAATTTATATACATTTTCTAAAAATATTTTTTTATATCCTAAGTAAGTGAATAACACTTTGAAAATGTTAAAATAATTCTTTCGATATAACAATGACTATCCTAACGCTTTTATTTTACAAAAAAAGTTTTATAATTTAGTTCTAAGTCTTAAATACTGAAAAAACTAAACAAATTAAAACAATTTCATTATGACCAACTAAAAAACATGTTTACTATCGAAATAGAATAGCGGTCAAACTATATATGAAAATTATATAGAAAATGAACTCTATGGCAAATGAAATAATAATCACAATTCTATAAATATACGTATACTCGTATACCAATTCTATCACGTAGTATGAACTTAGTCGATTAGAAAAGTTTGACTTTGAAATAACACTGCTTTTTTTAGGTATCGAACTAATTCAGCACGTAAATGGATAATGAAATGTCATAACGTATTAAGTAATACTTTCGTATTTGACTGCAAGTTATAATTAAAATTTTGTATTATAAAATTATTATTTATTTTACTTAACCTTTTCTGATAACGAATTAATAAAAAAATGATTTATAACAAAAAATCTCTTACCAAATCTGTTGGAACAAAAAGCGAAGTACATTTATCGATTTTGAACTCCCACACACCTATTAACTACAGCAATATCATAAAGGTAAGTTAACGAGAGAGCTTTTTATAAGCAAAAAGCACGAAAAATCATCAGGTAGTAAAAACCAGGAGTCATATATCACAGTCTTCGCTGTCATGATCGTTGTAACATTTGTAACTTAAATACACTGAAACTTTTGCGATTGGCGTTGAAAAGCTTAAGCCTCGAGGCGCGAGGAATAAATTCACTTCGTAAGAAGTCTATTGATATCGACAAATACGTCCTTGTCACATGTTTAGAATTACCATGAAATGTGAAATTTAGATACTTTGTAACGTTTGGCGTTTTTAAATTTTAGGTTATTTATCGTAATTATCGAATTGCAAAAGAGAAGCGAAAGTAAGTAAAAGCTCTTACTTAGCCTCAGCGACAAGAATGTGCACTTTATACAAGTGTAGGTTACACATAGCGAAGTGTACACAAACTTATATATTTATTTTTTAATATATTACATACAAATTATTGACATTTACCTTTTCTCCAAATAAACTATAAAACGATGTCGAATTTCATACTTTTCCTTATTCATACTTTTTCTGAAAACCCTTGCAGTATTTCATTTACATATTCTATCAGCTTCACTTTTTTCCCGCAGAGCTACACTCACCTAGTTACATTCACTGTGATCTCAATTTCGCACCCGAAATCGAAACATTACGCGGGTAGTCGTGGAAATCAACGCGCCACTTTATTATAGGTACCAGTGCAGACAAATAAACATACATTAAATATAATCACTCCCATGTGATCTTCACATATCAATACAATAAAAAGCAGACATGTAAACTCCATTACAATTTAGTAGCAAAGTAACGCATGACGTAACCTAAATTATATTTGCTCACAGATAAAAAAATAATTTACTCGTATTGTTAGACGTCGTTTGATTCCAGTTTGGCGTGAAATTGACTGTCTCAGACCCTTCTCACGGCCTCCGTATGTCAAGCAGAGTACGTTAGTAATCTAGCTCTTATTATATACCACTGATCCAGTGGTTATATACTTTGTTAAGCTATAGGACATAGATTCGATTCATGGTAATAACAGATATTTGTATGATATATAACATAAAAACAGATAGTCTATAAAACGTTGTGAGTTCGATTTCCACTCGAGGAATTGAATGAAATATTTAAGATTTCAACTTCTTCGCTCTGGCGTGAATGCGGCGTAGAAGTCCGCTACTTAACACTCAATATTTCGGTTTCGAGAGGAACGTGAAAAATGAAATATCATAAATGAAAATCAGATAAATTGCATATATGACTGACAACTTGGTTAGACATTTATAACAATAATAACTACTTGATTAGTCGATATAATATACAAGTCGTTAAACTGCATGCATCATAACCTGTCTGTGACGTTTTAAGACACTGCGTGTTTTAGCATAGGCGTGATATTCGTGAAGGAAACCGTCACGAGATATTTTGTTGCAATAAAATAAATATTTCAAAGCACTGTTTATTGTCTTAAGAATTTGTTTATGATTCTAAAGTTTTGTGTTAAACACCTGCTTATTTTCATTTATGTATAGGGAATTTAGTAACAAGTGAAGTTTAAAAAGTATTAGGGATCAGTAAACGCGAAGGTACTTTATATATCATCTAACGCATCACTAATCTAACAGAATATGAAGTATCTATCTGTCTATATAAATAAATCTGCATCCGCAGCAGCAAATATACGGAGATGCATGCATCCACACAAGTAAGAATCCGCAACCATATACAAATGCACATGTAAAATTTATACACTTTTATACGTCCTTGAGAGATACAAAGTAATTTTTCACGTATTTATATAATAATAATGATCCATCACCAAACCATAATAATTTAAATTTTAACTTTAAAATGATAATAACAGAAAGACAAAATACAAAACAAAAACAATATTTCAAATGAAAGTCCTCGGAGATATAAATGGGCAAATGAATTCATCCCGTTATGAATGCCTTAGCGTCGCCGTTTTATTAATTGATATAAATCGTTCGTCTGCGGGCGAACGCTGCGCTTAATTTGAGCTTTCGTTTTAACTAAGAATAATAGGAACAAAGCTCCTCTTATTTATAAATGTGGAGATAACGGGAAATGATTAGAAAATTTGTTTATTTTGGTAGTTTTCATATATGCTCTTTGATTTTTGTCATACTAATAGGAAGAATTTTGAATACAACGTCGTTAAAAATATACATGTACCCCATATATAAGACATATAGAACTGACTACTTACAACTTTTGAAAACCCACCTTTATAAATATTGATTAAGCACCTTATATTGATCCACCTTAACGGGATGGCCTGAAGTACTACGTCACTCTATTTGCTACATTTCATTGTCAGTAGGTACTCAACTTCAAATGCTAATTAATAACAGCATGAAAATGAAAAATAATAAACACATAAATATTAACTCATTCTAAGTTTAAATGACCTATTAAGGAGAATGTACTTCAATATTTTTTTGCAGTTATATGCTTTTTCCCCACAGACAGTCAAACAGTATTGAGGCGAAACTCAACGCCACGCTTTATCTTATATACCAGAGCAAACAAATGAAAACTTAAATGTAATTATTTCCCAGAGTAGGGACTGAACCCACAACCATTACCTTTACAGTCAAACACTGTCAATTCCCATATTTAATCAAAGATATTTAATTCGTAAGCTTTCCATTCCACCCTTGTACGGATACTTCAAGAGCACGAGGCGAATAACTAATTGTGAGGACGTTAAGCTCCAGCTTGCAGTAACCGCTAGCAAGTAACAAGCATTAGCTCCTTTCAAGCCAAACCAACCAAAATTCATAATGAGAGGAACCTTGCATACCTGTCTCTATGTAGATATGTTGGTAGGTATGTAAGTATATTTGCATATACTTTTTTCTTTGTATTTCTTTTTATACAAAAGAAATTTAAATAATAGTTGTTGTTTTAAGCATTACAAGTTTTTTTTACTTTATACAAATACATAAACTTAAAGGAAATGATTAAAAATTGGCAGTTTTTGTTTAAAAGTGTTACTGACGTTTTCTTATTTTCAGCTTCACGCTTTGCCTCGATGCCACGTGGTCAAATTTATCTCTTTTCCTTTTTTGTCTAAACAAAAATTAAGACGTGTAAATTAATAATAAATTAATTTAATTTGAAAGAAATACATTATCTAATTTCGGATTATTGAATAGCGGAATTCAACGCGTTGATTATGATAAATTTGGAAACTTTGGAAAACGAAAAATAATTTAATTTTAACCATTTTCTGATAATACCGAACAGATCTGTAATGCTCTTATAGTCAGACAGTGTTCCATTGCCTAACGATATTTCTGTACATTATATTACATTTGTGTCTATAGTATGTACGTATACATTGTCACATACATTCGTAGAGACATAGTCATACTTACGGAGTCAAACATTTATCAACTACACAATAAAGGCCTACAACATCAAGACATCATATTTTTGTAATTGCCATTTAACTTTATATATACTATAGCTGTCCGAGATAATTAACTGAGTCGTTATCAACGTCCGTCGAGCTTTTCCTCTCGCAACGCAATTTACATAATTTACACAACGTTTACAAAAGGAAGCAAAATAAATCGTTTGATACAATCTTAGCATCCTTTCTGTAAACATTTGTCGCGAGTTTTTGCGAATATATGTATTGTTGCGACAAAATTTGTTGGTGCTTTGTTGAAAGAGAAACTGAAAAAGTAGTCGACAGAAATATATACAGAAATACAAATATATATGTATGGCTATCTGCTAAAAGTCGTATAATCTCTTTATTCATATAGTATTTATGTAAATATTTGCAGTATGTACTTAAGGTTAATAAGCCTTGCTGTTTGCAATACTATTATTATTTCTTACTTTCATTATTTTGGCTTTTATACTTAAAATTCCAATTATTCTTGTTATAATAGGAATTTGAGATATTTCTATAATAATATAATAGACTTGAAACATTTGCGTTGTTTTATTTATTTTACTCTAAGTTTAGTATGAAAATTTTAAACATTATTAACAGTAATTCTGCTAAGTATTTATATTCCTAATTTGTTTGTACTCATTTGTACGTCTTTAATATGTTTTGTATTCTTCATATATTTTTTACAATACCTCTTGGTATTGTAATGACCTACTCTAGCTCTTCACTTTCTATATATTAAATGATATTAAATACTGATAGTATTGGTAAAACTTTACCAAGCATAGAAGCTAAGAATTGCCGCAAAGATGAAAAACAATATTAAAGCTTAGAACGAAAAACAACATATCGAAATCGGTCCGGGATTACGTCCGAAGATGAAATCAGGTATACTTATATACTCACACAGACACACGTGTACATGCACGCAATCATGCATGCACGTACCGGACATGCAAGTCAACCTTGCGAATATTTGGTGGTAAAAATACTTTAAATTAAAAAAAAATATGAAAGCTTAAAAAATAACACAAAACATAAATTCAAAACAAGCAAAAATTTTAATAAATTAAAAATCAACTTACAATTCATGCTCAAAACAACTAACAGATTATCCCTCTAACCAAAGTAAGAACATTTATATGTATGTAACACTCTCTGACTTCGACTTCCACGTCTGTAGAGCACACAGCTAGTGTGTTTCAGCACACGAGGAGCTTACTAATACCAGTTTACGAGTTACGACGTCGCTTCTAATTATATGTTAAATACGTTGTTAGTTAAATTGTATAGACAAGTAGTTTTAGAATATATTAAAGTCTAATGTGTATATATGTATATTTATATATTATTATTATAAATTTATTCTCTGATCTGATTTTTAAGACAAAGGCCAGCGTTGAGTTCCGCCATTCAACACACAATGTCGGGAGTAAAGTGAAGAACAGAGTATTTTAGATTTAAATGATCTCTGACTGTTACTATGCAGGGAAAATTGTGAAGCCAAAAAACAGGTACTAATGTTGTAATTGGTTTCTAAATCCGTGAATATTTAACTTCTTTTTCAGCAATTACAAACGAGTATATTTTTATTTACATTTGAATCAGATTTATATTTTTTAAATATTTTTAATAATTAACGTACTTACCCTTTTTTACCCATATATAGAATATAGAAAAGACATGAATTCGACAAAAAATAATTTATAAATAACATTTGTACGTCTCACTCATTTATTAGAATAAATGCGTGAAATTAAAGAATTATGTTTTATATTTCTTAAACTGAGCGTAACGTCTCGACAATTTCTCTAGTCAGGTAAATTAATAGCCCTTATTTATAACGGATTAATTTAATCCAACATTCGAAATGTCAGAATTTAGAACATCAGAAGGGAAATCGTAATCCTTGTTTGAGATAGATAAACCGTATATTATTTGTAAGTTACATAGATTTTTAACTAGAAATTTTACGTGTTTAATTACATGTACTTTACAATAAAGGTAAATTTAATAAAAAAAATTTAAAGCATGTAATAAAGAACTACAGAAGTAAAAAGATGAATTTGATTTTAATAACTATATATAGCCTAAAATTTCCACGAGTCATACGTATAGTGGCACAATGTGCAAAATCATAAATTTAAACGAGAGTGATTTACTCAGTATTGTATGGTTTCGTCAATATCCAAAGGTAAGTAATATGAAGTTTAATATATGCAATAATAACATTGTTTTTAATAAAAAAAAAAAAAAAGAATTTATGTTTTGTGTTATTTTTTAAGCTTTCATAATTATTTTTTTTTTTTTTTAATATATGCAATAATAACATTGTTTTTAATAATTTCACTTTTACGATGTCAAAGTTCCAATTTTAGGAACCATCAAAAGTCGCTCTATAGAGTTGTGTTTTGCAGTAACACCGGTCTGCTCAAGTAGAACCAATAACGATGCGTTAATGACACAGTTGGAAATCAGTACAGTACGCGTCATAGTGTAGCCAACCATTTTAATTGAAATCAATCTCTCAAATGCGTGTGTATATTTGGATGCACATTATACGTGATTAAAAAATTATGATTCTAACAGTTAGTTATTTAATTATGTTAGTTTTTATAAGGAATATTACCGACAGTGTGCTGTAATAAAGAAAATATTTATAATGGTAAATAAAATTTCCAGTTCCAGTTTATTTACATAATCAGAAAGAACCTTATGCATGTTGCTTCAATAAACTTATAAATATTTCAGTTCATAATTACAAACAAATCCTTGTATACCAAATATTTCAACATACTCGTCATCCATTATTTGTTGCGCAAAACATGAAACGGCTGAACATTTTCATATAATTAATTATATTCAGCTTTTCAAGAATCAAGAATTCGGGTACGACATGAAAAAAGAACAACACTTAAAAACTATATAAATTAAAATATAATCAAATTATTTGAAATGTTCTAAAGTGAAGCAACTTTGATATTGAAATTAAAATGACTAACTTCACAAACAAACATTCAGACTGCGGCATTGCCTTTGTGAAGGAAAGCTCTTTAAACTCGGTGGAAGTACTTAAATGTATTTGTAATTCTGTGCTGAAGCTTTAATTATTTCGATATTTATTGGTAAAGTAAACCACAGCAGAAGAAGAATTGTGAAGTTCTGCAAATTGTAACGTTAAAATTTAAAACATTTTGTTTATCTGATTTCACGTAAGACTTGTGTATAGCCATTTATTAACGCTCGCCACTCCACTGATCATACTCTATCCCACTACCCATTTGAACTTGAAAAGCCTCCTACTAATGCAATCTTCAAAATAGTGCTAGAAATGCACTGAATATAGTTTACAGGCTGAAATAGTTTAATATATTATAAAAAGACTTCATTGTTATATACCTACTTCTACTGCTGGCAAACTATGAACTTGTTGCTAATCCGTTAGTTTATAAATTCGAAATAGGTATGTAATGAATACTTTAAGAAGAAAATACTGATTTAATATTTAGTTTTTTGTTCATAAAGCGTATTGAGTTGTAGACATTCATTAGTTATTATTATGTTTCCGGGTCATAACGACAAGGATATCTGCTTATGTCTATCGCCACGTCTAAGCACAACACCTATAGCTATAGCAACCTATAGCTGCTCTAGAGCCTATAGGTATCTGGTGAAAAATATAGGCTACCGTCTTGTACAAAATAAAATAAATAAAGTATTAATATAGTATATATACATAATTAGTGGACCATAATACCCTATATATAGCATCAAACTAATATCGTAATGGTAAATCCATGTACAGCTGTCACTCCCAACTCACACATATAATCAGCTATTGATTGATTGCATAAAGCACAAATCAGATTTGATTTGAGATTTACGTTAATGACGAATGATTTGGAACTGTTAGAGTTTTTCTATATTCATACTTAGGGTTCATATAGTGGAGTAGACAGAGAGTCTAGTGTTACGACGCTCCGTTCTTTATTTTGATTATTTTATAGAAAACATTACCTGATGGTAAGTTAACTCCGCTTCCCATGACATCTTCTAACACCTCTAGTGTGCCTACAGATGAGTTGCCGACATTGGAGATGCCCATATTCTATTGACTAATATCGTAACTTGTTGTAACTTGAGTTTCAGAAATCTATGCAATGTTAAGTTGAGCGTTTACAAGACTAGAGAAATTAATATTCCCTGAAATCCATACTAATATTATAAATGTGATAACTTGTTTACATGTCTGTCTAATATGCTTTCACTGGAATTAATTTCAAAGAATTTTTAAAATGAAATTAGGAGAAAAATTGTATGAAAAATGTAAGTAGAAAAAAACTGCTCAATAATTCTCTAAGATTATTTTGATACACGGGGAAAGAGTACTACATATAAAACGATTCAAATCAAATTTCCCACTGCATTCACTATAACAGTGTCAAAAATGTAACTTTTATTATTGATAATTATATTTTACGTTATTAGTTTATAAACAGCTAAGGAATTCAACAACGAGAAAGTTCTTTAAACGCCATAATAGAGATCAAAACTTTAAAATTAGACTTATACCTTGATATTATAATGCTGAGCTAACTAATGACCTACTTTCAAAGATTATCTTTCCTCTTATTCATTTTTTACATTCTTTTTTTTACATTGATTAAAAATAAACCTATTTATATAATGTATTATTAGGTATAGGTTTATTTCAAGAGCTTCATTCACTCGAGACATCATTATGATACTAAGTGCATTTATGTATATATAAAACGGAAGCTCCATAGATGCATATTTATTAAGTTGATTTATTAATCGCGAAAATAAATGATCTTCTTACATTGATTTACTTCGCTATAAATAAAACAAAATATACTCTTATGTTCGGTTCCTCCTTGCCACCAGGATTCACGGTAGACGGTAGACTGGCGTTCCTGTGGACTCGGTTAGTACATGAAAAGGTTCCTCCTTCCTCACCAAATTCAACAAGTGCAGTTAAAAAAATGATGATGAATCTAGTTTTAAGACAATGTAAAACCGTATATTCTGCTGCTTATTACGCCACGTCTCTATTTTAGAGTTGGGATAATTGAGAAGTAAGTAACACTTCTGTGAGTGAAAAGAAGTAGTTTTTTTTATAAAAGAATTTTCTTACTGTCATATACATATACACACATATGTAAATAGTGGAAGAAGACCTCTTGCGAGCTAATAGTATTTCTAGTTGAATGACGCCGGATATTGGCGCTTGTGTTCAAACCGATGGAACGTTTCTCTATATTTAGATTTTTACACCTGAGTGGACAAGTTATTTACTTCGAAGTGGAGCTTTAGCTTTAGCTAGTTTCCTTCAAAATGAAATTCTAAAATAGAGTAAATGCTTGTGAGCATAGCAGAGTAGTCAGATTGAACTAAATGTTAAAACATTCCGTTTTCCACTTTCCACCTAAAATAATCGTGTTATCCTACTAGTGCACAGAAGTCAAATTATTTAAATATAATTAATCACCAAAGTAGAAATCGAATTCACAACTATCGTGTTTACTATAAGACATTACACCAATACATCGGTGAATTTAATGGTACTTAAATCATTGCTATTCAAATCTTTAGTAGTGAAGGTAATCAAAATGATAAAATTGTATTTTATTTCAATTATTTATGATTAATTACATATATATTTTTCAGTTTCATGCTTTTTCCCACGTATCAGAGTAACCAGAGGGACCCTTATTGTCAAGCCTTCAAGTGAGAGTCGAACCAACGACCAATCGAATTTACAGTCACACGTTAGACCTATTCCATATTTCCATTCAATTCTATATATTTACTAATTCATCATTTACAATTATTTATGTATACCTAATTTTTTATGTATTAAGATTATTTTGAAACAAAAAAAATCATGCATTACCATGTATTTTCCATACAAATGCAGCTTACAAATAATTTCACATACCTACTACTAAATTAGGAACAAAGTTTTCACAATAAGCAGAAGTAGGTTGGCGTGCTTAGTGAGGATAAATATAAGGCTTCGGTTGCAACGCGATATTAGGCTCTATAAATTTGGCTTATGAAAGTTTGTGTTTAATATTTGAGAATATTTAATGCAGTCGAGAACACGATGTGGCTATAGCGGCGCAGTAAAGAGTGCCTGAGTGTTGTTCTGAGGTTGTGTATTGGGTTTCCACTCCGGGGAATGATTATATTTAAATGATTTTTATTTTCCCGCGCTGTTATCTAAAGACAAAGTATGTGAAACGTTGTGATACTGCACTTACTGCGGTTAAGTGAAAAACTGTTTCTTTGTATATAATCTTATCTTATAAATATATGTATTATAATTAAGGCAATTCAAGCTTAAAATATTACATAAACTGAGAGGCTACCGTGTCACAGTGTAACAGTGACTCATTGTAAACGTGATGGTTATGGGTTCAATTCCTTTCGGGAGATCGGCACATTTAACATATTTTCTATAATAATACCTGGTTTCAGACAGAAAAACAAGAACAAAATGTGTTGAAACTCTCTGACACTGTTATGCAGAAAAAGCTTGTAGTTATTCTCAATTACCTACTACGATAAGATAAATCGATAAAATAAATTTAAAAATATTAATAATTATTCTGAAAACCTGACTAAAATAAAAATTTCACAAGTAAACCCATATCAATTTGTATGTCGAATAAAAAATTCTTAAAATTGTTGTAAAATAAATATTTACCAATTTATATAGCCCGGTACCTCCGAGATAATTAAAGCTGTAATCACGTTCATAATGCGAGGTCGCGTCTAATTACAAAATACCATAAAAGGCTATGTGGGGGTCCGTAACGCTATCTTATTACGTGTTTGTGTATTATTTTATATGGAATATTTTTAATTTTGTTTTCGTTGAATAATAAAATAAAAAAATAAGATATATGTTGATAAGTAAACAAATTGTACGAATTAGAATTGAAGCTAACAAGTAGTTCCTCCTTACAGGACGCATACCATAGTATTTATTTATTTTACAGAAAACCTATATTACCAAAACACGTTAAGTGGTAGAACTGAATACCGCACCTTTTTTATCAAAGCTAGAGAGCAAGAAAATTTAATTTGATTATTTCATAAAATACGTAGCAGCTTCTATGTTACAAAGCTGCTATAATACAACGCGGTTAGAAACCTAAAGACTTTAGACACATTCATTCAGAGTGGAACAGAAATCCAGCATAGCTAAAATCTAAATAATCAAACGACTAGCATATAACTTTGCCAACTTTCTACCTTTAATTTGTTTATTTTTGAGATAATATCTATCTAGAACTTTAAATATGATCTTAATAATTCGTAACCATATAAATAAAGCAATAGATGCATTCAAGTGATTTGGTCAAATCGTGATGTACTGTAATTGTGATTGATCGTGGGTTCGATTTCCACTCGGCTGAATGCTATATTAATACTATTTTCATTACTCTGCTCTGGTACTAAGACAAAACATGGCACCTGAATTCCACCACTCGACATTTAATGCCTCGATTGCGTGCGGAAAGAATGTATTGAAATTAAATTTTCTCTGCTTACTGCTATACCCGCTAAAATTTCTAAACAAATAAAATTAGCAACATCATAAAATTAACAATCTTTAATTCGACAACAGCAATAAAAGCTGTAACTCAATAACACGGTAAACTCACAAAGTTTCGTCTTGCGGAAAGCTATAAAATTTGTAAAAATTAATATCAACGGATACAATTAAAAGTTATATTGCCGTCTACGAGAATGACAGCGGAGTCTTGCCGTTACGCGGACACTTGCCGTTACGCGGCGCGCGTCGTTAGGAGACCTTTCTACCGTCATCAGCCCTACATAATTATGTGATTTTAAAAGTTATAAACTCTACTGTACTGTTGTACGCAATGAAGTGCTATTCAACTTTACTTATAGAATTGCTAACGGCTGTGCTTGCGTGATTTTTTATATAAATTTTCCTTTTGTTTTCCTATTTCAAGACCTTGGAGGTTCACTTTTGGAAAAGTAGCCTCTGTTTGACCTAAGTCTTTAACTATATGTTTTTAGAATTTTATACATATTGGGCTAGTAGGTCAGCTGTGAAATTGCAGACGGACAGATTCTTGCATTTATAGTATTAGTAAGATTTCATTATTAATAATAACGAAAATAAAACTAAATCAATAAGTAAATTTCAAGTCGCTTATGAAGAAGAAATTAGCATTCTCCCGCGAGATCATAAAACGACCATTTTTCTCATACAGCCGCGTCAAGTGAGTAATGCCCGCTTAAGTAAGCACTCTGACGTACAAATGACTGTTCTTATTGATATGCCGCTTGAGACTGACTAATAGGATGTTTAAAGTTTTAATTTAAATACTCAATACTTCATATACTAGTATTATGTTAAAGAATTATAATTTATTCACTTATTTATTCAAGATTCACAAAGTTATAAATATGATTCAATTATAAATTAATATAACTTTTACATAAATGGATGCATTATTTCTGGATAAATTAATAAAAGTTATTTATTTTTTAGCTTTAAGCTTTTTTCCCGTATAGCAGGATAATCACTGGGAACTAGTCACAAGACACTTTGCTTTCCATTTTTCACGTAAAATTGAGACATTGCACGTTAAGTAGGAGAGCTTAACGGTGCGTTTTGTCTTATTACTAAAGCGGAAAAATGAAAATAATTTAAATATTATCATTCTCTCAACCAGGAATCGAACTCAGAACCATCGCGTATAGTCAGACGCTGCCACATTACGTGATTTAAAATTATATGTACGTGGCAGTTGTAGATCACCACTTTCAAAATTTACATATACATATTAACACGAATTTGCCGATCAGAATAAACCAAATCGCATAGTATCAAAATCGGAGAATAAGGAACGGAGTGCCTTAACTCTGTTTTCTCTCCGCTACATTAAATACTAGATATGTATGAATTAAAAAATAAAAAAGCTAAAAAAATGAAGCCTTTTTGGTAATATTTTGTCATTTTCATCACAAATAATGCTTTTATACGAGATAAAGTCACTCATTTTGATGTATTCTGTGCGGCAAATGAGCTCATACGTTCTCTTATCGACAATGTTCAACATGAGGCTTAATTTCAAAAGATTGGTATATTTTTTCCTTTATCTTAACGTATTTCATCAATATGGTAAAAGATAGCCTAATGATAAGTTTGGATTATTACGATATTATGTCTGTTTGAGCACATAAAAGTTAGCACCGCATTTCTTAAGGTCCTGTCATTACGTCATCAAATATTATCTCCTGTAATATTTCTAGGGCAAATTCGAACCCATAACCATTCAATTAGCAAGCTTTAACTGCACCACAAGGGCGTCTAACGTATCCTTATAATTAATATATATCCTTATAATTATCTCTTCATAATTTATTCACCCCACATATAAATATCACATTAAGCACAACACATGTTACAGGTAATTACACTTATTTCAGCCATACTGCGTAAAAATGGAGATTTATTTAAACCACAAAAAGCTACAAATATACAAGAGGGGCTTCTTGTTTTCACTACGTATTTATTTGATTTTGTAACAATACACTGTGTAACATATACTGTGATTTTATTATTGTAGTGTTTGTATTCGGCTATATCTATGGTATAGATATAAACACTGTCTCGAGCTTACGGTGTGGAGGGGCGCGCGTTGTCATTATCGCGTGAGCCACCGGCGAGAGCGGACGCGGCGCCTGCGCACATCGTAGGTTGACGAGCCAGTGCATAAGGGAGTACACAACAAGTGGCGACGAGGTTAAAGGTACCTCAAACAATTTTACTATAAAAAAAAAAATGAAGAAATGTAGGGTAGTCATTTCAAGCAATGATTTATAGCAAACTATTTATGTTGTTTACGCTTAATCTTCAAAATAACACTATTAGTTAAATCACTTACCAAAGTAATAGTATGTCATTCTTAACAAAATTAAAATAAATATTGACAAACGAGTAATTACTAAAAATGTCTTATGTCGTTAGATTATTTGCTGAAATATATATATCATATTTTAACATGAATGTAGGTAATATTTACCATATTAGTTTACTGATATATTAGTTTGCAATGTTAGTGATGTTTTAATTTTATTGTTTAATGCTCGTTGGAGTTTAATGAGCTACGTAGGAATAATGTCTCAATGTATAGGTAGTCGATCGATGACATTTATATTTATCTAGAGAGGAAAACCATCTGTTATTTAAGAAAAAAATGAATATCTCATTGTCAGTTATAGTGATGTTAGTAAATTAGGCATTTTTGTTTTTTATATTTATACATGCCTTATATTTATTTGTTTTGTAGTAAATATATTATAAAACAGATACTCCTATACTATGGTGAGCTATTTAATTTGTAGTTTTCGTAGTTTACATAATATTCAACTTAATATCAACATTTATTTATTTTATTTTTATATTCTTTATTGTACACCACAATTACAATAAACCAACAAGCAGCAGCACAAAAGAAGCAACTATTACATATGTGTGAGGCACAAAAGGCGATCTTATCGCTGGGCAGCGGTTTCTTCCAGACAACGTTGAGGTTAGGAGACATGGTAACTTGGGTAACGTGGGTGGTGTAAATATACTTAAATTAATTTACTAATTTATACATATACTGTATCCTAGTACATAAACGGAATACACAAATATCTGTAAAATATATACCAATACTTATTTTAATATTATGGAATGATAAATAATATAAATATAATATCTTGAGACGTTTAAATTAAAAGTTGTACGAGATGTTAAGTTCATCATTTAGATAATGATTTTTAACCGTTTTTTGAATATATTTAAGGATTTTGTACGGACGGATTTTGTGTTGAACATTATTCGGGAACAGTATCATTGCAATACATTTTTAATAAAAAAAAATATAATATATTAAATTTAAAATATGATTGTAATACAAATAGATATATTGTTAAGTGACTCTATAGTTGTAAAGGAGTTATTTTATTTGATTCTACTTATTTAATTTTTGTGTAAAACCCCTATTAAATTGGTAAATTTGGTACAAACGTACCTCCATTAAATTGGAAAATTTGGTACAAATGTACCCCCATTAAATTGGAAAATTTGGTACAAATGTACCCCCATTAAATTGGAAATATTTGGTACAAATGTACCTCCATTAAATTGGAAATATTTGGTACAAATGTACCCCCATTAAATTGGAAATATTTGGTACAAAGGTACCCCCATTAAATTGGAAATATTTGGTACAAATGTACCCCCATTAAATTGGAAAATTTGGTACAAATGTACCCCCATTAAATTGGAAATATTTGGTACAAAGGTACCCCCATTAAATTGGAAATATTTGGTACAAATGTACCTCCATTAAATTGGAAATATTTGGTACAAATGTACCTCCATTAAATTGGAAATAATTGATACCAAGGTACCTAAATTCGATGTACTGTTATTTTCACGACGCCCCACCTACTCATCATAATGTCTAGCAACCTACCATCACTAGGAAAACTTGATTTAGAAGGCGATAATAGATCATTAGGACAGCGATGGGAAAAGTGGAAACAGTCTTCAAGCATTTACTTAGAGGCAACGGATATAACGACACCAGTAAAAAAAGGTGATACTATTTACAAATCTACAAGAAATATTCTATAACTTACCAGGGGCTAGCGTGGAACCGAATAATAATAATGTTTTTGAAATAGTGATACAGAAGCTTAATGATTATTTTACGCCTAAACAGAGCAAGGCTTACGAGCTATACTGCTCGTTTACATTAGATAAGATAATAACGGAATCTAATACAATAGAAGTTGTCAATAGACAATTGGAAGAATAGGGACAGCAAAATAAGCAAAATAACAGGTGTGGCCAGTTGTGGCCCAGTGGCACAAGAGTGTGACTGTAAACGATTGGTTGTGGGTTCGATTCCCACTCGAGGAGTGGAAATTATATTTCTATTTTCTTCGCTCTGGTGTCGAGGTAGAATATTCAAGACAAAGTGTGTGGCAGGAGTGATAACTTTAAACACACCTCAGACGCGAAGAATTGCCAGCAATAGGGAAACGTTGTCATTTTTGCGGTAAATTAGGTCAATTTGCTAACATTGCACATCAAAACTACAAAGGAAGAGGAAAATAGAAGAAATCGATACACAAAAAGAAGGAAGACTATTGGAACAATGGAAAAAACGGAAAGAAATTAATAATGTTACAGAAGAAGAAAAGATTAGGAAAGCTAAGTACTTTACTAACCTAGATATTAAGGACGCGTTCCACCAACTGGAACTCCATCCAGACTCAAGACACATTACAAGTTTCATTAGTCTCAAAGATCTTTACCGACATAAGCGCCTTACGTTCGGTATTGCTTGTGCACCAGAGATATTTCGAAAAATATTAGGAAAAATGCTTCTGAAATGTGATGGTGCTATAAACTTCATTGACGATATTCGAATTTATAGTTGGATAGAACAGAAACATGATTTGCATCTTCAAGAAGTGTTGCAAGTACTAAGGGAAAATAATTTTCTCCTTAACGATGATAAATGTTTATAAAAGGTCAAAAAGGTAGGTCAAAAAGAACACAAGTATATAGAGAGTGTAGCTCATTTAAGGGTTCCAAAAAACCGTTCAAGAGTTGCAAAGTCTTTTTAGGTCTTGTAAATTTCATTAAAAAATGAATTCCTAATATGACTACGGTAACTGAAACACCTATTGAGGCAGTAGTTTGGTAAAAATACAAACATAGAAGGATATTGGACAATTGAACAATTGAAATGCTCGCTCCAGACTATTTCAAAAGTATCACTGTCAGCAATAAATCTGTATATCAAAATTACTTTAAAAAAAAAGTTCCGTTCAGTTTCTTGTGCCGGTTCTTCTCAGGTCTGAGGCATTAACTTTAGTGAACCGGTGGTAAACTATTTGATGCTCAAAAAATTAAGCATGTAACTTCTTATTTTGAATAAAATTACTTGACTTTGACTTTGAACAGGATCATGCTTTTACTGCATTAAAAGACACGTTAGTGAATGTTCAGACACTTGGTTAATACGATGTTAATGTTAAATGTTATTTAAGTTATAGCCGATGCTAGCCCGGTCGGATTAGGTGAAGTCTTAGTACAAATTAACTCTAAAGGTCCTGGGATTATTGCTTATGGAAACCGTACATTGACAATTTGTGAACGAAGATATAGTGAAAAGAAGCTCTTGCGTGGTTTGGGCTATAGAACACTTCAATGTATTTGTGTTTGGTAAAGAGTTTGACTTCATCACGGATTATAAGCCATTGGGAGTTTTATTTGGAACAAAATCAAAACCATGCGCTGGAATAGAGCGATGGGTGTTAAGACTTACCGATAAAACATAAAATATAAGCCTGGTAATCCAATATAGCAGATTCGTTGTCACGTTTATGCAAATATGCAAATTACCCGAAGACTGAAATGATGATGAGCATGTTAGTCAAATCGAGGAAAATGCAAGATCTCCTGCAGTTTCCATCGCTGAAATTAAAATGCACTCAAAAAACAGATACAGAAATACTAAAGGTAAAAAAAAGGTATTTATGAGAATAAATGATACGAGAGTATAAAAGGGTATAAAATATTTGGAACTGAATTATTTCTCTGAAATATTCTTTTAAGTGGTAAAAAGTTAGTCATACCATCCATCGGAGAAGTGTTTCAGACGCTGCGCATTAGGGGTCCAGGGATTGCAATGAAGGTCGCTTGAGATGAAAAGTATGGTGGCCGAGAATAGATAAAGATGCAAGAAACTTAGTGAGGAGTTGTAAGAGTTGCATATTAATTAGTTTACCAAGTCCACCTGCACCTGTGAAGCGTCGTGAACTACCGGAAGCGCCTTAACCACGGACCTACTCGGTTCATTACCATATAGTGACTATCTTTTAGTGGTAGTCGGTTATTACAGCCGCTATAAGGAAGTGAAAATCACTAAAATTATTACTAGCGCTGTTATAATAAGATTATTGGAAGAAATATTTAGCTATCCTTTATCTATCACAGACGACAAAGGACGACAGTTTGTTAGTGACGAATTTAAAATATTTTGCAAAGATTACAACATACATATTTAATACTAGCGACCCGCTCGCGGCTTCGCCACGTGAACTACCACTTTCATCCTCTATTGCCTATTTGGGATTGGTTTTTTTTTTATAAAAGGAGGGTAGTCTATATTTGACTATCGTCACTAATTATGTTCATGAGAAAATTATCGATACATTTAGTGCAATGTCTATATTATTTGATAACATATAGCGATAACTGTTCTAGTAACAAAACGTACGAAATCTGCTATCATATGATAGTAGATTTCGTACATATATACCATCTGGTATATAGTATTATAAACCGGTCATAATATCTTAAATAAACTTTAAGCTTTTTATTTTACAATTGTGTTACTTATTGATATTAAAAAATAGCTTTACTTGCAAATAATCAATTCAATTTGACTTTGCCAGTTTTTTACTTTTCTGCGGGAACTGTTTTGAATACCAGGGTAATTTTTAAAAAAAGAGAGATGGCCTATGTTTGACCTTGCCTCATTAATTATTTTTCTGAGAAAATTCATTCATTTCAGTCAAGGAGTTTAGATCTTTCATTCTCACTATATACTAAACATACATAAGTTTCATCCACTGTTTCAACCTCCTAGGGTTTTATTTTTTATAAAGTAGCCTATATGACCCTGCATCTTCAACAATCTTCTTTACGAATTCCCGTCAAAACATAACAAATAGAAGAGATACAGATTTTTGCATTTTTATAATAATAATTTTAATGAGTGCGAATATGTCTAATACAATGTCAACTATATAATAACTAATGGCGCTACCCGTTGCAGAAAACGTATTGACATCTGTTGTCATATAGATTATACAAATATATAGATTATATAAAGTTTTATAGACCGGTCAAATGTATATTTAATAAATGTTATGCATATTTTATTTTATAATTATTTTAATTAGTGATATTGAAACAAATTTAGCTTCACTCGTGAACTATCGACATAATTTGAATGTTTTTTTTAATTTTATTTTTCTGCGGGAGTTATGTTGAATACCGGGATGAAAACTATCCCATATGTTGCTCTAACCTCTAAGCTAACTCCATACAAAAATTTATTAATTTCTACCCGGTAGATACCGATATACAAATGATTTACTTATATCGGTTTTTTATTTTTTCCAAAAAAACTACATAGGATACCGGGATAAAAACTATCCTATATGTACCTTTGGACTATAAGCTATCACCATACCAAAATTCATCCATTTCTATCCAGTAGTTTTTGTGTGATTGACGAACAAATTAACAGACAGACAGACAGACAGACAGACAGACAGACAAAAATTCTACTGAGTGGATTTTTGGCCTCTGTTATCGATATATTAACGCACCCAATTAAAATTTTTCTGAAATTTTTCATGTACAGAATTGACTTTTCTACTCTTTTATTATATATATAGATTATCCTCTACTAGCCTCAGCAAAATAGTGAAAACATGTTGTGATGAATACAGTGACATATTGAAGCACTTAAAGATTTGGAAATCGAAAACAAGAAAGACTTACAAGAATATCTAAATGAATATTTCATGATTTATAATTCGACACCTCATTCTGTGACTGGAAAAACACCCACAGAATTATTTATTCAAAAGATTAAACAGAGATAAGATTCCAACATTTCATGACATAGGTAATAAGATTGATGACACGCAGATAAGGGAAAAGGACAAAAAACAAAACTCGGGATTCAGGTTTAAATGAAGGAGAGAAGGTGTTTGTTAAAGAATTTAATAAAATAAACAAACTACAAGTTGTGGAGAATACGAAGAGTAAAGATGTAACCGATGAATCAATCAATCATCAAACTGGACAAACAGAAGAACATATTACATTTAAAAAGAATAGAAGGGCATTGAAAAGCTGTAGGTGAAGATCAAGAAGATGAAATTGTTAACTCTGGAGTAAATGGAAGACAGTGAATTGCTGGGATTGAAAATGATTTAATTATGGTTTATAGATACTTATAACATGATTAATTAAATCAAAAAAGTTGTGATTCAAATATGTATACGTACTAAGTTCATATTATTAAAGTTTTTGATAAGAAAGGGATGTAGTGTTTGTATTCGGCTATATCTATGGTATAGATATAAACACTGTCTCGAGCTTACGGTGTGGAGGGGCGCGCGTTGTCATTATCGCGTGAGCCACCGGCGAGAGCGGACGCGGCGCCTGCGCACATCGTAGGTTGACGAGCCAGTGCATAAGGGAGTACACAACACACATACTTATATTTGTCTATGTAACTTGAATACTTAAAGCTATGTTTTACGCTAGAATGGTAAATCAACATTTTTTTTACCTTGTACAAGCTTGGTCTGCATTTTGGCAAAGCAGAAAATAAATTTCTATCTTATCATACGTGTATAATACTAACTTTCTATTATTTGGTACATATTGTGTTTTATTCCATATTAAAAACTTTCTTTTATATTTGTTTTTATAAACATACATATATCATAAGTATATATTTATTTCGGAATCGATCGGATAGACTAAACTGACTCCACATTGCCTACGAAGAGATCACATTTCTAAAATATTCTTCTTTCTTTATTTTATTTATTCTGCTATAGGCATTTGGTGTCGACAATTCCTACCAGCTCCATGTATGATTGCAATATTCTATTTGTCGCGATAACTGGGTCAAAGTCGAGCTATATCACATTTTTGCTTTATTTTTTGACATCAAATTCTACTATATAAAGACTTTAAAAGGTTAAAGTTAATGATTTAGACTTTAGAAGAATAGACGCAAGAAACTCAACGGTACTTGATATAAATGTAAATGGTACTTGTTATAATATAATACCTGAAAATTCATTAAATACTATCATACAAACAAAATATCCTACAAATGTATGTATGTACGTACGTATATTAAAAAAAATTAAGCCCCATATTTACTGTAGTGAGTTTTAACTGCAAATAGCTCGGTGTATTTATTATGTGAAATATGAAGCCCGTAGTAATATCTCACGAGATTATCTCTTTATGGAGCAAATGCGTGAGATGATAAAAAATATTTATAAAAAAATATTTATTTCCAGTTTCACATTTATTCCGCATAACGGCAGTCGCAGGAAACCTAGTGTCAAAACACTCCGTTCACTTTAGAAAGGGAAATTGACATTTAGATTACTTTCATTTCACTAATTTGTTAAGATGAAGCGGGTTTGTTGATCCTGTTAATGAAGAGAAATAGAAAATCTCTAATAAATACACATAAAAGTATATGGCAAAGTAGGACTGTAAAAATGATTTATTATTATTATATGTAAAGATGAGGTCAGTCTTAGCGCAGAGGCACAATATGTGATTGTAAAGAGGCTGGTTGTGGATTCGATTCCCACTCGAGGAGTGGAAATCTCTATATATAATAAAAGAGTAGAAAAGTCAATTCTGTACATGAAAAATTTCGGAAAAATTTTAATTGGGTATGTTAATATATCGATAACAGAGGCGAAAAAACCACTCAGTAGAATTTTTGTCTGTCTGTCTGTCTGTCTGTCTGTCTGTCTGTCTGTCTGTTAATTTGTTCGCCAATCACGCAAAAACTACTGGACAGAAATGAATGAATTTTGGTATAGTGATAGCTTATAGTCCAAAGGTACATATAGGATAGTTTTTATCCCGGTTTTCTATGTAGTTTTTTTGGAAAAAATAAAAAACCGATATAAGTAAATCATTTATATACTGATATCTACCGGGTAGAAATTAATGAATTTTTGTATGGAGTTAGCTTAAAGGTTAGAGCAACATATGGGATAGTTTTCATCCTGGTATTCTATACAACTGCGGCAGAAAAATAAAATAAAAAAAAAAACATTTAAATTGTGTTGATAGTTCACGAGTGAAACTAAATTTGTTTTAATATCACTAATATTACTTAAAATAATTATAAAATAAATTGAGCACAACATTTATTGAAGATAATTTGCTATTAAAAATACATTTGACCGATCTACAAAACTTTATATTATCTATATGACAACAAATGTCACTACGTTTTCTGTCACCATCTGTTATTATATATTTGACATTGTACTAGATATATTCGTACTCATTAATATTATTATAAAGATGCAAAAATCTGTATCTCTTCTATAGGTTTTGTTTGCACGGGTAATCTACTAGCCCGCTTTAGATGAAATTCGAAAAGAAGAAGTCGTAGGGTCAAATATAGGCTACTTTTTAAAAAAAATCAAACCCTAGGAGGTTGAAACAGTGGATGAAACTTATGTATGTTAAGAATATAGTGAGAATGAAAGATCTAAACTCCTTGACTGATTTCGATTAATTTTCTCAGGAAATAGTTGATAAGGCAAAGTCAAATATACGCTACCTCTCTTTTTTAAAAATAATTCCAGAGGTGCTAAAATAGGGTATGAAAGTAGTAGTTCACCCAGCGACGCCGCGAGAGGGTCGTTAGTTTACCCCTGGTATTCAATATAGTTCCCGCAGAAAAATAAAAAGTACCAAAGTCAAGTTATATTGATTATTTGCAAGTAAAGGTATTTTTTTAATACCAGTAAGTAACACAATTGTAAAATAAAATAAAAAGTCTAAAATTTATTTAAGATATTATGACCAGTTTATAATACTATATACCTGATGGTATATACGTACGAAATCTGCTATCATATAGATATATGATAGCAGATTTCGTACATTTTCTTACTAGATCAGTTATCACTATACGTTATCAAATAGTATAGACATTGTACTAGATGCATCGATGATTTTCGCAAGAATATAATTAGTGACGCAAGGTTAAATTTAGACCATAACCCTTTTATAAAAAAAAAACCAATTCCAAAAAGGCAATAATGGATGAAGTGGTAGTTCACGTGGCGAAGCCGCGAGCGGGTCGCTAGTATTTAATATTTACATTTTCTTTGTTCTATCGCAATGCCTCTTCCGCGTAAAGCAGTTGTTTTTTTTTGTTTTTTTAAATATGTAAATCAGCTTGTCTGACAAATACTGCTACTCCATTACGCCGGCAGTGCGTGGGACGGTCAGTACAAGTAATTTGTACCGGAAGTCGACAACTTGTTAGCGTTGACCTCCTTCCAGCTATCTCGTCTTGTTGCTTTGTAAATTACTCTTGTTATTATAATAAACTTACTATGCGAAAACTTGGTTAACTTAGATTTTATTACATAAGTATTTAGTTTAATTATCTCCCGCACTACAAAATAAAAAAAACTTATACATGTTGTAACAATACTCTACCTAAAAAAATTGAAAAATATATTAATATTTAATATATTAAAAAAAATATTACTAAAATATAATTGTGGCTCGTAATACGTCGCGCGGTTAGGACCTTTATTATTGTTTTCGTAAGTAACTCAAGATCTTTAAGAGATTCAGAGGTAACAGTGTCAAGAAACGTTCAAGATATAATTGATCAAATCCCATCAGGAGAGTTGACAGCAATTGCAGTATCATAACCTTTTCCGTTGTAATCGACCACAGCTTGTCTTAGGGAAAGCTAAGGTCTCGTCTTATTTATCCTCTCGTTACAGCTATCTAATTTGAGAGTCATAACAAGGGGAAAAATAGCTTAGTGGCCCCACCCCGCCACATGCCGTGAATTCCGACCGATCGGCGGACCCGACCGACCAAATATTGAACCCTCCGAGACGCAACGGAACAGTTCACGTATATGATACTTACAATGCCTCAGCAAAAGATCAATTATTAGCTAGCTGTCCGTCCGTAGTCGTCCCTTATCGTTTTATACGAATATTTAATATTATTAGTTACCTTTTACTCTTTATATTTAAATAAGATATTATATTTCTAAGGTACTTGTGACGCTTCTTATATATTATGTTAGATTTGTGATTTATGATTTGCTATTGATTGGTTTGTGAGATCAATATAATTCATCGGGTTGTGAGACCGATATACGTAATTACTTTATGAGATCAATATGAGTCATCGGGTTGTGAGGCCGATATACGTCATTGATTTATGCGATCAATATACCTAATTCATCGGGTTGTGAGGCCGATATACGTCATTGATTTGTTCGATCAATATACCTAATTCATCGGGTTGTGAGTCCGATATACGTCATTGATTTATGCGATCAATATACCTAATTCATCGGGTTGTGAGTCCGATATACGTCATTGATTTATGCGATCAATATACCTAATTCATCGGGTTGTGAGGCCGATATACGTCATTGATTTATGCGATCAATATACCTAATTCATCGGGTTGTGAGGCCGATATACGTCACTGGTTTGTGAGACCAATGAATTCGTCGGGTTGTGAAGCCGATATACATTACTGGTTTGTGAGACCAATGAATTCGTCGGGTTGTGAAGCCGATATACGTTACTGGTTTGTGAGACCAATATAATGTAAGTCGCTGGTTTGCATATCAGTTCGAACGCACAACCACACGGTGGCTGTTTGATTTATTTAACCGCACAGCACACGCGTAGCAGTCGTTTGTCAAAGCCAACATTTAAACTTAGTCAAACGTCTCCGACATCAGTTATCAGTTTGCTTTAAGCTTACGGAACCCCGACAATCGTATGCCACGAGTTATACCAATATCCGACTTTGTGCAAGTGCTTATGTAACACAAGACAGCATCAGACAAGATACTACAAACTAACATTCACATAGCGGATCACTTTACCAAACGCGTCAGCCTCAGTGATGCTAAGCAGTATCGGGACACCGACATCGGTTATCAAAAAGCTATAAGCTTATTGAACCCACGACAATCGTGTCACAAATTATACCAATGCTGTCGCCGTACGAGCTCCCTCACGGAACGCAAGACAGCGTCAGACACGATACATTAAACCAACACTGCTATAGCGGTTCACTTTACCAAACGCGTCAGCCTCGGTGCTGCTAAAGAACATTAGATCATGTCAACGACATCGGTTATCCGTAAACTACCAGCTCACCAAACCCTGACAATCGTAAAACATTGTATGACGCAGCGTGCTATACATTTAATTGTATTCTTATAAATTTTACCCTTTTAAATACCATATTACTATAAAACCTTTATTCTTTAAACGCATCTTATATATTAATAGCTTATTAGTAATTCCTAACCTTTCAATATACCAATACTTTATATATTTCATAATATTAACGATAATGTAAACTAAATTGCCCATACATCACTTTTTAACCACTATTTAAAGATGGCGGAGCGTCGCGGCATACGCTTTTACTTATAAATATTGTAAATTTGATAAATTTCATCATATAAATAACATTCTTAATATCTAATGCTCTTAATATTATTATTTACTTTATAATATATATTCTTCTATTTAATTAGTTATCATTTCATATTCATTTTATGCAAATTTTCTATTAATAATACAAATAAACTTACCAAGAAAATCTTCTTAATTTACAATTATGCGTCTTACCAATCATGAATGTCATAAAACTATTATATTTCGATCCTATTGCATTTTATATGTTAAATTTACTAATTAAATATCCACTTCCTTGCATTAAATTCATATTATTTGCAATTTAATTTCAATAATTTCCTAAGCGTCCTTTTATTGCGTCATCCTCCCGCCAAGCTCCCTTTCTTTTTTTTTCCCTCTTTTCATTTACTATAACCTGCCAGTATGGCATTCAGCCTACATAATATTTATAAAAATATTAATTACTTTTTTATTAATTATTTAAATATATAAAATAAAATACTATTTTTTTATTATTATTAAATTAAATTATATTAATCAGTAAAAATATTTATAAATATTTCTACGTATATTTTTGTACAGTATAGATTGTTACAATGTGTATAATTGATTGAGCTATACATTGATTATTTTCTTTTTATTCTATTGTAAAAACGTAGCAGGACTCGAACACACGCTTCTTGGAAACTGTTCATTTTAAACGGTAGTGTTCATATTCTATGTATGTGAATAGCAGTTTAAATATTAATAATATAAATTCCTTTCTACGGTATATTTTGTAAAGGTAGTGTAGGTATGTATGTCCCCATCGCATTGCAGTTAGAGACGTTCCAAGCAGTGCTTGGGTCTTGCAACCCAAGTGTAGACTTAGAAGTCTTCTATATGACGCGTGAAAACCTTCACTCTGCTATCACCTTTTTCAAATCAATTTAAAAATGATACTAATAATACCCTGTGAGTGATGACGTATCAACAAGGCATTTACATTGCACCCATTGTAACTAACAGTGTCCAGACTTCAATCGCGTGGAGTTTAAGAAAAATATTTTTTTTTACATAAAAGTAGTCTGAATTTCTTCTTGTTACTAGCTATCGAAAAATTTAAAAAAGTATATTTCAGTAAGTACATATGCATTTATTAAAAAGCGGTTATTTTAATATTACAAATAGTCAATATTATTTATTTATATATAGACAAATGTAGCCTTGTAAATACGTAATAAACAACCTTGATTAAGCTTCACCTACGCGTATACAGATACAGAATGCGAAACAGAACTCAGATGAATGCTATAAAAAAGGTTGTTTACAAGGGTCGTTCCGATGATAAATGCGGGGCCAGCGTTTTTATTTACAGACCCTCCGACCTTAATTTATGTAGATTACCCCCACACTGTACAGACAGATTTGGTTCTAACGTTATGTCTCTATGTGACCAAATTTATTTATAGCCTGGGCCTGTGACTTCGGGTAGGTGGTAACCATTTGGATATTCAACTCGCCTGGGCTTACAGTCTTAGCAAAATATCTATTTGTTAAATGTATTTTCGTATTTTATGATTTAATCAAAAACAGTATCTATACATTGAATTGTTTAATAAAAAAAATAATATAATCATTCCTTATAGTGAGGATCGAATCAAAAATCAATTGAGCTTAGAGTGAGAGGATAGAAGTCAGACTGAGCCAATGGAACAAAGATGACAATGGAAAAATCGACCCATTTCGGAATTGTACATCGTAATGCAGTGAAATAGTGCAGGATAGACAAGACAGTTATGAGTTCAATTCACACACTGTTGCGTATTCATATTTAATTTATTCTCAATTTCTCGCTCTGGTAAGATAAAACGCAGCGTTGAGTTGTGTCTCTTAACACGCAATGTCTCGATTTTAAGGGGGAATATAAAATGTCTATTGATTTGAAAAATAGAAAAGACGCAGAGGTATGTACCTCAGCGGCTTTTCCGTTTTTCAAAAAGCACCTTTCTTCTCAAGTTTGATGGATTCATATTAGTGAACTGGTTGTAAATTATTTGACGTTCAAAAAATGAAGCATGTAACTTCTCATTTTGAATAAAATTACTTGATTTTGACTTGACTACTACCTTCTCTCCTACTATACCATACCATACATATACAAAAACCGGTCACGTATAACACTTGACTCGATACTCTAACGAATATGTAATGGAGGTTGCAGCAATCAGCGCGCATTCACGGGCATTGTGCTCTCTAAGCGCACCTTCCACGCTCTAATTATAATTAGCGGCTGCGTGCGACTGTGAGTATCAATCTGAAACTACGAAACTGGAATACTGTTATGGATACAGTGTTATTTTTTTAATATATAACGGACTAGAAGATCAGGCAAATTTTGATTTACCTAACAGTGAATATTATTAATTTTTTTTAAGTTTTACTTACGCACACGCTTGAAAAAGACATTTAGAAAATGCACAAAAGTTTGAACGCAGTGGGATTCGAACCCGCGCTTCTGTCTAGGCGCTCTGACAAATTTATATTACAACTTATTTTTGTTCGCGTTTCTGTAGATAGTGAATATTTATTGATCTGCTCATTTGAGCAGTTTTGAAATGTAAAATTATTATAATTCACTAGTTAATGACATTTTCAAATAAATGATAGACAACATACGTGTACCAGTTGCGTTTCCACCATTCATAAGAAATGAACGGTTATTTTTTATTGACGAATATATTCTTACTATTATATATTCTATTATAGTAGAATAATATTTTATAAACGATAGTTATACCAACTAGTATATAGTTGTAACATTTTAAAGTGCTATTCACATTCACACATTTAAGGAACTTCTAAAAAGGTTTATACAGACTATAGTTGTCGAATTTTTTAATTATTTCATTAGTTCACTCGATAACAAAAACTTATTTCACTCAATAATTACATTTAAATCTTAACTCGGATTCGAAAACTTCACGTGCAGTCGGAGACGGACTTTCCGAAGTAACTTGTAATTTTTTCAATATTCCCGCTGAAAAAAGATATTGCAAGAACTAAAAGTATTAAAAACTTGACTACTAATTTAGTTGCATTGAGTTTCAATTCGAATAGTTCGCCGGATGGACTTTAAATGAGAGCACTACAGTGGTCCGAGTTGAAATACCTATAGATATAGAAAGTAACAAATATAAATTTATAGGACTTTTTTTACAGCTTCACGCTTTTTTCGCGCACATTAGAATAGTCAGAGAGAAGATAGTGTCAAGACAATCCGTCCTTCACTTTGCATGTTGAGTGACGGAACTCAACACTGCGCTTAGTCTTAAGTACCAAATAAACATGTAAAAATAATCATTCCTCCAAGTGGGTATCGAACCCATCACCATTACTTTTACAGTCAAACGCTGTTCAACTACTCCACGACGGCCTCAATAGACGGCCTTTACAGGCTTTGATACATTTTTTTAAAAGATACGAATTTGTTTCATTCACTTTTCACTATCACTACATAAAGAGCCCTTGCGACACGCCTTTACTTGTTATAATCTTCATGAGTATCAGAAATAGAGTGGAGACAAGTCATTCAATGAGTACTGAATGTATGTACTATGCTCACAGAATAACTGAGTGAGTCAGTAAGTCATTGAGTCAGTAGGTCAGTGAGTCAGTGATGAGTCAATGAGTCAGTGTTAAGTCAATGAATTTCAAAAGATTGAACGACAACGTGTAAACCCAAACGCCAAAACTACTCAAAGTAAATAGGTAAGATTTATCATGTACGTTTCTTAGATACTTTAGAGTAGCAATAAGATACCATTTCTAAATTTCTAAACGAACAGGAAAAACGGAATTCAACGTTTTATTTTCAACGCAATCGAATCGAAAGTCGTGTAATAATAAAAATAAAGTTCTCTTCTAGTGGCGGGATCTTACGAATTAATATCATAGACGATAAACCGTTTCGTTCACGACAACCGTCAATTAAGGCGATGTCGATATTTTCTGGTAAAACTACTGCTACAAATGTAATTCCTTTTGTGATACAGACTTATTAAGTTCATATTTTTAGTTCTTTATGAGTTTGCATTTCCTGTTCTTATAGATAATCTATTTTAATGATATTCTTGTTTAGATTTTCCATATCACTCATATTCGAGAGTCACCACTATTTAGTGTTGTAAATAAAAGCCGCTATTTTCTTATAATTACTAATTTTTAGATACCGTTATGGCACATGAGGATAACGTCGAACGGTAAACACCATAATTGTAGGTTCGATATCTCGTGGAAGGATTATATATTATTTTCAATTCAGCATTAAGTTCCGCAACTTAAAACGCAACATCTCCATTTTTGGCAGAAAGTGAAGAGGCAAGTGTAGACAATAGATCTTTCTGATTTCTCTGTAGAAAAATCATGAAGCTAAAAAAAAACTATTTTCTAAGTAACTTGAACTGACTACTATTGTGTTTACAGACATTCGTAGCTTAAATTTATTTTAAACATAGTACTTTATTAAAAGTACATATTAATTTGACGCTCGTGAGGATTTAAAGAATTGTCGCCATTCGTATACAACACAAGTTTAAACTATAGTAGCCATTATCATATTTATACCAATAAATATATAAATAAATCAATAAACAAATAATACATCTATATCGAGACCATCAAAAGGTACCCCTACACAAGACACCTTACCTATTATAACTAAGAATTACAATTTTACTAACAACACAAGTTATAACAAACGTATAGAAGTTTCTCAAAGGATGTACTCGTATGTATGTCAGTCAACTTAAGAGTTAAATTGACTTAAGCAATTGTGTGATGTCAAAGAGAAACTGGTTTCATACAAACTTTCAATATATTCTTACAAGATATAGAAGTACATATTTTAATTAAGTTTAGTGACAGCGTCTGAATGTAAACGCTATTGGTTTTTTTTTTACTAAATAGTACTTCACTTTGGAGCAGGGCGTTGAGTTCCGCCACTCAACTGTGTATTTCATATTATAAATAGGTATTTCAGGCGGAAAGTAGAGAACGGGAGTGTCTTGATTGAATATTGGAATTTGACAAGTCGTCATATTAACTTACTTTATTTTATTGTTTTCTCTCCGTAGGAAGACATAGCTTGCTATGAGACAAGGCGTGAAGTTGAAAAAAAGATATTTTTTTCAAATTATCTTAAATATAAAATTAAAGTCGAAGTCAAATAATTTCATTCAATATATGAAGTTACATGCTTCTTTTTATGAACGTCAAATAGTTTGCCACACCTCAGACACCTTTTTTTACCATAAACAACTTAAATATCGTAATAAATTCAAATAATTATTACATTGTCTTAGCCAAATAAATTTCAACGTGACTAGATTTTAATGTTCCCGATCTAAGATGTTCCTGACGGAGGGCGGTCGTTAAGTATATTTCCAGCGGGTTGCTTACCGCAAGTGGTAACAGACGCTTACATCGGTTACGGTTCTAATTGAACTACTATTGAATTTAAACTTGGTTTACACTTCGATTATAATTTAACTACATTTCATGTTATTTTGCGTTTAATCTACTTCCTAATTGTTTTTTAGTCACACTTGAAAAATATGCAGATTCATCCTTTTTTCAGCATAGTCATAGTTGTCATAGAAAATTTAATG
Source organism: Dryas iulia moderata (assembly GCA_019049465.1). Taxonomy (NCBI): domain Eukaryota; kingdom Metazoa; phylum Arthropoda; class Insecta; order Lepidoptera; family Nymphalidae; genus Dryas; species Dryas iulia. The sequence continues at coordinate 15,546,867 of CM032429.1, read as the reverse complement.
TCAACACACTCCGTTTTCCACTTTCTGTCTGAATTAAGAAGCTTTATGTTAACCATCAAAATCAACGCCACGTTTTGTACCAGAGCCATGTTCATGTCTCATGAAAATATGAGAAATGAGTGAAGGAAATAAATAATCATTTTTTTCCGAAATCAAACCTACAACCATCGCGTTAATAATTAGTTACTATCTCACTATTTCATGATAGCCTCGGACTACTTTACAAATATTTATTTATGAATTGACTTGTAAAATAATAGCAATTTAAAATATACTTTAAATATCTTTTAGAAATGATAGTGTATTTAGTGTCTGGAGAACGAAGTGTCTTGACACTCCTCTTTGACTACTTTGCTATAAGAGAAAAAGCACAAATCTTCTTCTTAGCTTACTTTAACTTAAATAAATGTTATTTACTTTTTACAATTAACTAACGCGCAGTTAGGCAGTTTTGTGCCGTAAACGCGAGGCTTGTGGGTTCAATCCCTTTCGGAAAAATGATAGTATTTTTAATTCTCCGCTCTGGGACCAGAAGATAAAGCACGGCGTTGAGTTCCAACAATTGACACGGAATGTCTCAATTTCCGGCAGGGATGGAGAACGTAGTATCTTAACACTAAATTCTCTGCGACTACCCTGCTATGCGGGGAAGAACGTGAAGTTGCTATTCTAATTTCGGCCAGAAAGCAAAGAATAAAGTGTGTGACAATATATTCTCTCTGAATACTTTAGTAAGTATTCAGAGCATTTATATATAGCAGTCCTATACCTAGTGGTATAGGACTGCTATACGAAAATAGCATAACTAAAAAAATACTTAGTAAAAAATACATGTTCGTACAAAAAAATTTTATTTACCTCTAACATATAACTAGCAATTTATTTAAACAAAGTAATAAAGTCTACTCTATCCATCTATTTAGGTTAATAAGAACACTAGTCGGGTACAGGTCTCGGGAGGAAACGCTTAGCTTTTATATCTCAGCTTACAGAATAGAGAACAACACGGCGTTCAAACAAATTTTATACGTAAGTAAATAACTGGGTTTACTTTGCTGAAATAACTTACTCGTATTGTAAATGAAATAATTGGCTTAATGTATAAACCATCGTGGCGCGGTGGAATAGGGTATAATTGGAATTGTGATTGGTTGTGGGTTCGATTCTCACTTGGTAAAATGATTATTACTTATTTATCTTCATTTCTCCGCTCTGGTGAGACAAAGCTTAACATTCAATTCCACCATTCCATAAGCAACGTTTTGAATTCATGCGGAGAACGGAGAACTACACTACTACTACTGATACACACTACTATTGACACTCAGTTCTCTCTGCTGTGCGGAAAAAAGCGTGTTAGTAAATATATGTTATTCGCTAAAAATGTGTAAAGAAATAATATTTTTATTAAAAAGTATGCGCAACTTATACAATAAAGTATGAGAAATAAAAAGTTTTGTTTTTATTAAATTATGAAATGTATTGTTAGTGACAGTTTGAAATTATTAAAAGCTTTTACTAAGCTTATATGAAGTAAGGAGTTTGCTGAAGGCACAAAGTTTATCTCATAACTTCGAGGATAATACTATAATTATAATAATATAATTCTGAAACCGAAAATACGAAAATGTACGAGAGTTGTGTTAGAATAGTATTTAGAATTAGTTTTATATGGTAAGTTCGATGACTACTGCTTCAAATCCCGCTTAAGGGAAAATTCATATTTATGATGATTGCCCTACATATAAATTATACAATTATTGAGCAATAATCAGTCACTATAAACTATAACCGACTTAATTGATCGATACTTTAACAATGTTGAAAAATTGCACGGCGTTAAGTTTCTCAATTGTTAAGCTATAAATGGCCTTTCTTATAAGGATTTGTAATCACAACTTACGCGCATTCAACTACCTAGTTAAGTTTATTTCTACTGTACTATAAGGCCTTAATTACCTATAACTATTTTTAAATACTGAGTGATTGTTATAAATTATCGCACTAAATCGCACTTTTTCAGGCTGGTTAGACAACATTTGCAATATGCAAGGAGTAAGAACGAAGTGCTGAAGCTTATCCTACAACACTAAAATTCCTTATGAAATTTTGTGGTATAAAAATGTCCAAAGGTCATAAGATTTCAAAATTATATGCATACATACATATAGAGTCAGGTATCGCTTGACCCTTTTAAGCTTTCAAATTTATTAAATATCATTTTCTATATTTTTATGATAATGCTGTAAATAAATTGTGTTAATCAAGAGACTTCACAGTAAAACAAAAAACAAATAGATCGGGTATGTAGCCATTGTATATAGCAAGAGGAGATACTGTGCGGCGTTGAGTTCCGCCACTGTTACACTATAAACGTTTTGTATACGAATTTGAACCCACAATTGTGAATCTTTTACTAAAATTAATTTAACTAACATCAGTGGCTTGAATTATAACTAACTATTATTAGTTTACCGTAAAGTATTTCCGAACTCCGTCCAATGATATTTACTTAATAAATCTGATAATCCTGTGGTTTGTTCAGTAAGTGGAGGGCACAATCGAGTTTATGAACCCTTTCGTTCCTTTGTCCAAATCTTTACTTATTGGAGAAACTATTGATAAACGTTTTATATGATTTTTTATGAGGCCGTCGTGGCGCAGTGGAACAACGTTTGAATGTAACCTGATGGTTGTGGATTTAATTTCCATTCCGAATTTAAATTTTCATTTCTTTACTCTGGTACCAAAGGCCAAGGGAGACATTGAGTTCCACCACTCAACATATAATGTCTTATTTTCCAGACCTAGTGTCTTGACACTATATACTTGACTAAAATTAAGACAGTTACATTCTTTTATTTTAGTTTTATGCGTAGATAGCGTTTGACTGTAATCGCAAATCGTCGTAGGTTTGATTCCTACTCAAAGAATGAGTAAAATTAAATTAATTCCGTTTTTTCCTTCTTGAAAACAAGACAAAGCATGACAATAAGTTCCGTCAGTAAGCACGCAAAACCTAGAGAAAGAAGTGTCTTGACACTACACTAGGTGCCCTTTGTCTACCGTGCTATGCGAGAAAGAGCGTGTAATCGCAGAAAAACCAATAAACTATTAAATACCAGCGTAATTTCAATGCAAATCACGGACTGAGGTAGCGTAAAAACTGTGCTGAACTTACTTTGAATTCATTTAAACTGCAGTTGTGACTATGCTAATAGACGTTCCATTATAAATATTAGATAGTCAAGAATGGGTCGATGTCGAGACACTTGCTTTAAATAGTCAAAGAAAAGGAAGAAAATGTAGTTTAGAATAATTTGTATTATTTAAATTGTTGGCGCCGTAGTGGCCTATAAATACATTACAAACTGTACTACCAAAGAATTTTGTGTAAAGTGTAGTGACATCAATAAAATTAAAACGGGGACTACGGCAATCGTGGCGCAGTGTAACCACAATTGTGATTAGGATTCGATTCTCACTCGAACAAATGATTGATGATGATATTATTTTCTTTCCTTCGCTGTTGAGTCTCGCTACCGCTACTCCACACGCACTGTCTTGATTATAAGCGAAAAGTGTGGAACGGAGAGTCTTCACAGTAAGTTCTCTCTGGCTACCCTGCTACGCGGAAAGAAGCGTGAAGCCATTTTTTTTAGAAGTTTCTATAGTTATGTAATGAAAAACACAGGTCATGGTAACAAAATGATACCAATCCCAAGCTCTATTCACTTTTCGGTAGAGATTAGTGGAATAGCGGCGTTTGAAATACATTCAGTGTGTAATATAAATGTAAATGCTCCGTGAGTAACGAGCGCGGCGCGGCGGTCTCGCGTGCTGTACGTCTGTCTAATGAGACGCTCTGCTTTATGACGCGCTGGGAGTTCACCAACTCTACCCGCCTCTATTATATGTCTATCGAAATTTTGGTAACATGTTAAAACTTAAAGTGTTATATACTTTTGTCCTCATCGTGAAATTTAAGCAAAAAGTATACAACATCATCTAACAGTAAACGCAAGTGGTTGTGAGCTTTTCACCGCTCGGTCACCTAAGACAAACCATATCGTTGCATTCCTCTACTCCATATGCAATATCTTAATTTCGGGCTAAAAATAAAAAATGGAGAGTGTTTACAGTATTCTCTGCCTATGGTAGGCAGGCTTTGGGGGGGAAAAGCATGAAAAAGCTGCTTTTATAATTTTTTATAAAGACAGAGAGGGCTTAGTGTCGCGACACTTCTTTACACTTTCCGCCTGCATTCGAGAAATGCCGCATGGAGTGATTGAACTACAACTACTATCTAGATATAAAATACAACTAATTTGACAAGTGATAACACAATGACTTTACTAGGTAATATGTCTCAGTGCATTTTTGAACAAATCTGTGTCTTCGTTTAAACTTTAAAGAGTACTTAAAAGTTATTTGACCTAAATATCAATTATATTACAGTTAATATTTTCATAAACAAACAAATCATAAAGCAATAATTTATTTCCCAAAATAAGCAGTGAATTCATATACACGAGAACTCAACAGGTTGTTCATAAAGCGTTTATAAAATATGCATCGATGTTTGTGAAATATATGTACGTGTTCGTAGAAACCCCTATGTTTGTGAATTTATGTGAATGCGCGTAAATTTATATAAATTTATGAAAATTTATATATCATTCACGGAAATTTGTAGAAATTTATATAAATCTAATTTCTTGTAAAATGAATCATATCACTATAAATGTACGATAATTTAAAAAGAATGATTTATATAATAGGTATTACTTAATTTAAATGGAATTTTAGAAACAACTACTCTTCGTTTTTCGCATACGGAGTGTCTAGACACTACGTTCTCTCTGACTACCCCGCTATACGGGAAAACGTTCAAGAATCTGAAAAAACAAACATACTTATTTACGACCTACCATTCACGCACGTACAATTTATTAATACATCATACACAATTTACAATGTAGTCTCGTCCAGCCTAATTTACTTACTTACATCGCACATGTCAAACGCAGAGAGACGCAAATGATTGGAACTGCGTCATGAATATGCGCGGCGAGTCATCAATAAATCTGTTACAAGTGTCCGGCGTGACGTCACAGGTCGAATTAATACCGGAACATCACGCGTCCGGTGGCTAATGCTCTTTATGTCCCTTCGGGGTGTGCGTGTGACTGTATTGTGGTAGAGAGGACGTGGAATTAAACGCGGTGAGTGTGAGTACGAATTTCGAACGGAGTAATTTGACACTTGGTTCTCCTTGCCTAGCACAGCTAGACACACATCTCCCTGTTATATGAGATAGTAGGGTAATCAAAACCCGACACTCTGTTCGCACTTTATACTTTCTGTAATATTATTTTATATTATCCTTACATTTCAATTATCTCATTGATAGTGAGCATATCTTGTAAAATTATTTTGAACTAAGTCTAGAATATCAACTTCAAATAAGTAGTCCAAATTACTATTACGCTACTCTTTTTGTAATATAAATTATTATTTGTTTATAACCAATACGTGATGTGTCGACTTTGAGACATATAGAACATAGTGTCTGACTTAGAGCTCTCTCAGATTATTATCCTTTAGGTGAAGATGAAATAAAAATAAAATCCTATTATAACATTTCATAATTTTATTACAATTTAATATTATTCTTTTACTGAATCCTTAACAATTATTACAGCAGTACTTCAAATTATAGTCTCAATACGTACGCTACGTAAATAGGCAGTAAATTTTAGACGCAGAGTAATTAAAGTTATACGATTACATTTTACGCTGAAACCTTCTTACATACTACCTACCCATTTACTGACGTTACGATTAAAGAAAACAGTGTTTTGTGATACATTGTACTCTATATACTACAAACATATCTTATTTTTTATTTTCACGCTTTTCTCTGATAACAAAGTAGGCAGAGAGAATTCAGTGTCGAGACAGTCTATTTTTCTTTTTCCGCTCGACTCAAAGCGTGTTGAGAGCGAAACTCAACGTCACACTTTGTTTATCGCTGGAACAGGGCAAATAAAATACTTCAAATGTCATTCATCCGAGTAGAAATTGAAACTACGACCAATAGGGATTACAGTCAGATGTGTCCCATCGCCGCCCTATACATTTGATACATATAATTTACGATATATATTTGACGTTACGGAATTGAACGCTGCATGTTATCTAGTCAAAGCAGATGAATTAAAGATAAAAAGGTAGTCTCAAATGAGACTCGAACCCACGAGTATCTCTGTCCATCACTCAAATACCAATTGCACCTGCATGGCGTACATGTTCATGGCAATTCAACATTTCAATTTATTTTTATAGAAATAAAATTGCAATAGAAATAGTATTAAATGCAAGTGGACCGACTCACTCCATTAATTAAGAGGTAAAGTAAGCGCGAAATTGAATTCCCGCGCTTTGCAAAAAGCCTCGCGTTGCTAGTGTTACTGTAGATTGCTACTTTTACACTAGTTTGTTCCTAAAATATAATGAAACTAGAGATTATCACGCAGTTTTGCCCGCTCAATCTACACAATTGTGTCTATTTCGTGTTTTCGAAGTCTTTCTTGCTTAAGTTAAGCGGTTTATATTGTTAATACAAATTTTCATCCAGGTTCAGGTTCAGGTTTATTTTTGATTAATATAGGTTTGATAACTATTTTCCTGAGAAAATTTATCGAAAGCGGCTTAGATTTTTCATACGATCGTTCTTTCTTTTATTTTAAACTTGTAAGGTTATTAAAAAAAACAATTGATGGACTTTGGTCATAAACTATTTTCATTCTGAATTTCATCTAAATCGGGCCGGTGGCTTAGTCGTAAAGGCGTAACAGAGCCGTCAGAGAAAACGTAGTGTTAAGACACTCCATTCCGCACGTTCTGCTGATATTAAAAAAAAATAAAAAATAGCGAAGTTATTCCCTCGCATTGTCTTAGGTACCAGAGTGAATAAAATAACAATAATTTAAGTAAAATTATTTCCCTAAATGAGAATAGAACCCACAACAAATCACGTTTACGGTGAGACGCTGCCGCACTGCGCCGCGATGGCATCTTTATATTGTATTTTAAAAACCTTGTCTAAAAATAAACCAGTATTTTTACCTTAAAGCTCCTTTCTTTATACAAAAAGTGTACCTAAATTGTATAATAATAATATGGGTCAATACCGCTCTCCCTTTTTGCACGTGTAATTTATTTTTTGAGATCCATCAAAGATAATGGATATTTATATATTGATTCCACCTTTTTGTTTGTAACTTTGATAATTTAAAGATAGTAAAAAGATGTATAATGATTTCTTTTTACATTTTTCAAAAACAGATAGATAGCCTAGTAGAATATATAAGGACGTTTTGGCTTAGTGTAACCGCAATGGTTGTGGATTTGATTCCCTCTCAGTAGAATGATTATTATTAATGTTTTTTTCATTTCTTTGCTTTGGCATCTAAAATAAAACGTGACTTTGAGCTCCGCTACTCAACAATTAATGTCTTGATTACTGGTGAAAAGTGTAGACGTAACTACGCCGCTGTAACTGCTGTAGCTGTAACTGTTTATGATAATTATTTTTTTATTATAATCATATGTTATCTTTTATAATTACAATTTCCAAATAAAAATACAAAAAAGCCTAGCTTTCTTCTTCCTTCCTAATATTATGATTAAAATGTATAGATAATTAAATGTCTTGAGTTCTCTGCGAAAACCTTACAATTTGTAATAAATATATGTAAATTTTAATTATTATATATAATAACTAATAAAGCCTCGGCTCTAATATTCAGTCGTGAGGGTTTCATCGGGGAGTGTAATTTAAATTTACGATACAAAATAATCTGGAAACACGCAAAATATATTAATTATACCGAGACTCGTGTTCTTACATGCTTATAGGCTTCATTATAAACCTATTATGTGGTTTTTGAACATTTCATTTCAACATTATAACTTTTAATATATAATATGAAAATAAGTAAGTATTTAAAGGAGGCAATCGTGGCTCAGTGTGAGAGCCTCTGACTGACGCGACGGTTGTGGGTTCGATTATTTATATTATAATCTTTTGGTCAAAGAATTAACATGCCAAATTTAAGCCTCCTATGGCCAGCAAATTTATCTGTAGGTATGTTGTCTATTAATCATTCTGTAAAACAAGCATTTTATATAAATATTCATAAATCAAAAAAAAAATATTGATTGCTTTCGTTGCCTTTTCGCTCCTATGAGTAAAAACGATAAGATTACAACATAATTGTATACTTTTTTCATTCTCTTTGAGAATAGAATTCAAAAGTCCATTCATAGTGATCATTCAGGTTAAGTTTCAAAGGAAGCTTTGACCAGTCTTTTGATCTAGATTAAGATATTAAATATGTACATTTTTCTTCGTGAGCTAGGCATACTTCTTTTAATATTAAATAATTACTATTATTCATTCTAATACTCGTGTTGACTCTTACCACTCACCTTTGCTTCATATACACACTCACAAAGCGCAGCGTTTAGTACCACCACTAAACACACAATATGTCGAATAAGGGCGAAAAATGCAGAACGACTCCCCTGATATGAAGGAATAAACGTGAAGCTGCTAAACACTACTTGCTAATCTGACAAGCATATTCATTTTTAAAGCAAAACCTACATAAATCATACGAAAAATATACCAAAAATAATTGTGAAATCACGTGAAAACAGTATAAAGGTTGATTAAACGTAATCTACGACTAGAACCTCAATATAATCTAAGTAGCGTTATCTGGAAACACTAATCCCAGCTAAAAGGCTTAATTGAGTGTAAGCTGGCGCGCTGTAAGAAAGGGATGTGCGGGGAATATTAATATTAAGAAGAGGATACGTTGTTAGGAGCCTTTGAATTTATATGTCAAGTCAATTTTGGCCTTTAATCTGTTCCTAGATAAGCTTACCATATCATTAATTGTGTATTGAAATGAAAGTGATTAAAGGTATTTGAGTTAATAAAGTTAACTTTTTATTATCGCAGCCGTATAGGTAAATCAGTTCTGCTTCTACTTAAAAGAACAGGTGGGAAATTTGACATTCGCTTAGTTCAAATAGGACCCATCATTTCACAAAAACCTTACATGCAATCGACATATATAGTATATAAATAAGTAAAAACTTCATATTACCTGTAAATACACTACCGATGATAGTTTATATCGACTTGTACCTTCTTCTACATAAGATAAAATAAAAAATGAAATAAAAATGCCTTTATTTGACCATTTCTGCAGTTAAACTTAAAAAACTACTTCTACAATAGCATAGAAAATCATAATAACATTTCAATAAATTTAATGATACGAGAGAACTTGTAAGTTATAAGCGCAGCAAATTTATATGGGATCGATAGCAAAGGGTTATTCAATAAATTTGACTTGCCGTGGCCGGAACCGGATGTAGGTTAGATACATCAAAGTCTGAACTAACTTACGTTACGTCCATAACTATATTGATATGATGGTATACTCGTATGTACTTCCAAAAGTTTGCCTTATAGTACTTTATTACTATTCATTACTAACCGTTAATGTCGTGTATATATCGAGTATCGATTATAATACTTATTTTGGTTTAGGTGAAGGCTAAATGGTTAGTGGATATTTTTTTAAACATATTATATATCGTAATTCAATTATTGAAATAATTAGTTAATCAAACAATAAAATAATTTAAAACGCCATAGACTATAAATATATCTATATTAAATGGCATTGGTATATGTATATCAAACAATAACAGTAAATTGATGCTATTGATAGCACAATATGACAGTGTGGATTCGATTTCCTCGCTCTGGAAAATGACTATATTTATAATGTTTTCATTCTTTCCGCCACTCAACATTTTTCGATTTAGGAAGCCCTAAAAATGTAAAGAATGTCTAGACACTAAATTTTCTCCAACTGCCTTGCTAAAAAACCGCTATATTCATTTTTAAGTGACAACCCTTAGATATCTGACGCGTATTTCGGCATATTATTTAAATGATAATACAACGGACCTTAACCTATTCGCCCTTAATGTAATCACAATTAGTTGTTTCTATTGAATACTCAAAGACTTTGTTATAAGCTTATGATCCGTTTAGTAAAAGCTTTTCTCTTGATTTTGTGTACTTATTTCAAATTTAACTTTAGTTTCCTAAATTGTATGACATTGACTTTAAATAACTTATTTTTAACAACTAGGTTGATTACTCGGGATATCTTCATAAAGAAAAAAAAGTAAGGTGTTATGCCCACTTGTTTGTGATGTACTACCTTTAAATTGAATTTAAATATAAGTTATTTATTAAGATAAAAATATTAACACACAATTCTCCACCTACCATACAAAACATGTGACTGAACACGTGCAAATGCGGAAAGACACAAAAAAAGGAAAATCATGTTTTAGCCGTTAAATATTCAATATCAAGAATTTCAACTATACCACGTAGCCTGATTCAGTTATACTTCCAATTATTTTAAAATCGCTCGAAAGCAGCCAAGCCACACTAATGGAATAATCTCGTGCTGGCGTTACACTGTACGTCCGAAATCCGCGGGATGTAAGAGATGAGCTCACGATTACTTTTAGATAGGTAACTAATAACCATTGATCGCCATCGTCGGACTTGTTCTCCACTTTACGCCCGAAATAAAAACATTGCGTGTTGAGTGACGAATTTCAATACTCGCACTTGAAAAATTTTGCTTTGCTTTTCTTCCACTTAATTAGTAAAGTACGATGTTGGAATTACGTTTACTCACTGATCTTAAATTGAGCATAAAAAATTAAGCGGAATGTTTCTAACTGAACTATCTCTGCTTACATGTCGATCTTTGAAAAATGTGTGAAAGTTGAAATATAGATTTAAAAAAAGGTAAAAAAACATTAATTAACAAAAAACTATACTATTAAGAACATTTTAAGATTTCCACCTAACGATTTAGTTCTCTTTAGTCCCTACTCCTAGTACAGATAATCTCGTCGCTGGCAAAGAGTAATTATCGAGGCTTAAATAAAGTCAGTAGATTTTGCTCTACGATGTACAGTGATTAATTACCTGGGATGTAACTATTCATTAATCTTTTTTCTTAATACTAGTATTAATAAAAAGTAGAAAAAGTAAAACTCTTTTCGAATAATTCTCAGCAAGCCAGGTACTTTTTAGATATTCAATATTATTGGAGTACATTAAAAACCACCATCTTGGATGTTTTGCCATGTATGGAATGGAATAATGTCACACAGTTATATAACCATGGCATTGTCATTTAAACTAAACGTGTATACATAATGTCAGCTTAATCGGTTAAGGTTATCCTTTGGAAATAGGAATAAAGTTTCAAAATTGAGTTGAGCTCGAAAAAAACATATATTGCAAGTTAAATAAAAGATTGTAAAAAAACGAATATTTTTATGAAATTACCAAATGACACAAATAATATTTTATTAAGTTAAGGGTGGATTCAGGAAAAATGCCTTTAAGGTACTTCGTTAAGATACTTTGCATTTTGAACACTTACAAATGGTTAAGAATAAATTATATACATATATAGATAAAAGGCTTATATAACCTTTTTCGAGTCTTTCTATGTAAGAAAAAACTATTACGATATTTTTTACTGTCGGGATTGTATGAAAATTATGCAGGATCCAGTAATAATATACCTAGTATTTTTATATGGCAAAATGAATGTCTTTGCTAGTGTTAATACAAATACCTATGCTCGTAACTTTAAAAATAGTAAAAGTAATGATTGGTTGTTTGTTTTGCTTTATATTTAAATGTATTTGTTATATTGATAAGTTAGCATTAGCAAATTCATGTGTTATTCAGTAAATAAACGTAGAAATGACTGTGACTCTTATTTTAGCTTTAACTCTAACTAACAATAATCATACAAGATATAATTCTTTATGCAACGCCAGCTTAGACTCAGAAACTATATTTCTTCCCAACTCCAGAGGATCGTAAACCTAAATATTTGTTATTTACTTCTCGACTCCTTTATTCGTTTTTGAGTAAATGGCCCTCAGACGCCGATTAAAGAACAAACTAAAAATATATAGAAGTAGATTGGTCTAACAATTTGTGTGTATTTAGAGCCAGTCCTATAAACAACTGAAAGTGTAACAATATTCAAATTACTAAAGAGAAAATAATGAAGGTAGTTGACATGTCAAGTATTCATTTTATAATTTCGTAGTAATCAACTACGTGAAATAATATTTTATATCTCTGAATCTCGTATTAAGAGAATAGGACGCTATTCTCAATTTTCCGACGGCAATCGAGACAATGTGTGTTAATTGAAGGAACTCAAGGCTTTTTTTTCGCTTTGGATTAGTAACATTTTCTTCTAAAATAAATTTAATAAAAAATATGAACTATATCAAAATAAAATTAATAGGCAAATTACTTATAATTTTAACATTTGACATGCAGGAGATTTTTATAAGCAAAACCTTAGAGAGATATAAACCTAGTTTTAAAATTGAATGTAAAAGATTAAAACAGCCAAAAATGTTTCAAAACGCGATAGTTACATAGAAAAATCGTGTCGAACAATATAAAACTCACTTGAAGTTAATAGCGAAAGGCTCGGCCTTTTGAAAAATGGTTTTTCATGAAATGCGAAATTAATATTGCGGTCAGCGAGAGACGGCGAGTCGCGGCCGGTAGCACGAAACGCTGGTTAAGTTATATAAAAGCTACTGATACAATATTGATTTTATTTGTTAATAAATTTACACCTCTCCTATCTTTATTATAATTAACAGGTAGATTCGAAGGTATATAAAAAGTCGTAAATAATGTGCAAGTTTCTGTGGATTTCCTTAAATATTTACAAATTCGAATAAAGTTTTATATGCGTAATTAATCTTAAAAGTACATTAACTTACTATTTATTTGTGAAGTTAGACACACATTTTTAAGTTATATATAAAATTTGAAAAATAAAAATATATAATATCTGGGTCTAGGTATATCACAATTCTAGTTATTTTATTTCGTCATTTTTGTAGAATATTCTTACTAGCTTTTAGTTTTATTTAGCGGCTGTGTAGCACAAGTTGCTGGTTAGGTTATTTCATAAATCTTCATTCAACTTAAGTAATTTACACCTGTTCTATCTTTTATTTCAGCTAACAGGTAGATTGCAAGTCAAATAAAAGTTTGTGAGAAAAAAACAAAAATAGATTAAAAAGCAAAATGATATAAGTCTTTTATTATTTGTAAATTTAAATTATAAAATTTGGAAAAAAAATTAAGCAATGTTTCATAGTTTTAGTTATTTTATTTCATATTTATTGCGATACTGTGTTATTTATTTAGAATTCAGGCTGCATATTTAATCTATGACAATTGTAACTCGCCTATAGACCCTGAAATTTAATTGTTCATAACCTAATACCTCCGTGCGTTTCCCTGATTAAAAAACTACCCATATTTAACATGTTTTTATTAGCTTCATCTAAAAAATGTTTTTGATCTACTTTAACACAACTCTTTCAAAGGTTAAATTGTAGTACATGCACGACTAGATTATGGAGAAAAGAAGGCAAGTTTTATTTCAAATCGCTTAAGTTAAATTGTTTGTACTTTTCTTATATATTTTTATCCCCTATTTCATAATTTTATTGCCACTACAACCCATGTAGATCCCAATAGTAGAACCCAAGATATTCGGCAAGTATTTTCATTCTGAATTTCATCCAAATTAGGCCAGTGGTTCACCCGTAAAAGCGTTACAGACAAACAGACGTCTGTCTGTAGATCTTCTTCTTTATAGTATTTGTATAGCTGTAAGCCTGTAAGATAGCACTGCAAAACACACCTTCATTAAAGTCATCCCCCACTGTGTAGTATGGTCAATATATCAAACAATAAACCATTGTATCATAACAAGATAAGTTTAGTTATAATGTAAATGCTTAAAGCCACTAAGTGCTTTGTTACCTACCACATAACTTTGTAATGTATCTTTGAGGACTTGGTATTATATGGAGTTGTTACCTGTTATGCTTTATTGGTGTTACAATAAGTTATCTGGCGGTTATTGTGTTATTAGAATTTAATGGTGGTAATTTCGTATTACAAACTATGCTTAATAATATGATCTTTTGTTTTCGCGATTACTACACATTTTGAAATGAAACTATGTTTAACCGGATTAATCGCGTATATTTTTGGTATTCGAAAATACATTTTTAGAAACCCGACGTTTCGAACACTTTACAGTAGTCCGTGGTCACAGGTAGACTGAGTCTACCTGTGACCACGGATTTTCGAATACCAATAATATACGCGATTAATCCGGTTAAACATAGTTTCATTACAAACTATGCTTAATAAGTTACTCCTTATTACAGCAGCTATCTGCCAATGAATTTCCTGTTAAAATCGGTCAAAAAGAGATCACAGACAGAAAAACAAATCAAAACTGTAAAAAATAATATTTCTATCAACACATTCCTACTCCATTAATTTTTATTTGTGTAGATAATGTTTAAAAAATGTTATGTTAATACTGTTTTATTTATTTGTGTACGGTTAGCGCGAGTAATAGTTATCTAGCCACAGACTGTGCAATACATTTTGAAAATCTATGTAAGACTATTTTTTAAACAATATTTTAGTTTAAGTAAACATACTAGAGGGCCAAACCCAAACCTACTGAAATACCTACGAAAATCAGATATTTTATTTAATTTATGAAAAGTATGATTTCAACAACAAAATCATGTCGAATCATAAAATATTTCAGACAACTTATTTTTTATTTATATAAGAAATCATTATCTAATTAAAACGCTATCTAGCGAAATTTGGTGAAACTAATAGCTTCGAAGATAAAGAACATTTTCTGTGACTGGTCGTTTTAACATATTTTCTACTGTTTTACATAGATGTCGCTATTTCCTATTTAGGGGAAGATGTTCTATAGTTATAATGAATAGGTTAGAATAAGTAAATATAAAGCATATTTTGTGTAATTATATGTAACTTTATATATTACTGATAATTAAATTTTGTAATAAACTATATCGTTCTTTATTAAACTCCATAAATTGTAAAAATATTTTTTGTCTAAATTTCAGTAGCTTTTTATCTGTGGTGGAGGTAGCAAACTTCAAAAGTCAAAACAAAACTAAATATTTTTTAAAGCAAAGTTTATTTAAAAATTATTTAATATCCTAATTTAATTTATAATATAATACAAAAAAAATGTAATAAAGTTGTAACTACATAATTTATAAGAAATAATAATTTAAGACAGATATTATGAACTTGTTTATAAAAAATATAGATGTGAATATAAGAAATGTATGAAAATAATTCGTATAGATGTGTAAATTGCGGTGAAGCAGCCGCAGCTCTTTACAGGACTTATGGTCCATCAGTTTTAAAACTTACTAAATGTGTAAGTTACATAGGAAATGCTTTATTTAATGCCTTGTATCTTTGACAAACAAAAAATATTTTTTTATGCATAACAAGGACCACTACTCAACACACTATGTTCTAAATTCAGAAAAGAGAGAATAGTGTCTTGACACTAGATTCCCCACCTAAAAGTGTGAAGTTTAAAAAAACGATGTGAAAGATATGAATTTAATTGTCTTTGTCACTTTTTCAGGAAAGATGTAAAGGTGTAGTTGATAAATATATAGAGTATGACCCTGTTATAGTGATGATAGATCTAGTGCTAATGTCAAAAGAGGCTCAGCGACATGTTATATATAATACAGAATTTAAGGTACATACATTTTTCAACAATTTTCCTTTAGATTATATGAATATAAAATCTATAAACTCTAAAATTATATTTTCCATGTTGAGTATATGAATATAAATAAAGTCTATAACCAGCGCTAAAAAAAGAAATTAATATTAACATAATTATTCTTCATCATGATCATCTAATTAATCTATTAATTAATCTAATTTCACCTATTAAATTTAATAAAGGTTTTTGTAGTAGATAATGCTGTTTCCTAATTAATTTTTCAATTTAGTTCCTTTCAAAATCTAATATAAGGTATCATGGTGCAGTGAGATAGCATATAACCATAAAGATTGTGATTTGAATGGTTGTAGAAAGCCCCCTTTGGGAATGATTATATTTAAATTATTTTCTTCTCCTTGTATGGTTAGACAAGGTAGATTTGGGCTGGGCATGGAGAATGGAGTGTCGCAATACTAGCTTTACTCTAACCACCTTACTATGAGGGTGGGAAGAATATCTTGTATATTATTCTGTGCACTCACTTAAAATATTAGTTTTGTAGAAAAATACTAAACTTTAATTATTTATTTTATTTCAGTCATATTGGAAGTTATTTATAATACTACTGATGGTGGAAACATTTTCACTGTGGAGGAGTGACAGTTTATTTAACATGACCATCAATACTATATGTAATGTTGATACACATAATGATACTCTAATGTAAGTAAATCTTCATTAAATATTTTTTCTGACTAACTGCTTATTTTTTCTTCCAAAAGAAAAAAGAATATAAATTCTAAATTTTTTATTAAGTTGCAATATTTTAATTATGAATGTTATGAAATAAAAGAGCCTTGTTTTAAATGTGAACAAAACCTTGTCTACACAATTTTGTTTAATTATTTTTTTTTCCTTTAATCCTCTAAATAAACTTTTAAATTTAGTTTCTTTATTAGTAATAATCAAAGTTTTTTAAATAATTTCAGTACATTACCAGTAAACATAACAGTTCCAGAGTCATGGAGTATCTACTGTAAAGGTTGGAACCAACCAGAGAGGGACTCAGTGGATCTTTTTATATGGGAGAAAGACTTTTATGTGCAGTTTGTAGCCACTTTCTCTGGTAAGCATTTATTGTTTTTCTTTTTTAGTTTCTGGGAAATGAAAACAATTTAAATAAAATCGTGCCCCTGAGCGAGAATCAAACCTATAAACATCGATTTTCATACATTTGGCGTATACAGAGTAATAGATGGAGATAATCTGTATAGTATCAAGACACTGCATTCACCATTTTCAACTGCTTTAAAATGGTGAAAATAATTTGATGCTTTTACTTATCAGAGCAGAGAAAGGGGAATAATTTAAACAAGTATAATCATTACCTTGAATGGAAATCGAACCCAAAACCATCTTTTGCATATACACACTTATACACACAGTCACTGCGACACGACGGCGTCAATAAAATTGCTAATTTTCTAGCATATTAATTTTTAGCAATAATTTTAACAAGGAGTTCTGTAAAACAATTTAAAACAATATATTGACAATGCATCTAAAATTTCTCTAATGTTGTAGATGTCCATAGACGAAGGTAACTTCTTATGCAGTAAAAAAATCATTAAACAATTTTAATAATAGATTTCTTTATTTGAACGCTCTAATACACGATCATAAACAGTTAACTGAAACGATAACAGATGGCGCTGAAATACTCTTTTTAGTTTTATGGTGTATCCTTTTCCGAGGAAACTGTTCCCCATTTTCTACTAGACCGGGTAAAATGAAAATATTAAATATTTCCACTACTCGAGCGGGAATCGAATCCGCAACCACTTTGTGACACATTCCGCCTACAAGCCACGATTGACCTCACTGCCTTATTGTAATTCTTTTTTATTATTTTCTTTCCAGGTGTTGTGATGTTCATATTAGTATCTCATTTGATGATGACTTTACTTACAATGCATACTTCGAAAGCTAAAGGTAATTTGATAATAATATTTAATAATTCGCTATTTGCTCTTTGTAAGTAATAGCTTGGTGATAATTCGTTTAAATTTAGTACTTTTTAATTTAGCTGAGCGAAGCGAGGCTCGTACTGGTTAAAAGTATGTTTCGTTGTGGTTTAACTCGTCCTGGGCTATTTGTAGTAGGCCTCTGAAATTTAGCACAGTGAGGGATATCGAGCACATTGTCACGTGTGCTGTGTGCTGTTTTTTGGTGACAATTGTAATTGTAGTTTTTGAATAAATGGTAATTAAATGGTCGAAAAGTGCCCATAGACTTAGGCTGTGGAACGTTAAGTTAGTGTTAAGTGTTTGCTTTTCAAACGTTTTTTAACATGTAATAACATTAAATATGTACTTCGCTCAGCTCTTCCCGTCATGCAGAGCAAAGAGGCGATTCCAAGTATATACAGTTTAAAACTTGCAAGTTTTGTGTCGTAGTTTCAAATGATATTTAAATATATCTCAATTAATTAGATAGAGTGCAGCGTTAAATTACGCCGGTTGTCCTACTTGGTAATTAATAACTTTCTGTATATATTAAAACCAAACAGTTGATCTCCAAAGACTAACCAAGTCGCACTCCCTCCTGTACGCGCACGCGCTGAGCGCGCTGCCCGCGCTGGTGTGGGCGCGACGCGCGCGCGCGCCGCAGCACGTCGCCGCCGCGCTCTACGGCGGGGTCGTAAGCTACAATGTGTTTAGAGGTGTGTGTTTATGTGTATATGTACATATATGTATTTGTGTCTATAAATTGTACACACACACACACACTCACAAACATAGAGAAAAATCGCACGCACGCTCGCCCGCACATACAGGCACACACACATACACATATGATGAATATTCACGATATGCCAGACACAAGTTTACCGAATTACGTTGGATTTCAATATTGTCGTATCACCTTGACAAAATATTGGTGTGAGTTAAAGATTATCAAATATAATCTTTCTCCAACTCACACTTTGCTAAGGTGTCTGTTACCACAATCTTTTTTGAGCGTTGGATCCGCCCCTGGTGTCACACGCACATGCACACTTATATAGACACAACACATACAAACACGTTCGCACAAATTCACATGCGTTTACACGTACATGCACGCACGCACAACGCGGCAACGGCTATCACAGCTTTTGGATTCGATATCAAGAAAACATAATATTTATATTATTAATAAATATTTAATTATTATATATTATAACCGGATTAATCGCATGTATATTTAATAATCGGAAATCTATTTTAGAAAACCCGACGCTTCGAACATTCTACAATTAAGCCTTTTAAAATAGTTTTTTGGTAAATATAAATTATCTATATTTTTCCACCTTGACGAAACTCGATATCCAATGTGTCAAATTTTGACAGAAAATTCAGAACATAACTGCGTTCAATTTACTTTGCTATTATAGAAAAAGCGTCGATTCTTTAGTTAATATTAATAATAAAAGTTCATTGCTTGAAAAGCAAAATTAAAAATTTTGAAAAAACCCACGACGGTTTAATTGTAATTGAAAAAGGATAAAATAACTGTAAATCCCCCGCCTAAAAGAATATATGTAACGAGATGACGGGGACGACTCCGTCGGGGGCTGTCATTACTTTAAGTTTGCACAAATCTTCTCATAGGTTTTCTTGCTGTTAAAACAGGTTCCCAAAAAATTAAAATATTAATATGAATTTACAGTTTTGATAACTGGTATTTTAAAAACTTTAAAACGAAATCTATACTGTTAGCTACTATATTTAAAATAGGGATTGCAACTGGCAGCCCCCGACGAAGTCGTCCCCATCATCTCGTTACATATATTCTTTTAGGCGGGGGATTTACAGTTATTTTATCCTTTTTCAATTACAATTAAACCGTCGTGGGTTTTTTCAAAATTTTTAATTTTGCTTTTTATTTTAAACTTTTTAAAGTGAATAGATACACATTATATATTATTACATAATATCGAAATACTTTATATTAATCTTCATGCAAATCCAAAAGAAATTATAAACCCAATGCTTTCTGGTTATCAAATGCTTATTGCAGCGCCTGGGAGATTGTCACCGTAACATTTCCACGAAACTTTAGTCTAACCAAATCAGTGAAAATCACAAAACCCAGTAGTAGTTTTGATTTTGAACAAACTAATTTATACTGGAGCGCCCCGTGGTAGTTCGTGATATGGCATATAAAAACACGCAGCAATTAAACCAGAACCTATCACAGAAAACTGCATCTAAATAGGTTTCACACAAAAAATAAAAGCAAATGCTTACTGCAGCGCCCCCTGGTGAGGTGTCACCATGACACATATACGAGAACACGCACTAATTAAGCCTGATCCTATCTTTGATAACTGCATCCAAATTGGACTTGTAGTTTTAGCTTTGCATAATTAAATGTTTAATGCAGCACCCCCTGGCGTGTTCATAACGTAAAAAAAATACCTAAAAACTTACACCAAGTAAAGGTAACTCTAATACTAAAAACTCTGCGCAATCGGACTAGTAGTTGTAGCTTTGCATTAAATATTACAAACAAATGTTTACTGCAGCGCCCCCTGGTGAGTTAACACGATAAAACATATCCAAGAACATGCAGTAATTAAACTTGAACTTATCATTGACACTGCATCCAAATCAAATTCGTCATTTTATCTTTGCACAAACAATATTTTACTGCAGCGCCCCCTGGTGACTTGTCACTGTAATATAAATTTAAAAACATGCTATAAGCAAAGCGGAATCTAATACTGAAAACTCTTTTCAATCGTACTAGTCGTTTTGGTTTTACATAAAAAAATAGAAGCAGCTACTTACTGCAGCGCCTTACAGCGCCCCCTAGAGAGTTGACACATACATGAAAATATGCACTAAGTAAACATACATGACACATATATGAAAATATGCACTAAGTAAACTTGAATCTATCATTGAAAACTGAATTCAAATAGGACTCGTAGATTTAGTTTTACACAAACAAACGTACTTACTACAGCGCCCCCTGGTGAGTGGTCATCGTAACGCATATATGAAAAGAAGCACCAATTAAACCTCAATTTATCGTTGAAAGTTTCATCTAAATCGGACTAGTAGTTTTTGCTCTGCATAAACAAATGTTTACTGCAGCGCCCCCTGGTGAATTTTCATCGTAACAAAAAAACAAAAATTTTAAAATATGCAGCAAGCAAAGCTGAATCTAATTCTGAAAACTCTAGCCAATCGGATGAGTAATTTCGGTTTTAGACAAACAAATACAAGAAAAATTTTGGTTTTACACAAAAAAGTACAAACAAATGCTTACTGCAGCGCCCCCTGATGAGTGGTCACTGTAGCACATATATAAAAAGATGCACCAATTAAGCCTGAACCTATCCTTGAAAGTTACATGTAAATCGGACCGGTAGTTTTTGATTTGCATAAACAAATGTTTACTGCTACGCCCCCTGGTGAGTTCTCCCCGTAACAAAAAAAGAAAAATCTTAAAATATGCATCAAGCAAAGATGAATCTTTTTATGAAAACTCTTTTCAATCGGAGCAGTAGTTTCGGTTTTAGACAAATAAATACAAAAAAAGTACAAACAAATGCTTACTGCAGCGCCCCCTGGTGGTTTGACACGATAAAACATATCCAAGAACATCCACCAATTAAACCTGAATCTATCACTGAAAATCTATTGAAATCAGATTATTATTTTTTGAGATAATTGAAAACATTCGTTTTCACGTAAAATGCTTACTGCAGCGCCCCCTGGTGAGTTAAGGCAATAACACATATCTAAGAACATACGCCAATTGAACCTTAATCTATCATAGAAAACCATATCAAAGTCGGACTTATAGTTTTGGAAATAATTGACATAGTAATTTGCACAAACACACAAACAAACAAACAAACAAACAAACAACCTCTCACCCCAAACACATATACAGTCGCCGTTCCGTCGCGGGTAAAAATGAAACTAATCGCAGCAGTCCTAAAGTACCAGGTACGGAAACCAGTAAATTTTTGTACTAATACTTAAAAATATTCTAATTCTTTTTTACTGTTTAAGTCTGTGGTGAGTAACGTTTTCTACAATACTAACAGACAATACAAATTTATTTATTTTTTGACTGGTCAAAATCACGATATCAGGAGAATATCTGTAATATTAATATAAACACTTCTGTTTTGTTGTTTTCGACTGGTTTAAATCAAACTACCTTTAAATTAATTGCGTACCGAAATACTTATTTTACCGAACCGAATTAATTATTTTACTTTTGATTATTAGGAGTTACAATTAGGAAATACATATTAAGAAAACCCTACGTTTCGAACATTTAACGATAGTCCGTGGTCACAGGTAGTCTGTAGACTTACGTGTACGTAATACCAAAAATATACGCGATTAATCCGGTTAAAAATAGTTTCATTTCGAAATGTTTAATAATCGCGAAAACAAAAGATCTTATTATTTAAAAATTAAGTATTTAAAAATTAAGATTTTACAAAAATGTGTTTTCCAATGCTTAAATAAGCAAATATTTTAAATAGTCTTATTTAAAATCAGTTTTATTCTTTCTTTTTTTCAGTTCTTTATGAAGGACCAAGGGCTGGAACTGCGTTAGTTCTTATATTGAGTAACTTAGTTAAATATGTTACAATGTTTCACACAATGCCCATTATAAGAAGTTTTATTACTTAATTATATAGATTACATAAAATCATTTTTCTATCAAGACTTTTTTATAGTTTAAAATATATATAACGCATTATTTAAGAATGAAATGTTAATTGAGATATGTTTAATAAATTATTTAAGTATCGAATTTTTTTCTTTTACTTTTTCTATATAAATGAAAAACAAATCCCTTTGTGCAAAGGTGTGTCAAGCACCCTGTCCTGTATGTTTGTGTTTAAAATGTGTAATAACAACCAATTTATTCTCTGCTCTGATGAATAAATCAAATTGCTCTCAACTCAACAGGCAATTCCCCGAATTCTGACAGAAAGTGGCGAAAGAACTGTCTTGACAGGTACTCTCTGACTAAAAAAATCAAACTCTCTTGTCATATAATTTAACTATGCCTCTGTCCTCACAATTTTCTTAAAAAAAGGTTCAGAAATATTTATCCCATGATTATATTGGTATTTAAAAGAAACGGCTTCACACTTATGCCGGAATCGGGAGGAACCTAAAGTCAAGACACTCCCTTCTCCACTTGTCGTCCGAAGTCTCGACATTGCGTGTTGACTAATATTCCTATAAAAAGATAATAAAACACATATAAATATCACAGAGTATTTATTTAGCATATATATCATTACATTTATTTAAACTTATAATAATTATAATTTTCAATATAACAATTTTTACATACAATTTGGTTAACATAATGGATTTGGAAACATTGTGCATAATTTTACAACCTTACAATAACAGTGAAGTATCTCAAAATATCTGTAACTTTAGACTTTTTTAAAAGAAACCAAAAATGCTTAAATTTAACAGTTTAAAGTAATGTTCAAACAGTTATTTTTTTAACTTAATTTATTTTAATTGTGAGGATGTATTTTGTTTAGAAAGAAAATTTTAAACATAAGGAGGTTAAAATTCTTTTATTATTATTACAGTACTTAATTTATTAGTTTGTTTTCTTCATACTATATGAAATTATATATGACTTTAAAATTGTAAGCAAACAATTTATTATTAGCTAAAATCAATGAATGAACAATGGATGTAATTTTATCATTGTCAATGTCACTTGATAAGACTTAAAAGATAAGTATTGATTATAACAAAATGCTGAATTACTCTATTATATATTAAATAAAAAATATGTAAGAAAGGAAAAATGATATTATTATTATTATACACATATACTCCACCGGTCAACAGTTAAAGACTGAGAAAATGTTTTGTATTAGTTAACATATGTGTATAATTGAATAATTATTTTTAATAATAATTAAACCTCTTCCTTTGTCTTTTGTGTTTTATTTCATTTTCCTCCTCTCACGTAGGCGGTCTCAAACTTTTGACCGGCTGTGTATCCATACAATTTAAATGAATGAGTATACCATAAGTGTTAAAAAAATTATATAATAACATGAATTGTTCAAATAATTTAAAATATAATGTGGTTTAAACGATATATTTATACCAATAAAATGAATGACAATAAATAATGTTTAATTTAATTTAAATTTATAATATGTATACAAAACAGGCTAAGCATGGCATTGATATATTTGATAATAAAAAAAGAAACAATATAAAATGGCGCCGTTTTCGTTTTGGTTCAAAAAGCATACTGTTATTGTTTAAAGAAAAATATTTCGCAAGAAGTTTTCTCCGTAATTAACAATATTTTTTTTGTGTGGTCTTGAATAGAAACGAAATAATTTACAAAATTTTACGTTGTTTCATTACCAAGTAGTTATAAACCACTCAATTTATAAATTAATAAGTCCAAAAAAATACATTAATTCCACTTAATTATCGCTTTTAATAATTTTTACATATACAAAAAAAAAAGAATTACAATGTGAATGCTGAATAAAAATAGGTCCCATTAATATGAAATTGTTATTTCTATGACAAAATATTTATAAGTATTATTGCAAACGGACTAGTCTTAAAGAATTTGTGACTTTCAATGCTGAAATTTGACTCTGATATCTTTTAAAGTAATGTCATTATTTATTTACTTATAAGTTAACTTAAAAAGTAAAAAAAAAGAGTTTTATCATTGAAAATCTTATTTATAATATAACAAAACTAAGATATTTAGTTAACATTTTTTGTTCTTAAATAAAATTATAATAATAGCTGCTCCAAGATTATTTTAAATTATAGTTTTTTAAAAAATATTCATTTCACCAATATTTACATATTAATTTAATAAAATTTAAACATTTTTACATATATTTTCTGTAACAGAAAAAAAACACAACTTTTTTGAGCTTATGTTAATAATGTTGCATAAAAAATCTAAATCTCTACATTCATATTTTTGTAATTAATTATTTATATTAGGTTTATTTTAGTATTTTTTCTTTTCACCTTTGCATTGTTTTGTTAGTAATTAAAAAAAACATTCTAATCAATGTCAAATTAACACAACATAATTTTGTTTCAGTCTTTGGTGAAATTGAGCTCACATTGTTATTCAAATTATACTAATATTATAATGTGAAACGAAAACAATTGGATTAGTTTTACATAAAGAATAGTTTATAATAATAAAGCTTTAATCTTTTCATTTTTATCATGAAATATTCGTTGATCTTGGTTTTTTAACGATTAAATTAAAAAAACTTACAGTATATTAAATGAAATTTAAAAACATGTAAACCTTACTTGGGGTTACCAGCTAACACTTAATTAGAGAGCATTATATAATTAAAAACCAAAGTCGAAATTTGTATGTAAATTAACAACACTGTATTTATAACATTTATTAGAAAACATTTTATTTATCAAGCTATTTATTTATATCAGTAAATGTATAAAATTTCTATGATTTTTTCATTTTTTACCAGACAACCTTAATGGTGATTCAATACTTTTAAATTTT
The DNA here is from genome assembly GCA_019049465.1 of Dryas iulia moderata. Lineage (NCBI taxonomy): Eukaryota > Metazoa > Arthropoda > Insecta > Lepidoptera > Nymphalidae > Dryas > Dryas iulia. The sequence goes on along the minus strand of CM032429.1, from coordinate 15,521,506 downwards.
CTGAATGAAGTTGAAACAAACATTGCATGTTGCATGGCAGAACTCAACATTGCGCTTATATATAATAATAAGATAATTTCTAATATAATTGTTTCCCCAATTAGCAATTCCATCTATCGTCAGACACTGTGCCTTTAATTTTTCTCTATATATTAATTAAACCATTGCTAAATACAATTTCAAGTTTGCTGGTATGTTATGTCATTTTTTTAAATGTGCTTAATACATTTTAATATTAGCCAAGAATGTGTATATTTCCAGTACATGTATATTTAAAAATGAATAGGCATTAGTGAATCCTAAGATTTGTTTTTTTTCATGTAAAAATACATTTAAATAACATAATACAACATTTACAAATAAATACATCTGGCCTAAAATGTACACAGTCTCAATTTACCTTTAATATCTATTTCTGATTAGAATTATTTAGATAATGTCATCTGTATATGGTTGAAGAAAGGAATGGATAAGCTAAATTTTCTGATTCACAAGAATTAAAAACTAAAATTTAATACTAATTTTATTACCAAAATAACATTTAAAAATTTTGATCTTTTGATATATTACAAAATTCCTGGCATACACCATTTATATTGTTAGAATCATAAAAATACTTTATTTATTCTAAATAAATAGTTCACATTGCTTAAAATGTGACAGTTTTAACTTGATTTCCCATTTATATTATCATCCACTTATACATCCATTCACAACCTCTATTGAAAAACAATATAAATAATCATATATCACATCTTTAGAATTGTAGTAATCTAGATGGAAAGCCACTATTTTCAGTAAACACCTACACCAATAAATGGTTACTTTTTTCTGATAGTTTAAGATATAAAATATATGTTTGGCTGTTCTTGGCCTAAATGTGTCTTTTTAATTAAAATAAAAGTATAGAATACATGCATGCACACTAATTGTTAGATGCATTAAATTCATTCCGGTGAAATTTTTAGATAAGCCATTTCAATTCTAAAGCTGCAATATACTTTTAAAATCATAATTCTTAAGTAAAAATCATGTATCTTGTCAAGATGGAATCCGTGAACATAATGCAATAAAGATATATTTATCACAAAAGTATTTAGAGGTCACCTTTAATTGCATTCATTGTTGACAAGAACAATATGTAAAGCAAAGTCTAATATTATTTAATGAGTAGAAAATGTGTATAATTGATTTATTATGGAACATTGTTAAATTACAATTAAAAATATTTTATATTTTATGCTTGAAATGTATAACTCTAAAAGTGTAAATCTTGTTTTTCTTTGTATTATTTTAAAGTCAATGGCCATTTTCTTATTGTGTTTTTAATAATTTCTTTAATTTTTTTCAGCTTCAGGCTTTTTAATTCATGCCAGGTCACAAAGACAAAGGACACAAAAAATCCATCTGCACTCAAGACATTTCATTCTATGTGGTCTACATCCGCAAATAAATCAAAATAATTAAATTAAGATTATTCCTCTGAGTGGAAATCAAACCCACGACTAAACACAATTACATTCAGAGGCTGCGCAAGAATGATCTTTCATTATATATAATTCATATAAGCATTCTCTTTAGGTATTCTATATTCACATAATAATTGATTGTATCTAAGCAGGAAAACTTTGTAATAAACCAAACCAAAACAAGTACAAGCTTGATCAATAAAATGTTTGATATTTTAACAATTATCTAAGCATGGTAAATAATATATTATTTTATTACATATAACATTTATTAAGAAGGCAACTATGGGACCAGCGGGGGATCGTCTTGGCCGATCATAACATCTTCATACATAATGTCATTGTTTCTTCGCATATTAATTTTCTGTCGAACATATTCAACTAGATTATACTTCCTTATAACTAGAACTAGGCCGAAAACTACTAGAGCTATAGTAAATATAGAAACTACAGCCGCTGTAGCATCGTGGCTGGAGGCGTATGAGGTAATAGGTACACAATCATCCCCGTCACTCGCATATCCCTCCACACATTCACACCGCTTTGTTTCTTCTTTACAAATATGATTGTTTCCCGGACAGCTATTGGACAGCTTGGTCACATTGCAGAACAGGATGTTCTCTGTTAAAAAGAATAAAGTACTCGAATATACGAACACGTCCTGAACGAATTGATTCAATTAAATAATTGTAGGTACTTACCCGTATACGCGTAATGTATAATATTTAATAGTATAACTGATATAATATCGATTGTTCTGATACCCATTGTTGCTTGATTATCTCAAATGGCTTCACATCACAAATTGTAACGGGTTAATTACGTTTTTTGTCTATTTCACTTTCGTTTATTACGATTTCTTTCTCCGGGTTCAGTCGCGCAAGCAAAACAAATGTCATATAGAGAATAACATTCTAGTTAGCTGTCAGTGTAATGTCACATGAAACGTTTTGTCAATGCTTCGTTTATTATATAAGACAATCTTATATTTTTAAAGATTTTTTTATAAACAAATACTTAATAGAAATAAAAAGACGATAGATAGACGAAGATAGAAGGTAAAGTGTGTTGTTTAATTTACAAAAAAAATGACTTAATAACAAAGTAAAAACCCATAAACAATTTTAAAACCATTTATTAATACAATAGTTATAAATAGCAATGTATTTAATCGAGTGATGGCAAATATAAAGGCACTTTAGATATTAAAAAGCATACCTTGTTTTAAAACTAAACAGGTATAGTGACGACTAAAATGATTACAATACTTTTACAGAACGTTCACAAATATTATAACAATGATAATCTTTGGTTAGTACTCTGTGCAATATTTGTTTAATGCTTATCTTTAATAGCATATTTAGTTACGCTATTATTTAAAAATTATATTCTTCACCAGAGCCATAAGTGTATTTTTCTGGTAGTACATAATCTGCGGGATCATGACCGTACGCTTCAACTCCTCCATTACCGTCACTAGCGCCCTCTCTAAAGAAATGACAATGAAGTTAATAAAAAAAGATACTTTTCTTAAATGCTATCTATATAATGGCAGAGTAATATGACTCTTACCTTAATTCTTCATGATCTTTAACAACTGGTGCTTGTTCCTTGTCTCTTTCGTCATCCTCTTCCTTTGGTTTTTTGGCAGGTTTGTCCTCACGGTATTTTTCTGTTAGAAATAAAACTCATACATTCGTTGAAAAGTCAAAACATTAACATTTATTTATTTAAATTTGTCTTACACATACATATATTTAAAGCTTTAAATAATATTTGATACTATCTCTTCGGTAATGTAAATTTATAGGTCAAAATATAAAAATAATCTTATTTCAAAAATTAAAATATCCATTTGAAAACTCTTTTCAAGAATTTAAGCGGTCGCCTGATAGGTTTTAGCCTTAATTCACCTCGTCTTTCTTGTGGGTGGCTGTGAGCTCCTGCTTCTTTCTCTTCATCTTGACCGAACGAGTCCTCAGTCTCTACCTCATAATGATCCCCAGCTTTTTTGTGGTAGGAATCAAAATGTTGGTATCCTTTCTTGCCGCCTCCGGTCTTCTTGCGTGAATAACCAATCTCTCCGTCTCCTTCGGTTTCATAAGATTTGTGGAAATTTTCAGGCTGAAAGTGTTAGAGCATTAGCTTATTTGATAAAATAACTTATTATAAGGTGACATTAATTATCAGAAGAAGAGATAATTAATTAAATATAGTACCTACTAATATCTCTTTACATTAATTGTGTTTAAATTTTATTTTTTCTGCGTATATTAAGATTTTAAATAACTTTCATTTTTCTTTTATTATAAAGTACTTACGGGCGCAGCTCTCGCTTCCCGCACATACGTTCCAACAGACATTGTGTCATCCACCATTTGTAAATCTTGTAGTGTTGTGATTGGAATTGCCACTGCAAAGTGGACTAAACTCAACGCAAGCAGTTTAAAACTAATCATGTTTGAAAAACTTATAAAATCGCTAAACTTTTTGTACAGGTATATTTGCGCTAATCTACGGCTTAATATTTAAATGACACAATTGATTATTCGGCTGAAAAACTGGTGAACTCGTGCTTTGTATATAAAAAAAGTAACACAAAGTTACGTCTTCGCTTTTTTTTTAATTTGGCAATGACAAAAACTGTTCCGTCCAATGCAGTTTACGAACTCCACATTATATTTCAAACGTTGTATTTTATATAACTGTCGATTGCAAATTGTTTCACAACCCAGATCTCCAGTCTTTCTCGCCGTATTTACTTTTTACAAGCCATTGTTCAAATAATGACACTATTTTAAAGTTTTTTTCACTGCTGGTGCAACACTTTTCTATTGAATTAAAACGGTACTTCGGATTTATCAACGATTTTTGAATGAAGTTACGCAAATCCATGGTTATTTTTTTGGATAATTGAGATTGGTTACTATTAAAAAAGGTACACGTTTAAAATACGACACTAAATTGAACTTGACTGAGAACCGATGTAGATTGAGACAAAATTATGTTCCCTCCCTACGATAAAAATTGACATATTCATTTTATCAATATTTGATACTGATTAAGTAAGATGTTTATTTGAAATTATAATAATGACCACTATAAATTAAAAACCAAATGATAAAAATTTAATTAGTAGGAAATGTCTAGGTTTTAGTAATTACGTGTTATTAGTTATCGCGTCTTTCGCAAGCTCTTTAGTAACAAATTTCGCCTTATATTCTTCTGTTCCATTTTCTGACTACAGACTTCATCTGTCTTCCAATATGATCGGACGTACTGTATCTTAAAGAGAATACGCATCCATCAGATACAATCAAACTTTTTCAACTGTACAACATAGCTCTTATACCATAGCTCTTACCCCCTTCCCCCCTTTATCCCCTATGTGGAAAATGAAACCCACTGACAAGGCCTAAAGGGCCTTCCCCCATGACCCATCTATGGTTATAGATGGCGGAGAAAATAACGTCCAGAGGGCTCAGCCCTGAAGTCGTTTCCCCTCTCCTCCCCAGGGGGTTTGAGAGAGAAGACCAGCAATAGTAACTGAACAACACCGGCGAAGATTAATAAATATTTGCTTATAGAGGTCGTCGTGGCGCAGCGTGACTTAAGCCACATGTGATTAGTTACAGATTCGATTCCCACTCGAGGAAACTATAAAATTTCTTTTTTCCGCTTTGGAAATATTCAGCACATAGTTTAATAGCGCTAATCAATACGCTTCGGATGGTAAGTGAAGAATGGAGTGTCTTAATGGAGTGTTCTTACTATGCTCTCTGAGTATATTGAACAAATTGTGAAGCTACTTCCTTATTAAAATTATATAAATTTTATTTAGTATTGAATCCGAATTACCAAAATGATTTCGTGAACACGATTTCAATGAAACAATGAATACAAATAAATATTGCGGATAAATTACAAATACTTAAAATACAACGTGATATTATTTTGCAAGTAATCAAAAGAGTATTTATAGAAAACGTTGTGTTATATCGCAAATAGGTTATTGGCTATTACACCTGCGGTTATCCGCGGGTAGCAGGTTCGATGATCCGTGAAGTTAATTTGTATCTCATATAATATAACAATAGTGTAGGCTGTAGTGAATTTGTATTGGTATAACGTAATCGACGTTTAGATTGTTTTTTTATGCTATTTAACCGTTATTTCTATATAATGTGGACACTTCTATAGTCGATTCCCTTGCAACATGTAATCAAAATTTCTCGATATCGGTGTAAATTATACTTCTGGTCCGTGGTTCCGTGGTCGGAAAGTGTACGAATACCAAAAATATACGCTATTAACACTGTTAAAATAGTTTTTTTATGAAATGTAAATAGCAGGAACAAGGGATATTATTTTACTTGTATACCTACAGTTAAACCCACTCCTTGTCTTTAAATAGATTGTAGAGAAGCACAAAAAGTATTAAAAATGCCATAAGGTCCATTTATAGCTACACGCTTTTCCCGCTTAGTAGCGGGTTAGTCAGAGATTTCCAAGTATTAAGATCCGCCCTGCATATTGTTCGTTCGTTTGTCTTTGGTACCTGAGGGAAGAAATGAAAATTTAAATAATCATTTCCAAGTGGAAATCGAACACACAACCTGGCGTTTACAGTTAGACACTATTATAAAAAAAAAAATAAGTATTAAGTTTAATCTTGTGGCCCGTCGTGGCCCAGTGGAACAAGCGTGTGACTGTAAACGACTGGTTGTGGGTTCGATTCCCACTCGAGGAGTGGAAATATTTAATATTTCCATTTTCTTCGCTCTGGTGCCGAGATAAAGCGCGGCGTTAAAATCCGCCACTTAACACGCAATGCCTCCGAATTCGGCGGAAAGTGGGGAACGGAGTGTCTTAACACTAGGTTCCCTCTGCCTACCCTGCTGTGTGCGGGATACAGTGTGAAGCTAAAAAAAAAAAAGTTTAATCTTGACCAAAAATCAATTTAACGTTAGCTAAGCAATAATTAACGTCTTTGAGTGTGTTAAAGAAAAAAGAAACAATATTTAGAATTTATTCGCGGCAATATATAAATTATTCATGTGTTAATTTAAGATTTTTCAGTTTTAGTAAAAGCGGTGTAGACGGTGATGTTCTTCTCCTTCAGTACAGTTGGTATACTGTTCTTGTCTTCTGATGACACGTTAACGGCTTTCCGTAGGAGTTTGTAACTAAACTCGTGTTCCCTCTTTAGTTCTAATTTGTCTAATACTTTTGCCCTGTAACATAAAAAAAATATATATTAATATACTCTTTATTGCACAAAAAATAAATAAAAAGAAAATACATGGGAGAGAACAAATAAAACAATAGTACAAAGTGAAGAAAAATATATAAAATATAACATACATAAATAAAAACGTATATACATATAAAAAGTAATAAGTACAGATAATAATGAAATAAATTATGGATATATATATATATATATATCTATATATATATATATAATATGATATATATATAGATATAGTATAATATATATATATATATATATATATATATATATATTATATATATATATATATATATATATATATATATATATATATATATATATATATATATATATATATATATATATATATATATATATAAAAATAGATACTTATACATACATACATACATACATACCAATGGAATGTAGTAGAATTAACATACATATTTATAACCACTGTCATGTTAAAGTTGAAAGTAGATGTTTTTTAATAGGCATTTAAAGGAAGTAATGGATGGGCTTTGCTGGATAGGTTTTGGAAGTTGGTTCCAAAGAGATGCGGCATAAACAGAAAAGGATCTCTGCATAAACTTAGTATTGCTCCTTGGAATGTCAAGTGTCGGGATGACATACGACCTCCTTGAGCGCGTGGGAGAAGGAAGGATACTAAAGCGGGAACGTAAGTAAGAAGGGAAATTACGGTAGTTAAGGATCTTGAAGAGGAGTATAAGGATATGCATATATTTATTTTTTATATTTTATTAATAAGATTATATTTTATTAAAAATATAATATATTAAAATAAATATAATATTAATTAATGTTAAGAAATGTGTAAAAGATAGTCATAGTAATACTTTGTAATAGATGTAAGTTACATTTAATAACTAAGAAAACTGGACTCTCTTATGGTATATTTAATAAACTTAGTTTTAAGCTCTAATATTGTAATCAAATAAGGAATTTATATATAAAAAGAAAAAGATTATTTTAAAAAAAGGTACAGACCTTATGTCCGTAGTGGTGTTAATTAAATTGTTAAAAAAAAAAAAAAAAAAAAAAAAAAAGGATATGCATATCTCGGCGAAGGCGGACTGGAAGCCAGTTAAGCTGATCTCGAAAGTGGGAAACGTGGTCAAACTTACGCAGACCATATTATTTTAATATTACAAACAGCCATTCTAATTTTATTTATTTGTTTATTTACCTATAGATGCTTATCTAGATCTAGTTAGACAAGATATGCCGAAATAATCAATTTCATGTACTAACACAGCATCGTCGGACACGTCGAACCGTAGTACAGGAAAGCCTAAATCCTTTCCACGGTGTATCGAGTTCTTTGCTAGCATTTGGGTGATTTCCGCCGATTTTGGAGTATTCGGTGGTACTATTAGCACTACCTGGAAATAACACGAGTATTGTATATTTTTTGACAATGCATGTATATTAAAAAATCTTTTTTTTTATAAGGGTTTTGAAATGAAACTATGTTAAACCGGATTAATCGCGTATATTTTTGGTATTCGAAAGTACATTTTTAGAAACCCGACGTTTCGAACACTTTACAGTAGTCACAGGTAGACTGAGGTGGCATTCGTCTGTCAGTTGATACATTATTATATCAAACTACCGCCAACGATTTCTTAGTTGCCTCGCGTACTGCCCTGGATTCTTGCAGAATGAGCTGACTGTATCATGCCCTCTGGTGTGGTGATTTTGAGACTTCAAAGAATTGGGTCCCAGGTGGTAGAAAGTTTCCAACCGTCTTCTCTATTGAAATTTGGATGTTTTTGTATTTCAATAGCCTCGCGGATCATTCTAGGGATATATCTATTTTCCCTAGCGAGGATATGTGGTTTATCAAACCTTATGTAATGGTTGGGCTTATCCGTAGCATGCTCACACACAGCTGACTTTGATGCACGCCCATTCTTGATATCGGAGATGTGTTCCTTCACCCTAGTACCGATGCTCCTCTTTGTTTGGCCAATGTAAGATAAGCCACAGTCACAGTCTAGTTTGTATACACCTGCACACTGTTTTCGAATACCAAAAATATACGCGATTAATCATAGTTTCATTTCAAAATGTGTAGTAATCGCGAAAACAAAAGATCATATTATTTATAAGGGCTTATTGTTAAAAGTTAGAAAGATTTAATCTTCTAAGTATACTTTTTTAGTAACGTAATTTTTATATAAGGAATCTGTCACCAAATCTAGGAGGCATCTACAACTCATAACAAATATATACTTTAATATTTCTGAATAATAACAAAATGAGCTTAATCTTTTGTCAATCATTCACCACACTGCTGTTGCTAGGCAACGCCTTTTACATATACTACATACCTACAGACATTTAACTAAATAGAATCCTCTATAAAATTAACAAAAGAAACTAATTCTTAACTTAATAAAAAAACAAACCTGCATAATATTATGCACTTTATATTTATCATGCAACGCCGGCGTTTTCAAACAGTGTGCAGTGAACATCATCAGCTTCTTGGATCTGGTGCACTTCACGCAGCGCGCCCACTTCTCCAGCATGGCCGCGTCCCACGGACACGTGGACGTGCAGAGAGCTACGCCACGTATCCGGGACCAGCCGAGCTTTGCCTCTTGCTGCTCTGCTAGCATTGAATGACCTGAATGAAAATAGGATACAATGTCATATGAAATTACTCCTTTTACTATGTGTCTGAATTGATTTTAGTTATTAAACTAGTTTGGTAGGATAAATGATAGGGATTAAGTTAAGTGGGCTACTCATCATTTATTGGCATCTAATTTTATTTTTAACTTAAAGGAATCAAAGACTTTTTAATTTAACATGCCCATGTACGTTAACGTAGATGTTAGGACTTGTCGTGCGTCGAGGCGAAGGTCGTTATTTTGTGAAGGGCATTCAAACATTTATTATACTTACAATAAAATTTCCCTTAATTTTCAAACGTATGCAGTTCTTAATTTGTATAAAAGGCAAAAAAAGGCTTTTTCTAAGAACTTTTCCCCAGTTCCTAATAATTAAATATCAAAACTGATTGTATATTGTTTACTTAACGAGTGTATAAGCTAGATGAAGTCTAAAACCTTGAGCCAGTGTCCTAGTGACGTAATCAGACAGCACGACGTGGTTGTTCAATCCAGGTTTCTTCCCATCTTCCGGCCACGCCAGCTTGGAATATTCTCTAACGAATCGCAATATACGAGGCACATCAGCAGGTCTCGCGCGACGGACTCGCATGCGTAGGTCTTCTGTACCTTGGACCTACATTATTTTACAAGTCTGCATTGAAAATAAATGTACTAACATGTAGTAACTCACGCGTTGTCTCTAATTTATGTGGTAAGTTCTCTTACCACACAAATTTGAGTACCAGTTCCGATTCTTGGTTGAAATTTGGTTACCGTTCTTCTGAACGAAATGTCTTCACATTTAGTTCTCTCTGCCTATCTATTGCTATGCGGGGAAAAACATGAAGCTGATATATTTTTATTGTAATTTGTCTTCAAGCTACCATCTTGTGCACATGGGCATACATCAGCAGGTTGTCTTCTTTTTGTTACTTTTTCTATTCCTATAAGTCGCACTGTGTGCTTAAACACAGAATACAACATAGTATTTAATTATAATATGAGAAAAAGAGATTGGATAATATTTTTGGGCGCCTGACTTACTTATTACTACAAAAATAAAAAAAAATGTAAATAAGTTGTAAATATTTTTTTTTCGTTCTACCAACCATAATTTGCTTTGAGGTTTTATCTGCTTTGGGTTTGTCGGCATAGTGTCTTCTAATGCTATTCCAGTTTGAAGTAAAAGAAATGGGTTGAAATGAGAGACTTCTCCTTGGAACTGATCTTAGAAACCTCATCACCGACGACATTGTAGAGGAGGGGAGAAGCGTGGAAAAACTATTTATGCTTTTTGTATAGCATTTTGATGTGGTTTTGTGTATTTTAAAAGGAATATATATGTAAGTTCACCAAATTTTATATCTAGCCATGTTGACAGCTAATTTTGACAAATATATTTTTTCTTTTCAATTCTATGTAAAGGCCTGCAATACGTAACAGTCATTTCAAAAACTTTTCAAATTTGTCATATGGTATAATTTAGGTGACAAACAAAGAGAACATATAAGGTTTTACCTGTCATTATTTTATGTTTCTTTTTATTTATTTTATATATATTTTTATATATAGTGGCCAGTCGTGGCCCAGTGGCACAAGCGTGTGACTGTAAACGACTGGTTGTGGGTTCGATTCCCACTCGAGGAGTGGAAATTATATTTCCATTGCTCTGGTGTCGGGGTAAAGCGCGGCGTTAAGTTCCGCCACTTAACACGCAAGCCTCCGAATTTGGCGGAAAGTGGGGAGCGGAGTGTCTTAACACTAGGTTCCCTCTGCCTACCCTGCTGTGTGCGGGATAAACATCTAGGACATATAAATATAGTACTTAAATAGTAAATACTATTCGTGTGACTTAATAGCCCACGTTTAACGTTAACAAAAATCTAAGTGTGCGAATGAAATCGATAAATTTAAATTATACTTAAATCACGAATATAGTAAAATCATAAGACAATTAGATTTAAGATCGAAACGATCTATTACCTACTTAGTTAGTTCTTAATAATTGACTTAGTGAATAAAAAAATAATAAACATCAAGTTGTCAGTGTCATTAAGATGAATATAATCAGAAATACAAAAATATACCTCCAACAACAAAACAATATTTCAGTAACAATAGTCAAAAAATGAGGTCAACATGAAATAAATCGATTAAAACTCCATTGTAATAATATTATAGTAATAAAAATTGTAAAATTAAAATGGCAGTAAATAATAGTCTTCAAATTCTGAAAAACAATTTTCTTGTAAGACAAAGTTGCCTTCAGCTATACAATTTAACAGCAAAACGCTTTAGAAGACGATTACCATGTGACGAATGTTTAATTCCCGTGGCGAAGAATCCGGTTAGATACGATTAACAATATGTTTTTTGTAGATTGGTAATGTTATTGTTTTTTTTTATTTACAAATTTAAGTAGGTGTCTATTTTTTATCGCCATAGTCAGAGAGAACTAAGTGTCAAAACACTTCGCAAGAAAGTTATCAGCGTTCCACTTAGTGGGAACCAAATGGCACTCCTTTTTTCATGTGTCTTTATCCTTTATTTATAACTCATGTATGTTACTCGTTTTCGGTATGCCGAGTCTTTTCTTTACATAAGAGTAGACTGCAAACACGATTGTTTGCAGTTCGCTGGTCCGATTCGTTTCAATTTTTTCAATCTCTTAAGTGTATGAATAATTATTTAAACAAATTTCAAATGTGTGGTTTAGTTTTTTGGGTAGCAGAAATTTGTTAAAGTTTCTCACAAAAATAGCTTGTAAGAATCTTATAAGAATTTCGACTTTCATTATTTTTGATAAATTATATTTGATAAATAAACATTAATAATATCTCCTATTTGATCTATATATTTCTTTTATGTAGTGTTTCAACATCAACGAGGTGATAGTGGAGCGCGGGAACCAGTGCCACGCCAAGTTAATTAGATCTTTCCTCTACAACCACTACTGGCCGAGAGAGCCGAGCGTTGTCGGTCTCTGGATGTGCATCAACTGCCCTTATCTTCAAGTCCTGACGGAGAAATATGCACATTCTGGTAATTAATAGTTATTTCTTTATTTGTATTCTACAATACATAAAAACATAGTAAAAATACAACACATAAAGAAATAAGTAACTTTAGATAACGGAAATTTAGGAAATCAAATGGCTAAACCATCTCTTCCAGATAAATTTTACGCTGAAAAGAAGCTGTTGTAATAATGATAGACGGTTAGGTGGTGAACATATTAAATATAAAAATAAAAGCTATCCATACTTATATTATGGCGTTTTTAAATGACAGTAATGACGTTGCCAGACGTTATTTATGTTGACGCATCTATAGCATTATGTACGATGTAGGATAGGCAAGGAATTTTCCAAAGGAACAAAATTTATTCGCTTTTCTGTGCATTGTAGGAGACTTTTTCTATACATACCATAATCATTATTTTACAAGTACGACATTATGGTTGTCAGACTGAAGAAATGAAAATATTTTTCAACCATTACCATACTACACCAATTTCAAATAATCATGTGTAACTCTGTTCTTTCTGGACTGAGCTTTGCACCTTTTTAATATATTTATATAATTTGAGTATGTTTAAGTATCATTTATCTCATTAGGTGACCGTCTTTTGGCTCTCGAAGTCATAAAACGCACGAAGGAAAAGAAGATAGTAGGCGTTTGTGTCGCTAACAAAACGTTTCCTTGGATGGCAGACGAGTTGGAGGAGTGGGCTCATTACACAATATCCAAGCCTGAACGTAACAGGATGTATTTTATCGCACATTGCTTGAAAAGTCCTAATTTGTTCAATAAATATAAAGTGGATTACTTGTATGATGTAAGTTTATAATTTATATTGCCTATCTTTCTGTCGGCCTACATACAGCTGTACAGCTGTAACAGCTAAAATGCTGTGCTGACAAGAAGCGTGAAGCTGTTATCTATACAGATAACAGCTTGACGCTTTTTATCGTATAACAGTGTAGAAGGAGAGCCTAGTATTAAGACACTCCGTTGGCCACTTTCCGCCCATATTAGTGATATTGCGTGTTGAGTTCAACCGCTCACAGAACTTATACTTACCACTCAAATTATAGAACAATTTCTTGCTACCTTTTCATCCAAGCAAAAATATTAGAAAACGGAAATTTAATGTACCCTCATCGTGTATACTGCATCAAAGATCATGCCATATAGCCCCAAGGATATAACAATATATTAATTGTTTCCTTAGGTGGAAGTTCTAGGTACCTCATCTGACGTCGCCGGACAAGGTGTTGGAACAGTCTTACTGCGAACTGCTCTCGACCACGCCGAGGAACTCCGATATCCTTTGGTTCAAGTTATTTCACTAAGTGATTATACGTGAGTAGAGACAATTTTTTAACTGTATTTTTAGTTTGGATAGTGTTTACTGTAAAGGTGAATGTTATGAATTCGATTCCCCCTTGAAGGTTTTTTTAAAAGTATTTCTATTTCCTTGCAGAAGTAAGTCGAAGTACGGTGTTGAGTTCTATATCTCGACGTTCGTGAAGTGTTGAATTTTGGCAAAAAAGCAAAATTAAAAAATGGGGACGGCTTCGTCGGGGGCTGTCATTACTTTAAGTTTGCACAAACCTTCTCATAGGTTTTCTTGCTGTTAAAACAGGTTTGGCAAAAAAAATAAATATTAAAATGAATTTACAGTTTTGATAACTGGTATTTTAAAGACTTTAAAACGAAATCTATACTGTTAGCTACTATATTTAAAATAGAGGTTGCAACTGGCAGCCCCCGACGAAGTCGTCCCCATCATCTCGTTACATATATTCTTTTAGGCGGGGGATTTATAGTTATTTTATCCTTTTACAATTACAAATAAACCGTCGTGGGTTTTTTCAAAATTTTTAATTTTGCTTTTTATTTTAAACTTTTTAAAGTGAATAGATATACATTATATATTATTACATAATATTGAAATACTTTATATTAATCTTCATGCAAATCCAAAAGAAATTATAAGCCCAATGCTTTTTGGTTATCAAATGCTTATTGCAGCGCCTGGCAGATTGTCACCGTAACATTTCCACGAAACTTAAATCTAACCAAATCAGTGAAAATCACAAAACCCACTAATAGTTTTGATTTTGAACAAACTAATTTATACTGGAGCGCCCCGTGGTAGTTCGTGGTAGATATGGCATATAAAAACACGCAGCAATTAAACCAGAACCTATCACAGAAAACCGCATCTAAATAGGTTTCACACAAAAAATAAAAGCAAATGTTTACTGCAGCGCCCCCTGGTGAGGTGTCACCATGACATATATACGAGAACACGCGCTAATTAAGCCTGATCCTATCTTTGATAACTGCATCCAAATCGGACTTGTAGTTTTAGCTTTGCATAATTAAATGTTTAATGCAGCGCCCCCTGGTGAGTTCTTGACGTAAAAAAAACCTAAAAACTTACACCAAGTAAAGGTAACTCTAATACTAAAAACTCTGCCCAATCGGACTAGTAGTTGTGGTTTTGCATTAAATATTACAAACGAATGTTTACTGCAGCGCCCCCTGGCGAGTTGACACGATAAAAAATATCTAAGAACATGCAGTAATTAAACTTGAGCTTATTATTGAAACTGCATCCAAATCAAATTCGTCATTTTATCTTTGCACAAACAATATTTTACTGCAGCGCCCCCTGGTGACTTGTCACAGTAATATAAATTCAAAAACATGCTTTAAGTAAAGCGGAATTTAATACTGAAAATTCTTGACAATCGTACTAGTCGTTTTGGTTTTACACAAAAAAATTGAAGCAGCTACTTACTGCAGCGCCCCCTAGAGAGTTGACACATACATGAAAATATGCACTAAGTAAACATACATGACACATATATGAAAATATGCACTAAGTAAACTTGAATCTATCATTGAAAACTGAATTCAAATAGGACTCGTAGTTTTAGTTTTACACAAACAAATGTACTTACTACAGCGCCCCCTGGTGAGTGGTCATCGTAACGCATATATGAAAAGAAGCACCAATTAAATCTGAATTTATTGTTGAAAGTTTTATCTAAATCGGACTAGTAGTTTTTGCTCTGCATAAACAAAGGTTTACTGCAGCGCCCCCTGGTGAATTTTCATCGTAATAAAAAAACAAAAATCTTAAAATATGC
This sequence comes from Dryas iulia moderata, assembly GCA_019049465.1. Lineage (NCBI taxonomy): Eukaryota > Metazoa > Arthropoda > Insecta > Lepidoptera > Nymphalidae > Dryas > Dryas iulia. Next base: position 15,505,998 of record CM032429.1, on the reverse strand, counting down.
ATCAAGCAAAGCTGAATCTAATTCTGAAAACTCTAGCCAATCGGATAAGTAATTTCGGTTTTAGACAAATAAATACAAGAAAAATTTTGGTTTTACACAAAAAAATACAAGCAAATGCTTACTACAGCGCCCCCTGATGAGTGGTCACCATAACATATATATGAAAAGACGCACCAATTAAGCCTGATCCTACCCTTGAAGGTTACATCTAAATTGGACTAGTAGTTTTTGATCTGCATAAACAAATGTTTACTGCAGCGCCCCCTGGTGAGTTTTCCCCGTAACAAAAAAAGAAAAATCTTAAAATATGCACCAAGCAAAGCTGAATCTTTTTCTGAAAACTCTTTTCAATCGGATTAGTAGTTTCGGTTTTAGACAAATAAATACAAAAAAAGTACAAACAAATGCTTACTGCAGCGCCCCCTGGTGGTTTGACACGATAAAACATATCTAAGAACATTCACTAATTAAACCTGAATCTATCACTGAAAATCGTATCGAAATCAGACTATTATTTTTTGAGATAATTGAAAACATTCGTTTTCACGTAAAATGCTTACTGCAGCGCCCCCTGGTGAGTTAAGGCAATAAGACATATCTAAGAACATACGCCAATTGAACCTTAACCTATCATAGAAAACCGTATCAAAATCGGACTTATAGTTTTGGAAATAATTGACATAGTAATTTGCACAAACACACAAACAAACAAACAAACAAACAAACAAACAAACAAACAAACAAACAAACAAACAAACAAACAAACAAACAAACAAACAAACAAACAAACAAACAAACAAACAAACAAACAACCTCTCACCCCAAACATATATACAGTCGCCGTTCCGTCGCGGGTAAAAAATCTGAATACTAATTCTCTCTCTCTCTTCTCTTCTCTCTTCTGCTTTTAATAGCTTTTTATTAAGTGGCTTATATATTATAAATATATTTTTGTGCCTTTTGTATAATGCCTACAGTAGAACTAGACTAGTTCAGCCTATTAAGATTAACTGCAATTTACCTAACTGAACAGGGGAAATGTATTCTTTTTATACATAATCATTTGAATGGATCGCGCTCAGTCACGACTGACTCAAATACACCGTGATGTCTTTACAAATTCATTTACATAATATTTACGTTTTTGACACTAAGCATTATCTAATCAGCCTGGGATATTGTTAAACTGCAATGTTTGTACAAGAAAAGAATCTTTAGGTAGTATTCTTATTAAAATATCTGTACAACTAATATTATAAATGGGTAAGTCTGTTGTTTGTATTTCATGGTTAATCAAAAATTTGAAATGTAAATAATTGAAGATCCAACCAAGGTCAATATTGGCTTCATTCTCAAAAATCAACCCCTAAACGATTTTCAAAAATCAACCCCGAAACGATGAATTACATTCATATATATATCCTGTAGGTGTCGGTATGAAATTTTATATGAAAAATTGTGTATTTACGCAGGCGAAGCCGCAAGTGGTCACTAGTTTCAATATATACTGTTATGTAATAAAATCCACTTAAAAGCATATATATAACCTTATTATTAACTGAAGAACCCATGCAGTGCTTGCATTTTGCTGGGACATAGTACCCTCTTCCCTTGATCCACTAGGGAACGATAATTGCCAGATCGAAAAAAACGTTTTTATTTTATGAGAAACCATCATGGCGCAATTGAACTGCATCTGATTGTAAACGCAGTGGTTGTGGGTCTGTTTGCCACTCGGGGGAGTATTATTTTTTATTTTAGTTTCTCTGCCCTGGCTCTTAACACAAAGCACCATATATTTATGCCACTAACACACCTTGTCTCTACCTAAGCGGAAATCAGAGAACAGAGAATCTTGACACTAGGTCCTCTCTGATTACCCAACTGTGCTAAAAAAGCTTGAACAAATCAAAATAAAATTATTTTATGATTTCAGCTCTAAAATCTGTGAAAAGTGCGGTATGAAACGTGAATGGTCGATGAATTATTCGGACTTTATAGATGACGCAGGCCAAAGAGTCTTCTTCCCCAGAAGACCGCACCACGCTGTCAGCGTATATGCCAAATATTTCGATCCAATGTTAGGAGGCAAGGAGCCATGCAAGCCACCGTTTTTGTAAAAAGTTTAAAGATATTAAAACTGATTTTATTAAAATAAATGTATCGAAACACGAAACAAGGAAAAATAACTTTTGTTTGCCTTCACACTTTTTTTGTAACACCAGGCAAGCAGAGAGAACCTAGTGTTAAGACACTCAATTCTTCTCTTTTAGGCCGAATTGCCGGGATTGGTTTAAATATAAACGGGAAAATGATTTAAATATAAATGTGCCCCTGAGTGGGAATCGAACCTACAACCATTCGTGTTTACGGTCATACACTGTCCCACTATGCCAATAGGTCGTCATAGAAATTTGTATACAATAGATTTATTAGACTTTTTGCGAATAAAACTACTAAGATCCGTGGCTACAAATTCAAGACTGCTTTTTATCAAACTTATTTATGCCTAACGAAATCTAGGTGACATTGCTAACTGGTTTAACACAATACTAATTGTAATTGGCGATTTTCTCTCACAATGAACAAGTAAATGATGAAATTAAATATATTTTAAGTAATTTAAATTTATAATAAAAATAAAAACAGTGCTACTAACTAACGGCCTTACGCCACTTACGGCAACGCTCCGTACAATCGTTCCGGTCGCTGCGCGAAAAGAACAGCCCGAGATGTTTTTACGCAAATTTTTATTTAATTTACAAATTCACTGTGAAATTAGTTTCTAAACGCTTAATATAATGCAATAAGCTGTTTTTGTGATAACGATGAAGAAGTCAATCTATAAGAAAGCTAAAATATGTTTAATTTTTTGTGAAATATTATATTAAAAATATTAAAGATTTGGTTATAAATTGAAAGAGGTTGGTTTATTTAAAAAAACTTTATTAAATATTAAAATGATGGTACAAGTTAAATAAATGGCAAGATTGTGACAAATAAAAATAAAAATAAACGTTTTTGATGACGATGAGGATGATGGAATGACATGTTTCAAAGTTCGTATTTTTGGTCTTCTGAAAGCTCATAATTAAAATTTGAAACATTGGACTAAAGTATACAAATAAAACTTACTTATCTATGTATAAAAAATTAAATATAACTTAAGTAATTAACGGTATATGTAATGAAAACTTCAACGGACAATCACAAAAACTTGAATGGTAAAAAACTTGTAATCCCATATCAAAATTTGAATCTTTTCCTATTAGCTCCTTAAAATAATGCTCAAATTATCACTTTTATGTAAAGATTACAATGTTTTTACATTTAAAAGTATGTTAATAACATTATTAAATGCTATGATATAGGTGTTAACTATGTATGTATGTATGTATGTTTGTATAGCTATTTGATTGGATTTTTAACTGGCATATTTGGTAGCTGACTATTATATTTTACATTGACAAAAGTCAGTGAAACAAAGTCCTCTTCCCCTTTTCTTCCATAACGTTGAAAACCATAAAATCTGCTGATCATAAACTCCATTAAGAAAATATAAATACACTTCTTATTTCAAAGCAATCCTACTGTAACCCTTAAAACTATGTACAAAACATTTGGGGAAGTTAATTTTTCTTCCCATATCCCCAATGGTGGCCGCCTTCCTTCCCTCCCTTTCTTCCATACTGACTGTGTTTCTCGTGATGGTCATCATGCCCGCCCTTTCCGTGGTACCCTTTGTGGTCTGCGTCTAGATGACCCTTGTTACTGTAATACACAAAATGTATTAATTTTGATAGTCAAAACATTTTTTTCAGCTTCGTACTTATTCCCGCTTAGCACGGTAGTGATAGAGAACCTAGTAGGCAAGGCATTCCATTGTCCACTTTTCGCCTGAATGCGTGTTGTGTCGTAGTACTCAATGCCTCTTTATTTTGTCACCAAAGCGGAGAAAATAAAATAAGTTACATATCGGGTAATCAATCAATATAATAAAATATAAATGAATTTAGTCTGTTCGTCTGGTACGTAGTCACGGCTAATCTATACGTCCGATTTGGATGAAATGCGGAATGAAAATAGTTGAAAATCCTTTTTTAAAAAAATCCACTCCTAAATGGTTGAGCTTGTATGACATATCTAAACCGTTTGACCAATTGTAATGATTTTTTGACTAAATATAGCTAGTACAAAGCTAGGTATAAATAGATATAATACTGTACTCGTATTTTGTAAAAAATCCGTCCTAAATGGGTTGCATATAACGACTAGCTAAGCTACTATATTTGTGTAGTTCACAGCGAGTTGTTGAGCAGTCTGTTCCCCACATTCTGTCGGATTCTGAGGCGTTACTTGTTGAGTATCAGAATTCAACGCCACGCTCGACACCAGAGCGAAGAAAACGAAATATTATTTTTTTTAATTACTCGAGTGGGAATCGAACCCACAGTTTCGCGTTACACTTTGTGTCACTGCGCCACGACTGGCCTCAAAAAGTTTAATTAGCTTCTTCCACGATGTTATTTACACGTTTCAAAATAAGTTAAACTAACCTATATCCCTTCTTGCCATGTTCAGTGAAGTCGTGGCCCGCGTTCACGTGATGCACCTTCTTCTTCCCGCTCTCGTTGCTCGCGTGTTTGGCGTTGAACTTGCCGTATCTGTGATGTTCCCCGCCTTTGTGGAAGTCGTCGTAGAATTTGTGCTCTTTGTGGAATTCATCCTTGTGATACTTGTTGTGGAAACCTGGAATAATGGAATAGAAGTAAATACTAGTAAATGGGGAACGGAGTATCTTAACACTAAGTTCCTTCTGCCCTGCTGTGTGGGGGATACAGCGTGAAGCTAAAAAAAGTAAATACTTTTTATAGAAGCTATATTATATATTATATGAATTATATCAACGTGGTGTATATATGTTATAATTACATATTATATCAACGTGGTGAATAAAAAAGATGTAATAATCAACAAAAATAATATAAATAGACAAATATATACTGTATAAATTATGCTATTAGTATCATGAAATACTATAGGGTGTACATTCATAGATTACTGAAGTGATGATCATATTTAAATATGCTACCTAGTTATGCTAGTTTGTTTTGCCTTCAACGTTTAAATTTTTGTCAATTGTGTAGTAATAAATGAGAGGTAAGACTAGAAGTTAAGTTAAGCCTATTCTGTAGAAAAACTTCAATGCATGTAAGCGATTTAAAACGTAGACTTCTAAGAACTCCTCTAGTTTTTAAAGGGTCATCATCAGTTGTTGCATTGTTTATTGCCGTTTCACGCTATTTCCCGCGCAGTGGGGTAGTTGTTGTTTTTTATAAAAAGGATAAGGCAATCGAGCGTTTGCGTCACTTGATGTAAAGTGAACACCGTCGCCCACGGCCCCGTGTAACACCTGAGGAGCTACTTAGTTTAGTTAAAGGGAACCTAGTGTCATGACACTCTTTTCTCCACTTTCCATTCGAATTCGAGTCGTGGATTTACGCATCAACTAGTTCACATTAACCATTCATCATGATACAATATTGACCGACTAAGGTTCTGTTCTATACAATAATTCTATGACCCAATGAGTCCGTTAGTTACAAACTATTGTATGTATATGTATGTACTAGCGGCCCGCTCGCGGCTTTCCGGTGTGTACTACGTGACTGTTTCGTTATATTGCTACCCTCGGGGGTGGACTTTTGAAAAATAAACTTGCCTATGTTTAACCTTGGATTATCAACTATAATATTTATAAAAAAAAACATTATAGTCGGTCAAGCGGATTAGATTTTTCATATAAACTTTCATCCCCTATTTTTACCCTTTAGAAGTTGATTTTTTAAAAAAGATGTAGCCTATGTTTGACCCTGGATTTGTTACTACTTTCATTCTAAATTTCATGCAAATCGGACCAGTAGATTAGCCGTGAAAGCACGACAGACAAATACACAGACTTTCCCATTTATAATATAAGTATGGATTTGTACCTATAAATGTAAATGTTAAGTATGCAACATAATAATTCAATTTTGCTGTTGTTGCCATACTATGCAAATATTTGCGTACACTTTTATATAAAGTGACATACAGGTACACTTTTATATAAAGTATACAGGTTGCTATAGCAACGCATATTTTACGCATCAACAAGTTCATATTAACCATTCAACATCATGATGTAATATTGATCGACTAAGGTTCCACTTCTATACAATATTTCTATGACCCAATAAGTGCTTGTTGCAAACTATTGTTAAAGGTAACAAAGTGACACTGCGGTGAGAGAAAGTGAACATTATTAGTTCAGTTACATAAACTCATTTATCCGCCATTGTCGATTTGACCTTATCGTAATTTGTATAATTTGTTTTCGTTATGCTCTCTTTTTATGAAAAGTTTTCTATTTTCTATGGCTTTATTATATAATGTTGTTTAGATTACAATGGTTATTTGTATTGTAAATAAAAATGAGGTAAAATGTGAGGTTGGAAACGGTTGAGCTGGTAGATTAAAGATTAATTAACAAATGTTAATCAATAGATATTTGTATACAAGATAGATATATCTTATCTATACAGTAGTAGCGATGTAGTCAGATAGAAGTTAGTAGAACGCATGGCTTAGCGGTCAAAGCACCTGAACGGTTCTCAGGAGGCGCGGGTTCAAATCCCGCTGCGTTTAAATTTGTATACATTTTCTAAATGTCTTTTTGTGAATGTCTTTTAGAGGCTAGTGTTAAGACATTCCGTCCACTACTTCGTCTGAAAGTGAGACATTGTGCGTGGCGGAACTCAACATAGCCAAGACATAAAAAAATAAAAATAATCGAACCCTCGGCTTGGAAATGAATGCACATCCATCGCTTTACTGAGAGACGCTATCGCTTAGCGGCACTACGGCGACGACTCATATACCTACAATGATGGTCATGTAATAAAGTACAGTTGTTAAGTTTCGCCTGGTGCCAAAAGTTTTAAATAGCCAGATAATTGAAATATGGAATAGATAGAAGATATTGTTCTCCTTTTGTCTACACATTTATCATGGCGCAGTAGGACGGCGTCGATTGTAATTGCAATTGGTTGTGGCTTTGATTCTCACTCCGTGAATGATTATAATTAAAATACTTTTTTATGCTCCGCTCGGCTAAAAATACAAAGTGTGGCGTTAAGTTCCGCCACTCAACGCGCAATGTCTCGATTTCGGGTAAAAAGCGGAGAACAGTGGGTCTTTGATAATAGAGAAAAAAACCTGACAATATTACAAAAAGAGATAGGATGATGACATGATGTAACATATGTATATTTGTTATTCTTTCACATAACATCTTGTATAGAATTAACAGAATATAATAAAAGTTAAAATTTTGTAAAATTATAATTTGTAAGGTGAACAAAATAAAATACATATCAAGTCGAAAATAATCTGCCATTTGGGAGCTATCTTGACATGCGCTGCCTAAACTGTTGGAACTATGGAAAGGTTAAACTTTCTTCTAGCTTAATTAAATTACTAAAGATATAATTGTTTTAACTGATTTTTGTACCAAACAGATGTAGTGAAAAAACCTTAATAGAAAATTAATAAACTACACATTAAAATAAAAACTACATACCATTTTCTTAAACTTAGTACTAAATTTCCCTACCTTTGGTCTTATGTCCTTTTTTGTGCCCCTTCTTTTCTCCGAAATGCGCTCCTCTCGACCCGAAGGCCTCTTCCTCATGAGACCCCTTGTGGTTAGCTTCGTCATGGTGCTTCTTCTTCAGACCTCCAGCTTCTTCATATTCTTTGCGATGATTCTCATCTTTCTTGAAACCCTTGGCGCCCTTGTCTACGTAGTGGTCGGAGTTTGAGCCTTTAGTTGTCTGGAATTAAAGTGTAAATTTTGGTAAAAATATCTTAAATACTAAAGTATTTATTTTTAATCAGATCTAATATCTTTTTTAACATATTATTAGTTTGACGTCGATGCCCATGATTATGTTTCCTAAGTCTCAAGCAAGTAGAACAACAAGCAGTTTCCTTGCGGGTTTTTTAACTTTGTATGATAAATATCTATCCAGCAGTTTGTAAAATATTTACATGGAAGGACATTTTTCCACAATGTTGTAAAGCATTTTGAAATAAAACTATTTATAGCCGGATTATTCGCATATAGTTTCGGTATTACAAAATACATCCTTAGAAGACCCGCCGTTTTGAACACTTTACATTTTGAGGCATTCTTAGGCGTTCGAGGCATTTTTAGCGAAGAAATGAATATTTTTTAATGATTGGTTCATTTGTTCAGGGTAAATAAATGTGAACAATTTAAATACTTTTATGTAGGGTTCGAACCCACAGCCAGTTTACAGACTAACTGTCATACCAAACGGTGACGTAGTTTTTTTAATAACAAGATATAAACAAAGATAAAAAATAATAAACGACATAATTAATAACAACAAGGCCTCACGAACAAGGAATCTGATTAACGTGATGTATGAATTACAATTTCCATTATATTATGTTGCTAAGTTGTAATTAAGTGTTATTATAATATGCGCTGTAATATAAGAACCTTGTTATATTTAAAATGTTATTCACACATTTAATATTTTTTTAGAAAACGTACAAAAATTGTATCATTACTGAGTTTTGAGCTATCACCTCATGGAAGCCAGTTGTGGCGCAGTGGCACAAGCGTGTGACTGTGGTTCGATTCCCACTCGAGGAGTGGAAATATTTAATATTTCCATTTTCTTTGCTCTGGTGTCGTGGCAAAGCGCGACGTTAAGTTCCACCACTTAACACGCAATGCCTCCGAATTCAGCGGAAAGTGGGGAACGGAGTGCCTTAACACTAGGTTCCCTCTGCCTACCCTGCTGTGTGCGGGATACAGCGTGAAGCTAAAAAAAACCCTCATAGAAATCGAAATCGGATGGACAGCTTCCAATAGGTGCAGATTCGGTTTTACTACGATCAATGATAATAATAATACTTTATTGCACATAATATTTACAACTGAGTTGAGGCCGTCGTGGTTCAATGGAATAGCGTCTAACTACAAATACGATGGTTGTGGGTTCGATTCCCACTCAGGGTTATTATTATATATCATTTTTTTTTATCCGCTCTGATACCTTTGATAACGCTCCTTGATAACCTCTCTGGCGTGTAAATTATGACGTGCGTGGCTGAGGCAACGCGTACGTCACTTTTACGTCACTGTCATATTATATGTCAAAACTGTACGTCAATCATGCTGGTGTGCGTAATATTTACTTTAAAACAGTTTAAAAAATGTAACATATCTTCGGAACGGGATGGATTTGAAACTTTGCTCTTGTATTAAGATTTAGGCTTTTTTATTTAGACAACTTTTTGGATGAGTCGAGCACAGTTTCTGTGTCTTAACGTAAGTTATTCAGTATGATGGCTATTGTAATGGGAACCGTCATTAAGTCCACGTAAAGTTAGTTGCGAGGAATTACTAGTTATAATGTAAATACGTCTACATTTTGCACTTCCGTTCTAGACAGGTATTTTTTTTTATCTTCACGCTGTATCCCGCACGCAGCAGGGTAGGCAGAGGGAACCTAGTGTTAAGACACTCCGTCCCCCACTTTCTGCCGAATTGGGAGGCATTGCATGTTAAGTGGCGGAACTTAACGCCGCGCGTTACCTCGGACACCAGAGCGAAGGAATATTAAATATTTCCACTCCTCGAGTGGGAATCGAACCCACAACCAACTGTTTACAGTCACACGTTCGTGCCACTGCACCACGACTGGCCCTAAGATAGATTAGATAGGTATATAAACTTTGATTTTGCCAAATTGAGCAAAAATTAAATACAAAAAGAGGTCTAGTCTTACCTTCATGTAATAATAACGATTTACATTGTTTATCGTAATAATAACAATGAAATGATAAATTAAATGAACAATTATATTAATATAATTGGCAAGAAATCGATTAGCAATTGGATAATAAATAAAATAAAAAAAATATTTAAAAAAAAAACACCGACAACGGATCTTTATGGAAATAAATGAAAACGAGGAAGTGATAATTTAATATAACTTATGGTTTAAATGACATAGCGTCTGATTGTAAAACCGATTGGTTGTGGTTTCGATTCCCACTCGATTACATTCAAAGTACTAACTGGCAAATGATAGCATTTCCCTGTTCATGTAAGAGCAAGGTACGGTTCAGTTTCGCTACTCAACATGTAAGGTTAAGTTGAAAATGTATTGTTTTGACTCCAGGTGAAGCCTAGGGTATATATTATTTACTTTAATATTCTCTTTTTATTTTCTCACTGTATCCCGCACACAGCAGGGTAGGCAGACGGAACCTAGTGTTAAGAGACTCCGTTCTCCACATTCTGCCGAATTCAGAGGCATTGCGTGTTAAGTGGCGGAACTTAACGCCACGCTTTGTCTCGAGACCAGAGCGAAGAAAATGGAAATATTAGATACTACTACTCCTCGTCTGGGAATCGAATCCACAATCGGCCGCTTTACAGTCACACTTTGTGCGTATAACTAAATAGTATCTGTATAATATCTGTATTTTTTTGTATCTGTATAAGCATTTTATTCATAAAAATTTGTAATTCAAATTTAGAGGTATTCAAACGGAGTATCTTATCACTAGATTCTCTGCTTTTGTATGTACTAATAAGCAGTAACATGGTGATAATTTTGTTATAATTATTGTTTTTTTAAATCTCGTGACATTTATTCTCCTTTTAATTTACACGAAATATCTATTACAAAGTTTTAATCAACGTTATACAAATGGTTACTATACAAACCGTAACAGGTGTTGCAATAAGCCACAATAAATATATTTTTAGAAGACACGAGACAAGAACTAATTCTTACTGTTCCATATGAACATGACTTCCAAAGGCCACACTATATAAATAACTCCGTCGTAGCTCATTTGACAACTATGCGATTACACTCGATGGTTTGACAATTATGCGATTACACCTAATGGTTGTGGGTTCGTATTAAATGGCGAGAAATATAGTTAAAATATGACAATTATTTCGTTAGAAGGTATAAAATAGATATATAGATCTAATTTTTACCTTTTACGTGTTCCCGCATATAGTAGTCAGAGTATGTAGTAAGAAGTTAGAGTATAAAAAATATTTTTGGAAGCCGTTAAAAAAATTGAACGCAATGCAAGAAATCAGATATCATATATTAAGAAATTATATATTGTTTTAATAGTATTTTAAAAATTTTAAAAGTAAGCAAAGTGTATTCGTTCTTCGCTTTCTACTTGTGTAGTGCGGGTTGAATTATATTTAAACTTATGTCACGATTGACCCTAACCGACCAGGGAAATAAATGATTAAAAAAAAAACATTTTTAATGTAAAAATCGTTCAGTGTAAGAAATATACGTGTTTATACGATTAGGCTTTACTATACGTTTTCTTAAAAAAAAAAATATTATTAATCATTTCAAATACCCCGAATGGAAATTGAACTCACATTCAGTGTGTGTTACACACTGGCACTCTAGTGTTTCTACAACAGGGTAATAAGATAAAACTTTGTGTCAAGACACTCCATCCATACTTATAAATGCGAAAGAAAGTCTGTGTGTTTGTCTGTCACGTTTTCACGGCTAATCTACCGGTCCGATTTGGATGAAATTTAGAATGAAAGTAGAAAAAGTTACTGATTCTAACATAGGCTACTTATTTTTTCAAAAATAGACCTCTAAAGAGTTGAAATAGGGGATGAATGTTTATATGAAAAATCTAAACCGCTTGACCGATTGTAATGAATTTTGGCATAAATATAGTTGATAATCTAAGCTTAATAAATATTGGCTACTTTATTTTTCAAAAATCCACCCCCGAGGGTGGCAATAGAACGAAACAGTCATGTAGTACACGCGGCGAAGCTGCGAGTGGGTCGCTAGTTCTTATATATGGCGTGTTGAGTCGCTGATCTAAATCCCACAAATGACCTTACCACAATACAAAAATGAAAATATATTAAATATTTATTTATATTATTATCATTTCTCCGATCATATTTTCCCTCATACCCCCAATTAGGGATGGGACCCATAACCATCGCGCCCATTATACCACTATAACTACTATGGTATATTGACCTTAGTAGCTATATTTAAAAGGAAGTATAAGCTTCAAAAATAATGTAAAAACGGTTACAAAAAATTAAACATTTACATACAAGGAGGAAGGCAGCGATAATCTTACTTATAATAAGGAAATTCAAATTGTAAACATCTTTTTATATTCATTAAGAATATAGTTTTTTGTGTGTGTTTAACACACTCTTTAGTACGTTGTACTTATGTATGAATTAATATTAATATTTAAATGTCTTATAGTATACATCTTTACGCTTTTTTTTCTGAGAGCGGGATAGTCAGAGGTAAGTTAGTGTTAAGATACTCCGTTTTCCACTTTCTGTCGGATTTTGAGGTCCTCATGGCACAGCGGGATGGCGTCTGATTGTAAACGCGATGGTTTTGGGTTCGATACCCACTTGGAGATGTGAATATATATTATTTTCAGTTCTCCACTTGTACTTAGGTACAAAGCGCGGCGTTGAACTCCGCTACTCAACACGAAATGTCTCGATTTCCGGCCGAAAGTGGAGAACGGGGTATTATAGTATATTTTTTGTGTGATTTCATATTAATTTCTATGAATCATTTGTTTAAGTTACAATACATACTTTTACACACCTAAATAATTATTTCCCACATGACAAGGTTGGCACTTGGCTTTTTAGTGTTAAGTCTGCCTTTTATAGTCAAAATATGATATATAAATGGAACAAATGCGACACGCAGAAGTATTATTTTTGACAGTTTTATATAGAAGGAATAGCTAATTAATATTTTTCTATAATTCATTAAAATTATTTAATTTAAGAAAAGTTAAAATAAAAAAATAAATATTACACACATTGCGATATTACGAAGGTAATGCGTGTTTTATACGCATCGTCATCATATGATTATAATTGAGAGGATTATATAAGACTTATTGTTATTTTTTGATTTCATTATAAATAGAAAACAAAACAAATATAAACTAAATAAATAATTCCGGCACTTAACAAGCAAGCCTCCGAATTCGGTGGAAAGTGGGGAACGGAGTGTCTTAACACTAGGTTCCCTCTGCCTACCCTGCTGTGTGCGGGATACAGCATGAAACTAAAAAAAAAAATCGAACCCACAACCAGTGCTTTCACACGCGTTAGTCACACGCTTGTACCACTGCGCCACAATTGGCCCCTATTTCTTTTAAGTTTGACAAATTTGAGTCCCTCACCCATGTAAGATATTTGATCACGACCAGAAAGTAGAAAACCAAGTAAAACTAGGGTTTCTTTGCCTACCCGCAAAATACTGGTAATATTACAAAAATGTATACATGAATTATTTCTTATTTTTATTTTGTGTGGAAACTTATTTAGCGTTATGTCACAAGATTGATTCATTATAAATAAATTTTGTTTTAAAGTACACTATTTTCATAATAAAAATATGAGATGTACCAACCAACAATTAGTTCTTATATAAGATAAACTTTTGTATATATTCATTATCACAAAAGATGATTATTACGGTCCAGTTAAAGCATAATATAACTATTGCCTAACACTCATATTAAAAATAAAAAATCATATTTACCTTGCCCCCATGTTCAGCGTAGTGTTTGCCATGATGTTGACGACCGCCGCCTCGTGATCCTCCATGATGATGCGCCTTCTCGTGATGATGGCCAGCTGCAGCCGACAAGTCATCAGCAGCTACCAGAGGAGCGGCAGAAAGTGGCACAAAACCTACGTGTCCATCTACAATCGGTGCAGCCGCTGGAGCAAGATTCACGTGATATTTGGAATTAACAAAGTGGGGTACAGCAGGAGGTGAAGCTTGGGCTTGATTGACAACTTCTGCGGGTACACCAAATGTGACAGGTCCGGCTCTCACTTCAGGCTGAATGCTACGAGTCTTATCAGGGACGTGTACTTTATGATAATGCTCCGCACTCGCAGCCAACATCTCTTCATATGGCGGTGATGGAACAGATCCCTCATCGTGGAACTCATGTACTTCATATTGTTTCACTTCTCGTATAGCATCGCGTTTAATTCTGGGCTCATCTTCCCGCCTCTTCACCCTAATATGCTCTTCAAACGGCCCCTCGACATACGCCGCTCGTTTTTGCCTATCATGGTCCTGATCATCTTTGTAGTCGACATCCGCTAAATCTTCTTCCTCGAAAACGGGCTCAGAGATCTCCGCGACCGCGACGGCCACGAGAGTCAACAACAAGACTCCTCGCATCTTGAACACTCAGCTGTGAACTATTCACTATTTTTTATTATATACTTATAAGCCTTTCACTGTTGGCAAATAGACGCTAGACGGACGCGGCACGACTTTATATCGTGAGGTTAGTAAACATTTTACACCAATGTTTGCTAAGCTACGTTCGTGCGGGATAAGAGCGGTGGAGGAACTGTGGGCTGACGCAAAGAAAACGGTCATAACCCCGTCCAGATCGCTAGCCTTCTAGCTTTTCGCGATATTTCGATCAGAAAAACTTTGGCCGTGAATATAATAATTTCAGTTTTGTTACGTAAGCGTGATGTAATCTTAATATTTTGTAAGAAAATCTTATTTGAGGTCAGAGTTGAAACTTTAGCAGTCGTTGTTTTTTGTCTACCGCCACGCCAGTACATGCATTAACTTAGTTTAGTATAATAGCGTTACCTTCAAATAACGTCGAGTTATTTTGTTATTCGTAATTACTGCTTTGTACTATTTTTTGTGACGATTGCTTAATTTGTGACAACATAATTTATTATGTAGTTTTAAATTAAAATTTGTTTATTATCGTTGCTGATTGACTTGAAGTAATGTTGACATCGATTATATTTTGGTTTGATTGGTCATACAAATATTATACAGATTTATTATGTTAAATGTAAAAGCTAATTATGTGAAAAACATTGGATGCTTAATTACAGTAAATTAATAAATACTGACTGTTTAATTAAATATATTCTTATACAATAAAAACAAGGGTGTCTTAAAAAAATTACATTACTATTCAAGAATTTCGTATACATCTTGGAACTTAAGATGTATCTTAGATTCATATAAATATTGTATAAATTTTATAGCAAATTCACGTATGTGCGTACAGGTAGGTATATTAAAAACCGACTTGAGAACTATAAACAAGATCTAGTGACAAGTCACTACTTATTACATTTTTCGTCTACTTACAAATATAACGTAGATGGCTGGCAGTGTTCAACACCGCACAGTTGCTATTTTATTTTTCAAATGAAATAAATAATTTATATATACATTATTTAAAAATATTCAAAATTTTGGGGCCAGTCGTGGCGCAGTGGCACAAGCGTGTGACAGTAAACGACTGGTTGTGGGTTCGATTCCCACTCGGGCAATAGAAATATTTAATATTTGCATTCTCTACGCTCTGTCTGTCGAGGCAAAAACGCGGCGTTAAGTTCCGCCACTTAACAAGCAATGCGGCGGCATTGAATTACGCGGAAAGTGGGGAAAGGACTCTTAACGGGAAAGCACTTTTAACACTAGGTTCCCTCTGCTTACCCTGCGGTGTAAGGGATACAGCGTAAAGGTAAGACCAAAAAATAAAAATACAGTAGTGTCTGATTATTGTCATACCAGTCTTGTATTATTTTCTATTTCTTATCTACCGCTTAAAGTGAGGCATTGAGTTTTGTCACTTTGTTAAGTGGCACACAATATCTCAAATTTCAATGTATTGACATCAAGTTCTCTTTGCTTATCTTGCTAATATATAAATTGTAGCCAGTTCTCTTTGCTTATCTTGCTAATAAAGCATAAATTATTACGCTTAAAATACTAAACTAAGCTTATTGTAAATTTTCGACTTCGATTCTAATAATAAAGTAATCCACCAAGAAAATGATAATGGCAAAAGAGCCAAGTTCAATACAAAAGATTTGAAATAGTCAAGCTCAAATAATTAATAACGTGTAACAATATTAGCACACACATAATTTCAATTGCTAAATGACAGACGATTGCACATTGTATGCAGTTTTCTTTTTGCACTTTGCGTCAAACCGTTCTACTTTTTAATTAGTCATTAGAATCGAAACTTCTAAAGTGTTTGTTGTAAATTCTTTATATTTTTTATTTAATATAATGCTTCATAAGAAATCGATTAGCGTTAATAGTTATTCTGTAATAATCCTTGAGCAATGAAAAATATCGTAACATTTTATTTATATTAGAACTAAATTGTTTTATTATATGAGGTCATGGATTTAGAAACTTGTCTCGTCCCACTTTTACTATTTATTTTTTATTGACAGATCTCCCATATTTAGTGGAGTCGAGAGAATTCTATAAAATTTTGTATTTTTCCATTCTACGTGAGATTGGAAAAGTATTTTTTTGTGTATTGGCTGTTTAAAAGCTGTAACATGTAAAACAGAACAGAATAGAGAGAAACTAGTGTTAAAAGAACTCTTTGTTTAACATACTTCAATCATATTGTAAATTTATTAGCACGCTTCCATGTCACGCTTTGCTTGACCGAGAATTTATTTTAAGTTTCACGCGTTTTTCCATGAAGCAGGCAAATATCTGCATATCTGTAAATATATGCCAGAGTTAAAACACTGTGTTTTAATTTTTAACTCGGTTTTCATATATAGTGTGTTGAGTGGCTGAATTTATCACCGCGCTTTATGTATGTATCTGAGCGAAGAAGTAAACATAATCTAAAAATAACAATTCTTCTGAGTAATTTAAAGTCCACAACAAATATATTAAAATATTATCATTCCCCAAAATAAGACTCGAACTCCTAACCCGCACTTACTACCAGACAATCTCTAAGTAGATTAGGCGTTAAAACAAATATAGAACTGGTATAGAAGAGCAGGTGTATTAAACAAAACTATTTATATTTCTGATGACATGTCAATTGAGACAAATGGTTATTTATCTAAAATTTTATGAAAATGTATAATAATGTATTTTATAATATAACGTTATATATAAATAAAAATAGCAACTTGACACTTTTCTCCGCATAACAGAAGGAACATAGTATCAAGACGATGTCCACTTTCGAGATGAAAGCCGCCGCGCGTTTTAAGCACAGAGTGGAGAAATTACAATAATTTAAATATTATCATTCCTACGAATGGGAATCAAACCCACAACCAATCACGTTAACAGTCCGACACTGTTACACTGCTCCACGATTCCCTCAATCTGTATATAAGTATAATTATATAATAAAGAAATTTTAGAAATAGTTGTCAGTAAAGTGGCCACAGGAATATCTGGCTTCACAGCCAAGCGGCCAAGCGTTCACAACGAGGTTGCAATGTTATAAAGTTCCGCCATTGTTTTTAATGGGCCTAAAATAGATAACTGCAAGTGTCATCACTTAATATTTATAATTAAACAATTAATTTTCTTTATTTAAATTAACGATGCGCGCAGCTCGTTGCACAAAAAAAACGCAAATTTCGTGATCACATTGTAAACACTCTGTTTTCGATTTTTGATATATTCAGTTCATCCACATCTAATATAGTCCCAATAGCATTTTTAATATAGTCAAGTCACATACAGCTATTTTATTATTATTAAAATGTCACTCAGATACTTAGGATATGAAATAACTGAACGTAACGGGATTTGAACTTGCGCGCCTCATACATTTGCCAAAGCCGAAGCGAAGCAGATTTTCTCTCTTTTCCCATATAACAGAGTAGGAAGGGAGAATTTCGACATTACGTTCTCCGCTAAAGTGTAAATAGGAGTTAGATGGGACCATACAATATACATATATCAGATTCTCTCTATAAGTAGCAAAAGGCCAAAGATGCGTTGAAATAAACAGACAGGCAATTTAACAAACCAGTTCACTTTCGTTAATAATTCATTGTACCGTATCTAAATACTTTAGATCTATATCTTATTGATTTTCTGCACAAATTAAAATAGTATCGATGTTTTTACTTTCTCATTGATTCAAATATTTTTAAATCTTCAGTATTTCTAAATCACTAGATCAATAGATTATAATGTAGTTAAGTTTTTATAATGGTTAGTATGAATGTGACCATCGTGACGTGAAACATCCTCCGACTCTTTTCGTGATGATTTTTTTTAGCTTCACGCTGTATCCCGCACATAGCAGGGTAGGCAGAGGGAACCTAGTGTTAAAGAACTCCGTTCGCCCATTTTCCGGCAAATTCTGAAGGCATTGAGTATTAAGTGGTGGAACTTAACGTCAAGCTTTGTCTCGACACCAGAGCGAAGAAAATAGAAATATTAATTATTTCCACTCCTCGAGTGGGAATTGAACCCACAACAAGTCGTTTAACAGTCACACCTTGTGCCTCTGCGCCACGACTGGCCCCAACGCGATGATTGTCGGTTTAATTCTTATTAAGGGGAATGATTATAGTTAATATTATGTATTTAAATCATTTTTTTTGGTTGTCTAATACAATATAAGTACACTACTGAATGCAAGATCTGAATATTAGAAAAACACTAGCTACATTCTGCCTTCCATGCTGTATTTTAGAGACTGTGGAAATGAAATGATTAGTCACTTTACTTAGCACATTACAGCGCTTGTCCGAATCATGCTGTGTTAAAATTTTTATATTATTTTGAAATATTCTCCTTGACCAAAGAGATGAAAGTGTATTAATTATTATAAAAATACAATGACTAATTAGGGCCTCATATTAAATTTAGTTGTATCATAAAGCAAATCAAATCTATTTACTCCGGTATAAAGTGCGTGACGACTTCTTAAATTATATGAACTCACTAAAAAGAAAAAACAAAAACAACATTTCGTATAATAAACTTACTTTGTTATATAAATTGAGTTAAAATTTCAGACATTTTTTGACCATTTTTTTTATTTATCAGGTTCTAAATACTAATAACTTTGAGCGGAATTTGAACCAAACGTTTAATGGAAATGTTAAATATTTCTACCCCTCGAGTGGGAATCGAACTCACACCCAGTCGCTTGTGCCACGACTGGCCCCTTTAATGTTTTACGTTGTTAAATTCTGTCTTATTGTAACAAGATTAATTTTTCTACAAATATCTATTAACGATATTCTAATTTGAATGTCCAACATAGCAATAATCACGTCTTATTAAATTATTCTTATAGTTATAATTATATACTTAAGGTCGTCGTAGTACAATGGCACAACGTCTGGCCAGTGGTTGTGGGTTCGATTTCCGCTTAGAGTAATGATAATACTTCAATTAAGATCATTTCCTGTTCTGGAGAACAAAACAAAGCGCAGTGTTGTAGTTTGTTCTCTCGATACGCAATGTCTCCAATTGTGATGAAGAAGGCAGAACGGAGTGACTTGGCACTAGGTCCTCTCTGACTACTCTGCCATATCGGAAAAAGTATAAAGCAAAAGAAGAATTTTAAGTCACTTCTTTTTGTACTATCTGACGAATTATGAAAAATATCGTTCAAGCGGTGGAATTTAACGCTGCCATTTGATTTAACAGAGCGAAGATATCAAAATAATTCAAATGGAATAATTTCGTCTAGTGAGGGTTCCAAAACTTAGCCGTAATAAATGTATGGTCAAATCTGAAGGAAACCATGGAAAAACTGATAATTTATATATTTTTTTATTTACATAATAACTCATTTTGTTCTTAATAATTGTTATTACAGATAATTTAATTACATTTCACTTCATATACATTTTTACATTCCACATGTCCCGTAGCCAAATTGACGCTTATTTACAAGTCTTAAAGGTAGGTTTAATTTATTTCTAGCTTCACGCCGATTCCCGCATAGCAGGATAGTCAGAGAGAGCCAGTGTCAAAACACTCCGTTCCTCATTTACCACCCGAAATCGCATTAGGTGCAAATTTTTATAACAAAAGTAAAGATGTAACGTTTAAATATTAGCCCAGTACTTTAATTTCACGTTCAGTTTCAGAAATTTATAAAATATGTTTACTATTGAACTTGTTGCTTTTTTTCACATATTTTTTTATTCATAAATATATTAACCATGCTGTGGGTTGTCTTAAGGCGTTTATTTGACCATCTTAACAATAATTGAACGGAACAAAAAAACACAGAAAATTTAAAATTAGTAAGTCTTTATTAAATGATCAGTTACATACGGCGGGTAGGTTGTAGGATTCTTCATTTTCTTCTTATGAAGGGGGCAGCTCTTCTTGACACTCTCAGATTTATTATGTATAGGCTTGTACTGAGCAGATATTGATACACTTTTCTTATTATATAGATTATTTTTTTGGCAACTCGACTTAAAATCTATAGAAGGAACACTATTAATTGTTCTTGTGTTTGTATTCACATTGTTTTGCTTGCTTGGTAACTCCAGCTGGCTGTGATGGAGGCATGTTGATGTTACCTGTACAAAAATAATATTTTTATTACTTTATTATTAAGTATATATGCATCTATCTATTGATCACTCATTGCCAAACGCAATGCAACGTTATTTTGATATCGTTCGTTTCGGTTTGTAAACGGTTTTTTGTTTGTAAAAATGAAATACAGTATAATATTTTCTTAACACTGCTCTTGGCGCTCCAAAATGGCGCTCCAAAATGGCGATATCCAGAATAGGTAGAAAATAAAATGATTTTAAATTCATTTATTAACCAAAGATCCTTAAAAACATTTTTAAAATATAACATTTAAAAAAAGACATTTTATATACAATCTCTTGCATTTTAAAACACATATTAATATAAGAAATTTAAATGAATTAAAAATATTGATGGGAAGTTAGAATATTGACTTGGCAGCGGAACTTAACGCTGCGCTCTATTATATAAAAATATTATATACAAAATATTACAATTTAAAGTGAACAAACCAAAGGCGCCCTAGCGTATCTGGCCGCGCGTCCCTCCAGCTCGGTGCGCAGGCGCCACGCCGCCGCCGCCGCGCGCCGTCGTGCTGCCTCCGCCGCGCCGCCGCCCGCGCCCTGCCATCTGACACACACACTATATATGATACATGTTACAATGTATATACTATACATACATTTATTAATTTTTAGCTTCACGCTGTATCTCGCACACAGCAGGGTATGAAGAAATAATATAGTATTAAGACACTCCGTCTCCCATTTTCCGTCGAATTCTGGAGGCATGACGTGTTAAGTGGCGGAACTTAACGCCGTGCTTTACCTCGACACCAGAGCAAGAAAAATGGAAATACGAGATATTTCCATTTCTCGAATAGGAATGGAAACCATAACCAGCCTTTTATTGAGAGGTTTTGTGCCCTTGCGCCACGACTGGCCTAAATTAATTTATCTAGTTTTTATATTGCATATCAAAAAAAATACAAATGACTCTTTCATAATCCTGCAAAACTATAAATTCAGTTCTTTCTTCTTAATTTAATATTCTAAACAGTACCTACTATTTGTAGTATATCAATACCGAGTGAATAATGACTGAAAGACATTATCAGCCAAAAATACTGCGCATTCTATCCTAATATTTATAGCTGATATACTCGTATAAGTAGGTATGGACATTCTCTGTCTGTCTCTTGTAAGGATATTTTGCCATGGAAATTTGTTCAATAATTAAATCTACACTTCTTTCTATGGTTTGTATATCTAAACGTTTTAACAAATACGTTAAGCGTTTATATCATTTATATGTTATAGAAGAAGAAATATGTCAAGAAATAAAAAATAAAAAACTAATGAATTTCTAAACGGGGAACGGAGTGTCTTAACACTGGGTTCCCTCTGCCTACCCTGTTGTATCCAAGATACGACGTGAAGCTAACAAGCAATTCTTACTGTTTGTTTTATGTATACTTATACAACATATTTTTATATTTTTTTACCTAGTAAGAAGCTGCAGTAGCCGCGCCCGCTGTCCAGAGCGTCGCAGCTCGAGGCATGCAGCGCGAACAGCCGACAGCGCACCGCGTTCACCGCGTGATAGCGACAGACGTATCGCTGACGTGTAGTATGTTAGAGACAGGGGCCATAGACCTGTGTTGGGAATAAACATTAAAATACGAGTATAACGTATTAATATGGAAACCGCATCTAAATCGGACTAGTGTCACTAAACTAACCAAGTAGTAGAACCAAGTTCTAGTATTGCATAAAGGAATGTTTACTCAACATACAAAAAAAATAACCTGTCACCCTTAACATATCGTAGTTGTACCTTCGCACGTTTTAACCAGCGTTTAAATAAAATCTTTCTTAGATTTTTATAGCAATAAGTATTTTTATTGTTTTACTCCATTTCCCCGCATTGCAAGTTAGTATTCAGAGAAAACGTAGTGCTAAGACAGCCCCTTCTCCCCTTTTAGTTCGAATTTCAGACATTGAGCGGCGGAACTCAACGTCACATTTGGTCTTAGATAACCGAGTGTAGAAATTAACATATTTTAAACATTATCATTCCAAGAGCGATAATCGAACCTACAACCATTACGTTTACAGTCATGCTATACCAATACGCCCCGATAGCCTGCCTAATATATAGTTTATGTTTAATTGTATGTATATATAAATAAAATATACCATATTGGGGTCAGTCGTGGCGCAGTGGCACGAACGCGTGACTGTAAACGACTGGTTGTGAGTTCGATTCCCACTTGAGGAGTGGAAATATTTAATATTTCCATTTCCTTCGCTCTGGTATCCAAGGCAAAGCGCGGCGTTAAGTTCCGCCACTTAACACGCAATGCCTCCGAATTCGGCGGACAGTGGGGAACAGAGTGTCTTAGCACTAGGTTCCCTCTGCCTACCTTGCTGTGTGCGGGATATAGCTTGAAGCTATAAAAAAAATATATGTACCTCGTCCTTTCAGCCAATTCCCATACAAATGGTAATGTTCCCAATTCGTAGGCTCTAACTCTAGTAGTTTGTCCAGCGTCTGTCTCTTGTCGTTCTCAGGTGTTATATGCAGTAGTTCTAAATGCGCTTGCACGAAGCGAGGCTCCAGCGATATACAACGTTCTAGCATTTTCAGTGATTCTGCTATACGGTTCTTTTTTCTGAAAAATAAATGAAAATATTTCTTGCAGTATATGGTGGAAGCTTACAGAAAATATTAAAGGGAGGTCCATAAATCCTTCCTTGTGGTATGCCGCTTTGTTTAAAACCATTTCTTTTTCTTTATAAACATTTTCAGTGGGGGACGAAGTGTCTTGACACTAAGTCCTCTCTGACTATACGGCACAAAAGCGTGAAGCTGCACTCACTTGAAAAAAATAAATTTATACAGTTAAATCCTTCCTACATTACGATTATGTTATACACATTGTGTTTTTCAGCTCCATGCTTTTAAAGTTGCAGAAGTACAAGTAAGCACACAATACACTTCGTTCTGCAATTGTTACCGCAACCTAGGGAACACACTTTGATATAACAGAGCGGAGAAATGATATTTTTTATAGCCTCATGTTGTATCCCGTACACAGCAGGGTAGGCAGAGGGAACCTAGTCTTAAAATATTCCGTCTCCCACTTTTCGCCGAATTTTGGAGGCATTGCGTGTTAAGTAGCGGAACTTAAGACAGCGCTTTACCTCGATACCACAACCAGTCGCTTAACAATCGCACTTCGGGCCTCTGCGCCACTACTTGCCCATGGAACACACTTTGAAATAATAGAGCGAAGAAACGAAAATAATTTAAATATACCCATTCTCACGAGTGGGAATCGAACCCACAACTACACTTTGACGCCTTACGTTACGTTTAGTCAGACGCTGTTCTATTTCACCATTAACTTAATTACATATTTACTTTAACACTATATACATATTGTAGGCCACTTTAAAATATTAACTTTGCTTCAACAAACAGTAACTTTATTCATAACTATAATAACACCAAGCTTATCAGTCACATCCTTTAATTACATAGTAAACAATAAAATAGTTAATCTAATCTGATGACGTCAATGCATTATAGCCAAGGTTCTTTTTGTTCTTTGTTTATTAAGATCTATCGTTCATCTCTCCCACTGTGTAACCTTTTAAATTGTACTTATAAATCTTTAGTTAGTTTGAGAAACTTAGCATTTTAGAAGTAACGCTACTCGAATCCGTGCACTCAAATTGACACATGCATTTTGAAATGAAACTGGATTTAACCGGATTAATCGCGTATATTTTTTGTATTCGAAAATACATTTTAAGGGGTTTCCTTGACGTTTTGGACACTTTACATATTAGTCCATTGTCAGATAGAATCAACCTCTACCTGTATTAATACTTTCCGATCGAATTGCGACCGAACATTGCGTGTAGCAGAAAATAAACCACACTTTGTTTCGCCAGGGCGGGAACATAAAAGTATTTTAAATATCATCGTTCCCTGCATGTGGATCGAACCCACAAACATTACGCTTACAGTCAGAGATTAGATTTTAGAATTTTATTTAAATACTAATATTATTCGTATTAAGTAGGTATATCCATAGACGCCAGCCAGTCGTGGCTTGGAGCATAAACTGTGACTGTAAACGGGACTGTCTGGGAGTTAGATTCTCACGAGGGATTGAAGTATTTAATATTTTTTTTTCTTTTGCTCTGGCGTCAAGGCAAAAAATCAGGGCGTTAAGTTACCAGAATTTGGTGGAAAGTGGGGAACGGAATATCTTTACACTATGTTCATTCTGCCTACTGTGCTGTGTGCAGCAGGATAGAGCATGATGCTAAGAATTTAACTATACCTATAAAGTTTAGCCAAGTTGTAATGTGCGTTGACATGATCCCGGTTATACTTGAGCGCCTGCAGGAAGTGATGCTCGGCGCGCCCGCTCGCGTCGCGCAGTACTAACGTGCCGAGGTTGTTGTGCGCGCTCGCGTAGCTCGGCCATAGTCTGAAAATTATGAGATGAATTTAAAATAAATGTATTGCTAATTGATCATATTAGTCATTATATTTGATAATCAATATATATGGGTTGGCTATAATAATAGCTTTTCTATGATTTAAAATACAGAAAACGTAAACATTGTGAATTATCAAAGCAAATAGGTTTCACAATATTAAACTCTTTTAAAAATAAAACTTTAAAGGTTTAATAGATCTTTTATTAAACTTTTAAATCGGACTTTCTTTAGAAGAACATTGGTTATGTATAAAATTTGGACCAACACCGCTCAGAATTCATTCAAACTAAACTTAGTGAAAGCTAATTATTTCTCCATTTTGCTTAATTATGAGTTTGGAAATACTTTTTTTAGAAAACTTGGACTGGTTTGAATCACACTTTAATTGTTAAATAAATGGAATAACATTTTCAATCAAAATATTACCACTAGTGAAATTAAAAGCTATAACCAAAGTCTAAAATTTTTAGTCGACTAACATAAAACATTTAATACTTACTTGAGCGCTTCTTTGTAATGCTTAATAGCGTTTTCCTGTTGTTCAACGTCTTTTAGGAAGTTCGCGAAGTTGTAGTGGAGTTTCGCGTTGTGAGGAAGTACGGCCAAGTCCGCTCTGAAAATTAATTCACATTGATTTTATCAATTACCATAATACGATTTGGAAATAATTTAAAAGATGTAACATTATTTTTACTCTACTCGTGCTATATACCCCTACAACAGTGATCCGCGGCTTGCCGCATATCCTTTATTTGAGCCCCTTTTGGATTCTCTGAACTTTCTGTTCAATCGTAATAAAATATAGCTTAAAGTAGTAGTAGTAGTAGTAGTAGATGAGTAGTGAAGCTTTCTAATTGTGAAAGTTACCGCTTACAGACTTCACTTCTTTATTATATTAGTATAGATAAATTAATATTTTGATATTACCAAGTTTGAGACCATCATGGCGCAGTTGGATATATTCTGTTTATAAGCGCGATGATTGTGGGCTCGTTTCCCACTCAGAACAACGATTTTATTTAACTTGATTTCTCATGTCTAGCAATGAAGACAAAGCGAGCCATTAAGGGCTGTATGTACAATAACGGTCTATTCTCAGTTATCTTACCGTGCAGTCCAACCAGCAATATGTATTAGTAACCAGCGATAGTATAATTTTATATTTTTTCGGGGACCGATCATATAAATAAAATTTTTACGTCTACAAGTTAATATGGAATGTCTATTGGGAAGCACTTCTATCAGTAATGCTACTGATCAGGCTACACAGTAAGACTACTGGAAACAGGCCAAAATGATAATTCTTATATAAGGTAAAGTGGGGAACGGGGTGTTCCCCACTTGACAGTAGCTTACCTTTAGTTACCCTAATGTGTGCGGGATATAGCATGAAACTAAAAAAGAAGAAAGAAAATTTAAACTTCACCTAAGTAAACTCTCTCTAGTCCTCCAGTCTCTATTCCTAAGGTGAGTCCGCGCCGCCCCCGCCGCCACCAGCACGGCGGCGCCCAGTACTAACAGCCGCCTGCTCCCCGCCCTCTTCCACATTAGTTGTACTCCGTA
Organism: Dryas iulia moderata; assembly: GCA_019049465.1. Taxonomy (NCBI): domain Eukaryota; kingdom Metazoa; phylum Arthropoda; class Insecta; order Lepidoptera; family Nymphalidae; genus Dryas; species Dryas iulia. Next base: position 15,479,459 of record CM032429.1, on the reverse strand, counting down.
TACAGTGATCACTACGGAACCCACGCTGGAAATGGAGAGTGATGCGTCACTAACTTGTATTTTTTAACACCAGAATATAGTTCATTTCTTTAACTGCACACAGCAAGGTAGACAATGGAATTCTATTGTTATAGGTTAATATATATAGATATTTCGTTTCCCATTTTCTGCCGAATTCTATAGGCATTGTATGCTAATCTATATAGTATGTAGGTATATTTTATCCCGTGGGGGGACGGGTTAAGAATACAATTCCCCCTCGCCGCTGGGTAGCGTCCCGTAAAAGGCGGGTAACCCAGTAGTTTGGTGGTAGGAGATTTGTTCTCCGACTGGCTCGCGACCACTATCATGTCAAAGACGAACCGCCAAATATCTTATGATGTGTTCCGGTTCGATGGCATGTAAGCCAGCTCTCCCTATCCCACCATTCCCATCCTTCCTCCCTCCTTCTGTCCTACATTTCCAAGGCTGGCAACGCATCCATAACTTGACTGTTGTGGATGTCTATGGGCGAAGGTAACCACTTAACACCAGGTGGGCCTTCAGCTCGTTTGCCTCCTTTATTCCATAAAAAAAAAAAAAGTATACGCATTTAGACAATAATAATTCAAAAGTAGCTTATTCTTTTTTGTTCTTGTATAAATAAAAACTATATTCTTTTAAGTTGCAAGAACCAAAAGTTTTACTTAAATATGAACTAGATGGCGCTAGACGAACCATTTCTTAAGCAATATCACAAGCTGACAGAAAAGTTATCAGTCTGGTGTTATTTCGTATTAGTTAGTTTAAAAAATTGCATATTTTTTGTACACAATTAAAAAATTAACGCGTTATCTTAATCTACTCAATATGGTTTATAATCTAAATTGGTTTGAACGACTATATTTTTATGAAGCTATTATCATTGCGCAGTGTGAAAGGGTCCAATTGCATACCCGACAGTTATGGGTTCAATTCCCACTCAGGAAAATCATATCTCCGCTCTGGTGACAAGACAAAGGCGAAAAGTAGAGAAGGTAGTGTTTTGACACTAGGTCTTCTCAGATCTGCTATGTAGGAAAATATGGGAAACTACTATAAGAAGCCGTCGTGGTACAGTTGACCAGAGTCTGATCTTAAACGGTGTTGTGGGTTCGATCCTCGGAGGAAAGATTATATTTAAATTTTTATTTCTTTACTCTAGTACCAAAAATTTGTTTTTGGCGTCGTTAAGTTCCACCACCTGACACAAGGTAAGTCGATAATAAAAAAAATACATTTTTTTTATGACGCTCGACGATTTCTAAATACATAAGAACAATAAACAAATTACCTTGGTATATAAAGCACTCGTTCCGCGACGACGAATCCAACAGTAACTAAGAGATTCGACGCCGGCAAGTACGGGATGACTAGAAGCATCAAACCCAGTACTAGCGGTGTGTGACGCTGTAGCTGAAACAGTACAGCTTAATACAGTTAATTAAGTTTAAAAACTGATTAATTTAACATTTAATTAATATGTTATTATTGGCTATTTTTATAGCATATAGTGAAGGATACAAGCGATACAGTAACATTTCGTTCTGTGGGTAATTATTTTTTAAAGATGTGGGAAGAGTTTGACTGTACGAGATCGTTAATAGTTTAATTTTGATAAGAGATATTTTACTAAATTTTGAATTCAAAATTGAGTAATTTAATAATAATTGTTAACGTTTAAAAAATCAAACATTCAGTAAAATTTCATAAATTGAGTGACATCAAAAATACTGCTTACCTCTAAATTACGAAAAACAAGCGAACATATAAAAAACAACAGTCTTAATTAAAACACACACAATATTCTTACCTCCAAATCCATAAAACATTTATAAGACAACGCAAGTAGCGTGATGAACGCGGCGCACGTGATCAGGTTCCGCGAGTCGCACACGCTGGCGACGAGCGGGACGGAGCCCATCTGCCAGTCGTGGCTGAGCGTCCACGGGCACAGCACCAGCCACCAGTTGAACGCGGCTAAGTAGCAGAACGTCATCAGTCTGGAAAATATACGTTACAAATATTATTTTAACGTTCCCATAAAAAAAGTTTTTTAGAAAAGTTAAAAAAATGGAATACATTGGGATTCAAAATCGTATTCTTGGAAACCAATAAAGCACTGTAAACTCTAAGCGTGGAACGTATTGCTTAGCGGTCAAAAGGTCCAATAGTCTATGGGTTTCTCAGAGATGTGGGTTTAAATATTTAAATTATGATCATTCCACCGTGCCGGACTCAAACCCAAAATCAAATATGATTACACTCAGACACTGACTCACAACTTTGTCCTCTCAGTAAATTCTTAATTATATATTTTTTTCTATGAAAACATACCTGATTGCAAATGAAGGATGAAAGGCTGGTGGATTGTCCTGAGCTGAGAAAGATGGTAAAGATCCTTGCAGTAAAGCAAGTCTCGCTACTGCCAACAGAAGAAGAACAAGTACACCTTTACCAACTCGTCCCCATATATTGTCACTTCTCCAACGACATCTTGACGATGATCTGAAAAATTAAAAAAATAAAATGAATTTAGTTTGTAATACCAATAAGTTTGACTAAAACATAGTTGATGTATTTTTTTTCATTCTCTATGAAGCCTATATGATTATCCAATATCTTTTTCCTCCTTTTTCCCCTTTACCTTGAACCAAGTTTATACAATATCTTCAATATAATTCAATACAATTCAAACAGCGATTATTTTATTATTAATTTTAGTATTTATTATTTTTAGTGTTACTCTTTCTAGCGTATAGCACAGGTTAGACAGAAGTAGTATAACAATATGACAGTCCGTTTTACAATTTCTAAATTTCATTCAAAATTTCATTCAGCCAAACGCTGTCTCACTGCGCCACTATGGATATATACTTAGAATTATCTTCGTGTACAATGTAAAGAAACATAAACTAAGACGTTAAACTTTAGTAGTACCTTGTAATTGAATTCCAACTGCGATATATATCAAAAGATATATTTAAAAGCAATGCAGTAAGGCCGGTCTCCTTCGCCAGCATACTGAGCGCTGCCAACACTACACTTGACCAGACGCGTCTTCTGCTAGATGATCTGTAAATAAATTATATGGTAATATAAAAAAAGTTTTTTGATCTAATATTAATTTTATAATATACTAACGCGTTTTCTATAATTTTTATATATGTAAATAAAAATGCATTTAAAAGCTTAAAGTAATATGCTATCTTCCCAGGAAACCCAATTCCCACGAATAGGGTCCTGACCAACGTGTATAAGATTTCAGTGACAAGAATCTTTTCACCACGCACATCATCATCATTTCACTATTAAAAGTACTGAATTCAGTCAGTATTTTTTCCGGCTATTAGAACATAAAAACCTTTTTATTGAAAACGTATAAAATATTTTGAAGCATCGAAACGGCGTTCTACTTCCGGCTGTGTCCAAATTCTTAGATGCTTATTTGCTTATTTTTGTTGTTAGCATCTCTGTAGTGAGATTTTTACAAATGTTTTTACAATTTTATAGTGTTATTCACACACTTATAAAAAATATTATAAGGTGACCTACCTAAGTTATCTAAAAACATTATCAATCAACATCCTTGAGCCTAAATCTAATAACATAATTGACGTACAAACAGACACCGATTAACATTTATAGTGGTACCAACTCGGAACTCGGTGACAAGAACTTTGCAATACAATTATCGACAATTCCTAACCTTTTCGGCGTAATGTGGCAGTCAGAAAACTTTGGCCCCAAAACATTCTTTCAAAAGTTTCTCTTCGAAAACAAGGACGAAGTTGGTAATAATATTATGGAAGTAGAAGTAAGTAGTTGCAAGTGCGCAAACTATTCACACGACATTAAAGGTCTATTTGCTGGGCTTCTTTAGACATGCCAGGGGGATACTTAGACTGTAAACACGTCTCGCATTAACACAGTAATGGAAGTTTTAGATGTGATCCATCTAAATTTAAATTGCATTTCTATACTTACAGTTATTTTAATGTTGATTATTATTTTAAAATACTTAACTGAACGGATAGTAAAAAAATGAGTGACTAATCTCTACGTCTCTTTTTATTAAGTTGACCGCAAAATTAAGAAAATGCGTACTATTAAAAGACAAATAAAACAAATTTGGTGAATACAAATAAACTAAAGTGTAGTGAAAGTCTTTAATTATAAATTTGGTGTATTTCAAATATTATATTTTTACTCTGTTTTAGGTACAACAAGGTAATTAGAGAAAACGTGGAGTCATAACACTCCGTTCTCCACATTTCACATGAAATCGAAAAATCGAGAGATTGGTGATTGCGGAAATCAACACCGCGTTTTCTCTTCCATATAAGAACAATAATTCATTTTTTTTTTAATTTATAATTAAAATGTAACTTACCCATGATAAAGTAAAAGAGATGATAAGAAGAAGACACAAGCTAGGACGTCTGCTCGACCGACCACACCTGCCACCTGAAAAAGAAATTAATAAGTGTTATTCAAATTCATTATACATTCATATTACACTTCTAAAAATATTTTTAGCTTAAGTAAATTTGATAAATAAACATTTTTCTAAACAACTTTTAACCAGAAGTATATAATAAAACTTTTACTATTTTATCTTTTGTCAACTAGCGTTAGTTAACTAAATTTTACGTTCTTTTCGAACTACGTCGAAATTTTAACTAGCCGCTACTAACGGGCCTTGAGATCATCGTCGCGCCATGGTACATTGGTTGACTGTAAACGCTATTTGCTTCAGATTCGATTCCCATAAAGAAGAATATTTATATATTTAAATTATTTTCATATTCTACTCTGGTACTACATAATACTAAGGCAAAGCGTGTCATTGAATTCTGCCACTTAACCCGCAATGTCTCGATTTCACGCGAGTAATAAAATATCTTGAGACACAATTCTCTCTGACTACCCTCTATGCGGGAAAAAACATGAAGCTTAGCGGTTTTATATATAAAAAAAACATACATATATTTACTTTTAAACATTTTTAAAGTGTTATTCCACACTTAGGAAAATTGAAAAAGACATTTAAAGAAAACGTATAAAAATTTGAACGCAGCGGGATTCGAACCCGCGCCTCCTGAATACCGTTCAGGCGCTCTCATCACTGAGCGAGCCCGGGCATGCTCAGTGGTGAGAGCGCCTGAACATGCAATTTTTATACGTTTTCTTTAAATACATATATTTTTCTAGCAATACAAAAATCCCACCACACAATCCACATTATCAACCTCAACCTCAACCGTAGTAAAAACAACTAAACTCGTTTTATTTAAATGAAAACCCATAATTCCCAACTTTACATACCAAGTAGAACATTAAGTATTTAATGTAGTCCGCATTGCGCCTACATCGCAATTAGGGAGGTCCTGTGCATTAGGATTTCGTATATACATTTAACGGGACAGTTTATCTTTGAGAGCCATTACGGTAAAGGCGGAAGCCGATGCAATAAAATTTCTTGCAATTTATCTTTGAAATTACCTTTATTAATTATATTTATCTCGTTTATTAATTTTGTTGTTATGATTTGTTATGATTGTTGTTGTTTTTGTTTTAATTAGTTTATGTTAAGTGATTGGAATTTAATATTTTTTCTTCACGTTTTTGGCAGAGGAAGTGGACAGAAAGAATCTAGTATTATGACACTCCGTTTTATAATTTCTGGCAGAATTTGTGATAAAATTCAGAACTTAATGATAAAGCAATGAATGAATGAAATTTTGATCTCATCCATTCATTAATTTTCATATATTTTTTCCAAAAATCCGTTGCATGTTTTTTCCCGCATGCAAAGCTTAGAAAGCTAGAGCTAGTTATAATGACTATGATTACTTTTGTCCTCAGGTACCTATATAACAAACGATTGTGTTATGATTAATATTTTTTCAAATATTAAGTGAATAAATTTGTGTTTAAAATGCCAAGTACATTAGTTTTCTCCCGTGGGGGGACGGGTTAAGAATACAATTCCCCCCCGCCGCTGGGTAGCGTCCCGTAAAAGGCGAAAAACCCAGTAGTTTGGTGGTAGGAGATTCGTTCTCCGACTGGCTCGCGACCACTATCATGTCAAAGACGAACCGCCAAATATCTTATGATGTGTTCCGGTTCGATGGCATGTAAGCCAGCTCTCCCTATTCCCACCATTCCCATCCTTCCTCCCTCCTTCTGTCCTACATTCCTAAGGCTGGCAACGCATCCATAACTTTAATGTTGTGGATGTCTATGGGCGAAGGTAACCACTTAACACCAGGTGGGCCTTCAGCTCGTTTGCCTCCTTTATCTCATAAAAAAAAAATAGTGTTTATATATGAGTTGGTATTTATATATTAAGTAGATTAGGATCGAATGTTTAAATATTATTCACGGCCACAATCTAACTACTACATACCTAAGATATTTAAATTAAGGAAAAGTCATCTTAAACATCAGTGGAGTGTGAAATGTGGGAATAGGTGTGACCTATCCCAAGATTTTCAGTCTTTATTATATTTTTTTATAGCTTCATGCTATATCCCGCACAAAGCAGGCAGAGGTAACCTACGCTTTGCCTCGGCACCAGAGTGAAGAAAATGGAAATAATAAATATGTCCACTCCTGGAGTGAGAATGGAACCCACGACCAGTCACTTTACAGTCACACTTTGTATCTCTGCGCTACGACTGGCCTCGATTATATAAAAATTTTAGACATTTCTTTACTATAAGAAAAATACATTAAATGTTGAAAGAAATTAAACACAAAACATAATCTATTAAGAATCCAATAGTCAAAACACCGTAGAACAGACTAATTGATATTGCCTGAAACGTGAGGCTTATTCACCTCAAAAGCTACGCTATAATTAACTTGCGCAGAAATACACACTGTACATTTGTATATTTCTTAACTTATGTACTGCATAGCGGAAAACGGAGTGTCTTAACACTAGGTTCCTTTTGACTAACTGAATAATTAGAAAGAAACGTGTAGGTAGTTAAAATTAAATACATTTTTATTTTTGACGCCATCGTGGATTGTCAAATAATTTCCTTGTTTACTCATATGTGTTAACACGTTATATTTAATCACGCTAAATAAACAACCTAGAGGTTTTTGGCATATAAAAAGTAAGTTATAAAATATATTTTGTAATCCACTTAATGTAGGAATAAAACCAATAGGTGAAAAGTAGAAATGAAACAACATATCGATCAATATAATAATATAACATGTAATCTATAATATTTTAAGTGGGGATTCAACCCACAACCACCTTTACAATCACACGCCACCTAACTGCACCATTATAGCCTTTTTTATGTTCGTTTTCCAAAACTACTTTACAAATCTTAACTAAACAAAAAACACTTTAAAACGCTAAAACCGTCACTTTAAATAATTTAATTAACAACTTCTTTAACACAAAGTGATGGCAATCAAGTGAAAAACCGGTCCATATAAATTGCATAGCAGCAACTTTTCGAATTAAACCCGGCCGAGACAAGTCCAGCAATCAGCGGTCTAATAGGAAAACTTTAAGAATATTGCCTTCCAATAGTTCGCATTAAGACTATTCGCTTCCTACCCTATAGGAGGAGCTTCTACGCTTTCGAGTAGGTTATATTTGAAAAATGGCGAATCTCTTGCATAAGATTTACGGTTATCGTTTTTTGATATGGCAAGTTATTGTTTGAGAATGTTTTATTTTATAATCTTATTATATTGGAAAATGAAAATCAGATTTACATAATGTGACAGATTGGATTTTATATAGTTCAGAATAATTTATTAGGTTTTATTGTCGTTTAATTTTTATTTATCAACTTTTTAAAGTACATGGGAGATAAAGAGAACCTTAAGAAGAGTGTAAAGATATTGTCATATAACTGAAATCCCATCACGTGTTGATTGATGGAAATTAATGGCGCGCTTTATCTTCTCGCTAGAGGGGAGAAATTAAATTAATTAAAATATCATAATTTTTCAAGTGGAAATCAACTTTCCATAACTATTGCGTATACAGTCAGACGTTGCCACAAACCAAGAGGGCCAAGATGGCCTCTAACCTCAAACCGAATCAAATAAAAGCTCATAAGCAAAGAAGAGATGAAGTATATTTCCACATAAACGTTCATAATTAAAAAAATCTTACTAAATTTCTAATAAAATAGACTATAAAAAACGCTTAGACGAGATAAAGATTCATGGATTCAAATCCAGCTACAGCTGAATTCCTTTTAAAAATTACACAATAAAACGTGACGTCGAGTTCCGCCATTCGATACGCAAAGTTTCCATGTCAGCGGAAAGTGGAGAACGGAGTATCTTAACATTAAGTTCGCTATGACTACGTGGAAAGAAGTAAGCTCACTTTTTAAAGCATATATATTTTTTACTAAAATGACTAATCCCAGCCCCAAGTAAAGACTTACGTCAAAGGATTTTCCTTAAAAAAATCATCACAGAGATAAGCCGATAAAGTACCTCTAAATATTACTGTCATCTCATGTCATGACGTACTATTTTCGTACTTTAGTAAACGTCGACCTTTCTCCAATACTAAATACATTATTTTAAAACCTAGGACTTGTATATAGAGGTCAGTCGTGCCTTGTGGACACAAAGTGTGACTGTAAATGCGAATGAATGTAGGTTCGATTTCCACTTGAGAAAAAGAAAAAAAAATTAAAATTTCTTTGCCTTTGCTTTGGTGTTGAGGCAGAGCGTGGCGTTGAGTCCCGACGCTTAAAACGCAATGTCTCCAGAATTCGGCGGAAAGTGGGGGACGGAGTGTCTTATCACTAGATTCCCTCTGCATACCCTGCGTTGTGAGAGAGCGTGAAGCTAAAAAAACTTATATTAGCTCAGGTCTGAGAATAATTTTTTTCTTGAGATATGGCGCAGTTAGTACGTGCCTGATTGGACGTGATAGCTCCTTTATGTTTTCACGTAACAGGCGCATTTAGTACTGCGGGTAGAGAATAACTTAGACATTCTGTTCTGTACTTTTAAAAATAATGTATAATGCTTGGCGGAATTAAACGCCGTGCTTTATATTAATTTAAATATATACGTTTCTCGGAGTTTGAACTGAACTTGAAATTATCTACCTAACTGTAACATGATATCAAATTGGACAACGTAACAGTTATAGGTTATAATTTCGTACTTTCATTACATTATTCTTCGTTTTCTTCGTTGTTAATGAATGAAAGGACCTACGTTTAGTATCAGCTACGCACAATATAAGATGTGTAAAAAATTGGAGACTAGTGAGTCACTATGTTCCCCAAACACATGTAAAACTAAAAATACATGTCTGAAATATAAGTTAGAAAACGTTTAGAAATTTAAAACAGCATCTCTTGAAAACCGTCAAGACTAGGAGGTGCAGGTTCGAATCCCGCAGCGCTCAATATGTTTCCATACTTAACTTACTTTTCCTAAATATATTTTTTTATTGTAATCGTATGAATAGAACTTTAAAAATATTAAAATCTATCAAATTTTAACAAACAAAAAAGCACAATAAAACCTATTGCCAAAGCATAAAAGCTGCAATGGCATCAAAAATTATTATTATTTATTCATAATTGAGAGATAGAAGGAGCTATCATAAATATATATGAAAGCTTAAACAGTGAGGTAAGAGGGAAGTTGTGTCACGTACCCATTACGTATTCTATCTAATATATTATGAATTTCATACGCCGTCGACCGTAATAATATAGTAAGTCATTGTTTTACTTGTAATATAATTTTGAACTTTGCGTCTGTGTTATGTGTTGAAATATTAATGGGGAAATTGGTTTCTTGTAGAAAAATAATAAAGTATGTTTTTTCTCTTTTAATTCTTCCATTTTTCAGATTTTAACGCTACTTCGGATAAATTTAAATACGTTATTGTTTATTAAAAATATATATATGTCCCAATGGAACAGACAAACTTTGTCTATAGCCGAACATTAATTTGAGCAATTTCAGATTTAGTCAGAAACCATCAAGTGTGTCTTGAGACTTCTTCTTCAGAGGGTCTTGTGTACCAGAGAGGATAAATAGCACAATTAAATTATAATCATTCCACCAAGTAGGAATTGAACCCACAACAACAGTCGCTACTACAATCAGATATTAACCTGCTGTGGTACGAGAACGTCATTCTCCACTTTAATTTAAAAAATAATCTTATTGTGGCCAGTCGTGGCCCAGTGGCACAAGAGTGTGACTGTAAACGACTGGTTGTGGGTTCGATTCCCACTCGAGGAGTGGAAATTATATTTCCATTTTCTTCGCTCTGGTGTCGAGGCAAAAGCGCGGCGTTAAGTTCCGCCACTTAACACGCAAGCCTCCGAATTCGGCGGAAAGTGGGGAACGGAGTGTCTTAACACTAGGTTCCCTCTGCCTACCCTGCTGTGTGCGGGATATAGCGTGAAGCTATTTTTTTTATCTTATTAATATTATCAATGTCAAAGTTTGTTTGAATCATTGTTACTCTTTCAAATAAAAAATACTGAAAAGAATCTAATGAAACTATACAACAATATAGCTTATACATCAGAATAAAACATAGGCCATAATCTCTAAAGATATTTTGTGAATTGTCCAAAATATAAAGTAAGTTGGCCCCTTCAATTTTACAATTATAAATGTTTTCGTAAGCACCGCGCGGACAAAGTCGCAGGCACAGCTAGTTTTATATAAAAAGAAACCTTCAACATAACCTACAATCTCGAAGAAAAGCAATCTCTTCAAAACTAGACTCATCTAAGCAAGAGTACAAAAATTTACAATTTCACAATTTTTATCGAACCTATAACCTCCGATCCCAACATACACAACCAACACACATCAACACAAAACACATACTTAACCCAAAAACACAAATTACACACAAACACAAACAGAACAAAACACAAAACACAAATATAAATCCCGACCGCATATTTGGTTTTAATCTGCGGAAGCCCTAAAACGGCATTCGGCATTCGACAACCGGAGCGCTAAAACAATAAACGTTCAGACGTTGTTAATTAACGCGAAACGGCGAAACGAAGCTTTCGTAAAGCTAATCCTGTTTACAATTTCTCACCAGATAAACTTTTGGATACATTTGAGTGTAGTGGTTAGCGTGTTACTAAGAACAGGGGTTCGTCAACAACTATGGGTTCGTTTCTTCATTTTTTTTAGCTTCACGATGTATCCCGCACACAGCAGGGTAAGCAGAGTGAACCTAGTGTTAAGATACTCCCAATTTTCTAACGTATTTTGGAGGCATTGCGTATTAAGAGGCGGAACTTAACGCCGCGCTTTGCCTCGACACTAGAGCGAAAAAAATGGAAATATTAAATATTTCCATTCCTCGATTGGGAAACGAGCCCACAATCAGTCGCGTTTACGCTGTGATGAAGAGACATGATCTCCACTATTTGTAAGTGGAATATTTATATTTAAACTATCTACTAATCTCAGCCTATCAAATCAAAAAAATAATAATAAAGAAATTTAATAGTAAAAAAAAAAAAAAATTAAATAGTAAAAAAAAATAATGTCATTCCAAAATCAATAAAAAATTATAAATACTAAATTAAATAACTAAATTTAAAGCATTCTAGGATCAACTTGACATACAAAAAATTCACTCTCTAGTGTTGATGTGGTAGAAATAAAGTCCACTTACTTGTGATATAATACATATTTCAACTCCACTTTTAAAAGTACAAATATACATTTAAAAACTGCACAAAAGTTAATAGAATATTTAAACACACCACGAAATTATAATATAATAAAATAATAAACAAAAGTAAAAACTGATAATATAAAGAGAACAAAGAAAACGAGGGAATAACAGTAAGCGCATCGAAAGCGAAGTATCGACTGTAAGGAATTAGATATTTGTCGATACGCCGGTGTATGTGAAACTACCCGCGGCTTCTGAATATTATTTATAAGCTAAATGCTAATACTTATAATGCTTTATAAGAAATTAAATAAATATTATATTATGTAAAGTGTATTAATATAATAAGTATATAAAAATATATAAAAGATAAATAAATAACTTTTAAGTTTTTGTTGTAATAAATAAACATGGGGCCAGTCGTGGCCCAGTGGCACGAATGTGTGACTGAAAGCGACTGGTTGTGGATTCGATTCCCACTCGAGGAGTGGAAATATTTAATATTTCCATTTCCTTCGTTCTGGTATCAAAGGCAAAGCGCGGCGTTAAGTTCCGCCACTTAACACGCAATGCCTCCGAATTCGGCGGAAAGTGGAGAACGGAGTGTCTTATCACTAGATTCCCTCTGCCTACCCTGCTGTGTGCGGGATACAGCGTGAAGGTAAAAAAATAATAAATAAACGTACAAATTAAATATACTAAATAAACAATAATTATAAGTAATAGTTCCCTACAACTCAAATCAGTTCAGCCGTTTAGGTGGAGTTCGGTGACATACACACGTACATAAGAATTATATATATTAAGATTTTTTTTTTCTCCTCTCTCCTAAAACAAATTGTGATGTTGCCATCAAGTGGGAAACGGAGTGTCTCGACACTAGATTCTTTCTAAGGCCTCTGCTATGCGAAAAAAACGAACTATAACACATAAAATTACTAAGACCTTATAAAGATAAGACAATCCAGAAAATCTCAAAGGGTTCAACTAATCCTTAATAACATTATAAGGGGCGGTTGTAAAATAGTTTATGTTTTGTATTTGGTACTACAGTGTATAGCCCGGTATAGCCCGGGGCGTAAAATTTTGATGGGTGACGTTATGATATATGCCCAATGACCTAAAACAATCGAGATAATGGTAGCCAATGTGATGTAATAGTGATAAAGTATGTTATTGATAATAAATACATTTATTGTATTTATGTATTATTTTAAGTCGAAAAACGCTGCATATTTCTTTTTCTTAGTATTGCAGTCCCCTATATTAATTTTCACTAACTTTGGAGATTTCTTGTTGAGTGGCGGAACTTACTAATTTCATTATATTCAATATTAATATAATTAAATCAGTAAGTTCGTGGATGCGTAGACTGTTCTTTGTTTAGCTACAGTTCTGTCAATTTATATAAAAATGTATGTCAAACAGTATGTCTAATATTTTTCTTATTTTTATTGTTCATATTTTAAATGAATTATAATAGAAAGAAGTATTGGTTTTCTGCACTTTGCCACTGAACATGCAATTCGGACGGAAAATGGAGAACGGAATCTTTTGACTAGACTATCTCCTACTTGCCTACCTTGAAATATGAGAAAAAGAGTATACCTGTTATTAGATATACCAAAAACTACACTATTGTAAATTATACTAACAATTCCATAATAACTAGTATAGAAGGTACACGCTACTACACTTTAGGCGTTAAACGTTTTGAAGAAACGAGCACTCATCTACGTCCAGTCCATTTGTGTCGGCATGATTGATGTCGCTTTGTTATTTTTTACATGGAAATGTTATTTTTACTTACGTAAGTTGTATAATTTTCGTGTAGAATGGCATTATATGACATGTTGGACTAATCCTTAACTACCGACTACTAGTCGGTCGGTCTATATATACTGAAGAAGAAGAATTAGGGGCCAGTAGTGGCGCAGTGGCACAGACGTGTGACTTCAAACGACTGGTTGTGGGTTCGATTCGCACTCGAGGAGTGAAAATATTTTCATTTTCTTCACTCTGGTACCGAGGCAAAGCGCAGCGTTAAGTTTCACCACTTAACACGCAATGCCTCCAAAATTCGGCGGAAAGTGGGGAACGGAGTGTCACAACACTAGGTTCCCTCTGGCTACCCTGCTGTGTGCGGGATACAGCGTGAAGCTAAAAAAAAGCAAAAAAGCAAAAAGGTAGTTTCACGGTTTTTTCAGCATAGCCAGGGTAGTCAGAGAGAACATAGTGTCAAGATACTGCTCTGCTTTTACTTCCCGCTTGAATACAAGGCTTTACTTGTAAAGTGATGGAACTCAGCGTCTCGCTTGGTCATTAAACCAAAGCTAACTACTAAAAGTATTTACTATTTATTAATATTAATTTAAGTTTATATCGAGTAAAATAATAAAGTCTTATAAAAGTCTGAGAATGTAGATGTTATTCAAAGTACTATTCAAAAATTTCTCTTTTGTTCAACAGTTTTTGGGATAGTACGAATTGACTTTAGTGAAAACTTGAATAATTGAATTTTGTTTAGTATTCATTTGGCTGGGAACGACAACAGTGGGTGACAAGTGCTTGTTGGATCCGCTAAAGAAACTGTAAATATTCTTTCCATGAACTTGTTTTCCAAAGAAAGTAAATTAAAATAATCTTGGAAATTTTAAAATTGTATGTTTGATGGCCATTCTATCGTAGTAAGATAGCGTCTGAAAGAGAAAGTGGATAACGGAATGTCTTAACACTAAGTTATCTCTGTTTAAGGTAGTCAATAAGGAAACATGTTACAAACCGCTTGAAAATTATGTTTTTTTGCTTTTCCTTAAATTTAGTTAGCTACTAGGAGCACTGTTTCAAATTTTTGTAAGTATAAATTTAATTTTAGGTATTTTCTTTCCCGTTTTAAATATTAACATTGAATAATAATCATATAAATATTTGTGTAATCGGACTTTTCTATTAGCATGTTCTACATAAATTATTGTAAGATCTAGCAATTTTATGCAGCATCTGACTGACTGAGAAACACGTTGGTCATGGGTTCGATTTCCACTGGAAGGTATACAATAATTCAAAATGCTGTTTCGAATCCGGGCGAAAAGCGGAGAACGGAGTGTCTTGACGTTAGGGTTTGTATACCTTGTATGCAAGATGAAACGAGAAACTCAGAAGATCTAGTTTTGATTAAGTCCAAAATATTCTTCATATTAAGATAAACGTATATAGGCAGTCAAAAACTTAGCAAGAAAACTATACAGCTGTAAAACATACTTTTATTATCTTCACACTGTAAATGCAAATGGAACAGAAATATAACAAAAAAAAATTAAATTCTTCGAACAATTTCTTCGCTTTGTAAGTTGTGTAATGTATTGGAATGAAATTTTTAATCAGACTGAGTTCAAAAGGTACTTTGCAACTGTTGAATAAACAATAGCGTTTACTTTTTAACTATTGAAGTACCTTTTTATCAGCTTTGCGCAAAGAGTCTCCCGGTAGTCAGAGAGAACCTAGTGTCAAGACACTCCGTTCTTCACTTTTCGGCGGAACTTAAGGCCGTCTGACCAGAGCGGACTATAGGTACTCTGGCGCTATCTGCACCACTTGAGAGGAGGATAGCGACTCACCAACCACCGGACCTGGCTCTTAGAGGGACTGACACAGCCTCTCTATTACAAATGAAATAAGAAACGTGTGACCAAGTGAACTCACTCGCTAAATAAAATTTAAAAAAAAAATCACAAACAGAAACTGAACCAATCGCGTTTGCAGTCACATTGTATCCCATTGCGACTTTATTGTAAATTTATCAATTCACTTGTATTTTTAATTTTTGTCTAATTAAGTTGGCAAATATATAAGATTTAATATTAGAATCGAACTGACGACTGACTATCTTTTGAACAGTTAGATTCTGTCCTACTTTTTCGCTTACCCTAAGTTTCCCTCATTACATTAATTAGATTTATTAAACTACTTAAGAATATATGAGCATATTTTTTAACATGGAATTTCGAAATATTTGTGATGTTTTCAATTTTTAAAGGTATTGTAAAATTTTGTATACTAACATGTCGGTTGCTTTGTTGAAATCGGTATTGTTCATACCAATATTCTGGCTGTACAAATTGTAATGTAAAAAACGTTTTTATATGAACTTATAGATACTATATGAAATTATATTTAGTTTTATTATATGTAAGTACATAGTTTAATGAGCAATATTTTGTTACGAATTAAATTATGAATATTGCACCCAGTGGGAATCGAATCCACAATAAATTGTGATTACAATTAAATATTATCCCACTGCGCCACGTTAGCCAAAATATCTTATATTAAAAATGTCATAAAATTCATTGTAAAAACAAAGAAATGAGTGCAAAAACAAAAATAAACTTACAAAATATAAATATATGTTACATGTATAATAATTAAAATGAACGTGACCCGTTTTCTGCCGACCTATTAAAATTTAAATATCTCATAGTTACGTACATACTACCTCCACATATAATATATGTATGTAGGTGCATCGCGCTAAGGATTGCAGATTTAATAGAAATTTAATGTTTGCATTGAAAATTGTTGTTAAAGCGGCCAGTCGAGGCGCAGGGGCACATATGTGTGACTGTAAACGCGGCTGGTCGTGGATTCGATTTACCACTCGAGGAAACAATTTAATATTTCCATTTTTTCGCTCTGGTGTGGAGGCAAAGCGCAGCGTTTAGATCCGCCACTCAACACGAAATGCTTCCAAAATTGGATGAAAGTAGGGAAGTTAGGTTCCTTCTGCGCACACTACTGTGTGCGGGATATAGCGTAAAGCTAAAAATAATGTTATTTTTTTTAAAAAAAACGGTATTTCACACTAAGTCCACAGCAGAGTAGTCAGAATCAAGGTTCTCATTCTTCATTTTTTGCTCGAAATCGAGACCTAGTGCCGTGTTATGTCTTAGGTACCAGAGCGAAAAAAATAAAATAATATATAATCATACCGTCGAGTGAGGGAATCGAAGCCGCAATCACGGCACTTATAATAAGATGTTGTCCCACTGCACTGTGACCGTCTCAACAGTATCGATGATACTGGGGAAGGTCAATTAAACAAAATGAGGACCCCTGGAGGGCTTGTATGAAGAGGTTGATGACAGTGGCCGAGGGGAAAGAAGTATGTAGGGACCGTAGCATTTTGCGCTCCGTATTCTTTGACTATCCCGCCAGGGATTCAGCGTGACGCTAAAAAGATATAGGTGAAATTTGCTTCTTTTAATGATTTAATTGATATTTTTTTTACTTTTTATTTTTTTTTTTTAGCTTCACACTGTATCCCGCACACAGCAGGGTAGGCAGAGGGAACCTAGTATTAAGATACTCCGTTCCCCACTTGATTAATTGATTTTCTGTTTTCCACCTATACGTATGCGTGTTGACTGACTGAAACCAACACTGAGTTTTGTTTTTCCATATCTAAGGATGAAGTGGGCTGCAGTCAAGCATACAACTATTGCGTGTAAAAAAAATCAAATTAATGCATGTAGAATCTTAAATGTTTGATCAGTGTATATTTAATAAGCAATCTTCAAAATTTGCGGGCAGAGTCTCTTAACACTAGGTTCACTCTGACAACCCTGCTAAATATAATCAAGTATGTATGTCAGATAACCTTATTCCAAACATTCTCACACTAAAATTCAAAAGATCAACTTTCAGTATTTCCCCCACTCAATTTTATCAAATTTTTTTAATATATTCAGTTATAAAAAAAAATTAATAAAAAAATACAACTCGACGAACGACATTATTTGTTGTATTTAACAACAAATCAAATCGTGTCGTTCGTCGAGTCGGCTGTAGTAGCCGATACTTGCCGCAATGACCGCAGTTCACGTCCTCGGAACTAAAGCGACCTAACTCAAAAAAAACATGTAAATGAAATACAATCATATAATAAGCCCATTATAGTCGTTATTAGCAAAACGGAAAATCAGTTTTATTTCTGTGGGAGCGAGTTGTACTTCAATTTTTTACAACTACTGTACTTTATTATTACGAAAGTGGATTCTGGACTAAAATGCTCAGATAGCTTGAGACCATTTCGAGCTTTTCACGGAGCTTTAATGTTGTAGAGTTTTAAATTATTTATTTTTACTGGACTGGTTTCTGTTGTTGAATGTGTTTTTTGTATAATCTAGTTTATTCTTGGCTCTAGCCTATATCTAGTTTATTTAGGCTATTCTTAAGGTCTTTATATTTATTTGAAATATGAAGTAAAACGGTCTTCAGAAACATCAAACAACAAACAGCTTGTGTAGAATCTCTTTAAATTATGAAAATTAAGTTTATTAATTACTATTTCAATAGTATCTAAATGTCGTCTATAATTTCAGACTTAAATACTATTTTAATTAATGAAAATATATATATTTTCGCGATTCTGTTATCTAATCACTCTGTTCTCAATATTCCGTCTAAATTCAAGATATTTTACATTAAGTGGCGGTACTTAATCTTGCTTTTAATCTCATTGGAACTAAGAAATAAAATTTGGGGCCATTCGTAGCACAGAGGCACAAAGTGTTACTGTAAAGCGAATGATTGTGGATTCGATTGCCACTCAAGGAGTGGAAATATTTGATTTCCCCTTTTCTTCGCTCTGGTGTCGAGGCATCGCGGCGTTAAGTTCTGCCACTTAACATACAATGCCTTCGAATTCGGCGGAAAGTAGGGAACGGATTGTTTTAACACTAAGTTTTAGATACAGCGTGACGCTTAAAAAAAACGAAAATAATATAATCTTTCCTTAGGGGTCGAATCCATCACCCTCATTTATTTAATCTAACGATGCCACATTGCGTAACGATTATTAGAATTTTTAACTACTAGTTACTACTACCAGTCTAAGTTTCACCAAAAACACTTGGTCAAAGAACTATTTTTGTGACGAAATAGTAGTTCTTATGTTTATATGTACTAACTAATATTAAAGCAGAAAGTTTGATTGAAGTCGTTAATACGCCCAAGTTTGATTACGGCCGATGGCAGCGAGATGACTTTACGGGGGCAGATAACAAACTTAGCCTAATAGTTTATTATAGGGATACTAAATGTAAATTGCTATATAGAGTAGCTTCACGTCTTTTCCTCGATAGCACTAAACACTAAAATTTGAAATTTAGTGTTAAGAGACTCCGTCTTCCGAGCTTGAAATGTTAAAGTAATTACTTAAGCAAAGTTATTATTGGAAAGTTATTTTACACCTAGATGTGTACACCTATTAAATAACAAAAATGAGTTCCAAAGAAATATTATTGTAGAATTTGAACCTATTACTGTGAACCCCATTGTTTAAATCATAAATGCATCATGATAAAGTATTTTTTTTTATTTAAAATTAATATATGCTAAAGGCCTTACTGCGTTTTGGCTTGACTTCTCTGTTAGAAAGCTCTACTCATTCTATTTGCTCAAAATGTATACCATTCACTTCACGATTTATCCCGAATAGTAAGGTAGAGAGAGATATCTATCAAGAGACATTTAACGCCGTTTAACATGCAACAGACATTGCATATCAAACGGTGCAACTTAACACCGCGCTTGGTTTTAAGCACTAGAGCAGTCGAATGAAAATAATATTATATAAGATAATAAATACAACCAATCCCCCGAGTAGGAATCGAATTCACAACCAATCCTATTTTACAGTCAAATTCCGTCCACGATACATATTTTTATTCAAACTAAATCAATATTGACAACTTTACATTTTAATTATTGAAACATAATACAGGATTTGGTTATTTCCAATTGCAAACAAAACAACGCGAGTTGAAAGCCAATATGCGTCCGCCCATTCAGTATTAATCGCGAGCCGCAGGATTTAGTCACCACGCGCCAGACTGTACACTGTTCAATATGGGAGATATTTGTACGATGATTTACTGTGCTGTAGAGGTATTATATAATGTATCATGTATATCATTTTGGAAGTTAAAATGAAATACAGGGTTTTTTTATTATAAGTTCTAAATTTAGTGTAATGAGCTCTTATTTAGTTATGAAGTTATCGTGGTAGTTTAACTGCAGAGTATAACTGTAATCTGTGATTGCTGGTTCGATTCCCATTCATGATCGCTGTTTAATATGTAATGATTGGATTTTGGTCGAAAAGCAGAAAGTCTTGAATTTATAATTTATCTATTATGCAGGAAAAATCTCGTTTTAATAATTATTTATGTACTCATATGTGGTTATATGAGAAAAATTATCAAAAACCTTAAAAAAATAACCTTACCAATAAATATATTATAGAAAACCTGGTGTTAAGGCACTCCGTTCTCTGTTTTTCGCATGTAATCAAAATTAATTGGCGGAACTTAACGCCGTGCTTTATCTTAGTTACTAAACTGGAGAAATAAAAGTATTATATAATCTTTAACCTGAATGGAAATCCAACCCACAACCATCGAGCTTACAGTCAGACACTGTCTCACTGCGCCACGAAATCAAAAATCGAATCATTATTTTAGGGGCACGTTGTGGCGCAGTGGCACAAGCGCATGACTGTGAACGACTGGTTGTGGGTTCGATTCCCACTAGAGGAGTGCAAGTGTTTAATATTTCCATTTTCTTCGCTCTGGTGTCGAGGCAAAGCGCGGCGTTATATTCCGCCACTTAATACGCAATGCCTCCGAATTCGGCGGTGCGTGGGGAACGGAGTGTCTTAACACTAGGTGCCCTCTGCCTACCCTGCTGTGAGCGGGATACAGCGTGAAGAAAAAAAAGAAAAAAGAAAAGGAATCATTATTTATGTCATATATCAATCACATGAATCGTTATTTAACATAAAAATGTTGTAATTCTACAGAATACTACCACCAAAAACGAAAAAAAAAACATATCACATAAAAACCTAGAATCTAGAACAAAAACCAAAAGGTCTAAAGTGTGTAATATGTCACATAACTAAGTGTTCTTGCCGCAAGTTAAGCTATACTAATTGAGGGAGTGGGCAAGTGAGATAATCTTCTAAAGAATTAATCTCTTGGCTTGCAGGTGGTAAATGTTTGAACATTTCATCCTGACAGTGCAGCTTCTGGCCGAATTATCCGCTCATTTCTCTATGACGGGTTAGCGTAATAACAATGTTAGTATGCTATATTTTTAGCTTCACGCTGTATCCCGCACACAGCAGGGTAAGCAGAGGGAACCTAGTGTTAAGACATTTCATTCTCAATTTTCTGCTGAATTCTGGAGACATTGTGTGTTAAATGGCGGAACTTAACGCTGCGCTTTGCCACAGTAGAGCGAAGAAACTGGAAATATTAAATATTGTCATTCCTTGAGTGGGAATCGAACCCACAACCAGTTGCGTTTACAGGCATACTTTATGCCCACAAGCCACGACTGTCCGTTGTCAGTATGTGTAACTAAATATGTATATGCACTTATGGTTAGGTACTTAGAGTTAGGTACAGCGAGAGAGAATTTTAATGAGGTCCTTTTCGCCCTACTGTACAGATACATATAAAGTACGACTTCTTTATGTTAACTTACTAGAAATTAATTCCTCAAAGTAATGAACTTTACCAGTGGCTAACTTATACTTCAAATAAATCTAAATAGTTATTTTTAAATTATTACAACATGAAAGTTTGACTTCTTATATAGAAAATGTAAAAAAAATAGACTTTCTAAAAATTCTCTGCCTGTTTGCCTACAAGAAATGATAATTGCTTAAATATTTACTGTTTTATTATAATATAGAATATAAATAGCTAATAAGCATCTCATACTCTAAAACATTATATGCTGTGTTGCATACTTAATTAAATCTGAATACAACTAAGGATAATACAAAACATGTAACGAAGTGCCAAAAAAACGTCATCTTGAGTACGAAACCAAGTGGGCAGCGTTAGTAAGCGTTAAACGCTGATCTAAGCCCTCGCAGCATCCCCGTTTCAATGAATATTCATTTGCTTTTTACACCGCCACGGATCTTCCATTTAAGGGTTGAATAGTAGATTAAGTGAGCAGGTTTACTTGAAAACTCCTTTTGGTATCCTCGCGTCGTTCAAAATGAAGTATAGAGTAGAATAGAATTTTTCATGAAATTCATTGAATTATTTAAATTTTAACTCGCTTTTTGTTTTTTTTTAGTTCATTATAGTAATGGTTTTGTCTAATACTTGTATTAACGTATTTTTTTTATAAATAAAAAAATACATATACATCATTGACATGTGACGCAGTTGGACAGTGTCTGATTGTAAACGGGATTGATTGTGGGTTCGATTTTCTCTCGGGGGAATGATTATATTTATATTTTCATTTATTCACTAAGAAACTAAGATAAAACGCGGCGTTGATTTGCCTCACTCAACACTCGGTGACTCAATTTTGAACGATTTCCCTCACTCAACACTCAATGGCTCAATTTTGAATGTGGAGAATGGAGTGTCTAAGCTAGGTTCTCTCTTAGCTAGCTAGGTGCAATAAAATTAAATAGCATAGCCTCTTCTTTCATCAATTAAATTATAACTTACAACTTACTACATACAACTAAATAAATTAAAAAAAATAATAATAATAAATAAAATTAAAAATGGTTACACTTGGTCAGTGATGGACTTCACCAATACAAAATAAGATTAAATATAAGTCTTAGTGGTTTTGAATTGTCACACTATATACAAATTAATACTAACCAATGACATAGGCACCTGTGAGCACATGGATGTGATGGTTATAGATTCGCTTTCCACTAGCTATTAGATTCATCATCATCATCATCAGCCGGAAGACGTCTACTGTTGCACATAGGGCTCCCCCATAGATCGCCATTTAGAGCTATTAGATAATATTTGAAAATAATATTTTTTTCTCGATCTGAATAAAATATAAACCTTCATATAATGAACTTTGAAACTTTAACGCAAAAAGAAAGTTACACTTTTTCTTACATATAATTCTATTCTTTAAGGAAATACAATAAATGAACACCCTATAAAGACCCTAAAATTTAGAATATTTAATGAAATTACTGTAAAATAACAATAGACTTCATTCTAATACTTATATAACATTCGGGTCACGGTGATACAATTAGCGCCCCCGGAAAGGAAACTGTTAAATAAGTGAAACCGTTGAAACCTATTGTTTAAGGAAAAGCTCTGTTCTGGGTGGGAATATGAAATATTTTATCATTTTACTCCATTTTAGAAGTATGTATTTTTAGTCTCACGCTGTATCCCGCACACAGCAGGTAGAGGGAACCTAGTGTCACTCCGTTCCTCACAGGCTTGCGTGTTAAATGGCGGAACTTAACGCCGCGCTTTACGTCGACACCAGAGCGAAGAAAATGTAAATATGATTTCCACTCCTCGAATGGGCATCGAACCCATAACCAGTCGTTTACAGTCACACGCTTGTGTCACTGGGCCACGACCGGCCACAGTATTACGTATAGAACTTAAAAGTCAAATTCAAAAACTAAAATATTACGTTGTAGTGAAGTGGGACAGCATCTGAATGTGAACGCGATGGTTCTGGGTTCAATTTCCATTCGGGGAGATTATGTTAATATTATTGGGGAGATTATATTAATATTATTGGGGAGATTATATTAACATTATTTTCATTTTCCCACTCTTGTAGGACAAAGTGTGGCTTTAAGATGAGCCACTCACCATGCATATCTCAAGATCGTGAAGAAATGAAAACGAAATGTCTTGACACTAAAAAGACATTTAGAAAATGTATAAAAAATTGAACGCAGCGGGATGATTGGGGAATTTTTTACACGTTTTCTAAATGTCTTCTTCAATTTTCCTAAGTGTGGAATAACCCTTTAAAAATGTTTAAAAAGTACCTTGACACTATCTCTTTATAACAGAAAAACTGTATAGCTTCTATGAAAACAAAATATTATTAGAATACATTTTTGAATCGTTAAATTACATAAACATGCCTTGATGTCAGCATTGTCAGTGCTACCGAAAGCTTCTACCGACTAGGAAAGCAAAAGATGTTAAAGCCACCTATAGACAAATTAATAAAAAACAAAACATATATAATTTACCTAAACAGTTTTTTCACATAGCGGTATAACGAGAGGGAACTTGTGTCATACTCCATTTCTCACTTTTCGTCCGAAACCGAGTCGTGGAGTATATGGAATTACGAAACTCAGCGCCACGATTTATCTTAGGTACCGAAGCCAAGATATAAGAAAAAATATTTTTTAATACAAGCATTCCTCAACTAGGAATCGAATCCACAACCAATCGCGTTATCACCAGACGCTGTTCTACTGTGCCACGCCGACCTGATAATACGTAAGTAAAAACAATGTTTATTCAACACAAATATAAATCTGTTTCCGCTTTGAAAGTAAAACGATCACATTCTAAATTCAATGCTCTTTATAACCCAAACGTACCACAAAACCTTAAATCACGCAAACCACTTCACCACATAATAATTCATATCTCAACTGAACTTGAGCTAAAAATTTTCCGAACGGTTCACCCTTTGTTAAATAAACAAAACGTTTAAGAGGCTTTGTTTAATTAAATTTATACGAACATTTGAGTGCAAACGCGTGTATTATTTAAATCAAAATTAAACGCCAAGTTCTTGGTCCTTTCAAACTTAGTCGGGGGTCGAGAGTTGGCTGATTACGCGATAAGTATAATTAGTAATATTCCTAGGGCCAGTCGTGGCGCTTAGGCGCAAAGTGTGACTGTAAAGCGACTGGTTGTGGGTTCGATTCCCACTCGAGGAGTGGAAATATTTCATATTTCCATTTTCTTTGCTCTGGTATCGATGCGAAGCGCGACGCTAAGTTCCGCCACTTAACACGCAATGCCTCCAAAATTCGGCGGTGCGTGGGCAACGGAGTCTCTTAACGCTAGGTTCCCTCTGCCTACCCTGCTGTGTACGGGATACAGCGTGAATCTAACAAAAATATGTACGAACAGTTGAGTGCATAGGCGTATATTATTTAATTCAAAATTAATTATTTCTGAGTCCTTTCAAAGTTGGTGAGAGGTCGAGAGTTGGCTGATTACGCGATAAGTATAATTAGTAATATTCCTGCGTTTGTACGCAGGGGCCTGAAATGCTCTTTGTAGGGACTAATTGACTATTGTTGGGCTGGTTGGGTTGTTGGTCTTACGACAGAGATGTTACATCTCTTATGTCGTGGATTAGACTTTAGTAGCTTTTTTACGTATTATAAGCATATGAGTTTATAATACAAGAAAATTCCTTCAAAAACTTATTTCTGAATTAGTTGGCTAGTTGTATCTCTAAGTAAGTTGGCTTTATGCAGATTGTTTTGAAGATACATATATACAGTTTTCTTATCATCTGCTATATTATAAAAACATGTTCAAACTGCTCTAAGAGATTATATTTTAATATAACTTAGGATAAAGGACTTATGTACATAGGTATTTAAGTATTTAAATGTTAAAATTCTAGTCCTTGCTATATATATCAATATGGTGAGAATATACTAAAAGAGAGTCTCAATTAATTATGAGTTCATATACAATTCAAATGGGTATTACGTAGGTAATTTCTTTAGGCAACGTACATTGTTTTTTGTTTTTGCCAGTGCAGAATGAACTAACAACCATCGAGTGGCATCTAGTCAAAAAAATGACATATAATAAATCCTAACTGCACTGCTATAATGATATATGTAGGAATATTGCGGCGCTAGTCGTGGCGCAGTGGCACAAGCGTGTGACTGTGGAAACGATTGGTTGTGGGTTCGATTCCCATTCGAGGAGTGGAAATGTTTAATATTTCCATTTTCTTCGCTCTGGTGCCGAGGTAAAGCGCGGCGATAAGTTCCGCTACATAACACGCAATGCCTCCGAATTTGGCAGAAAGTGGGGAACGGAGTGTCTTAACACTAGGTTCCCACTGAGAAAAAAAGCCAAGTCACATAGCAAAAAAAAAGAAAAACAGAAAGAATCAAGTGTCAAGACATTCCGTTATTATATTATTATACAAACACACAAATATAACAATAATAATATCCTTTGATCGTCACCATTCTAACAGGGGTAATATAATGAAATAATTTACGTCACCCTGTTACATGCTAATGGTTAAACGAGCCTCGACACCTGACAGGTGTATGGCAATCTATTACCCCCATATGTCAGGAAGTTATTTTGTTAATGTATCGAAATACGCGTAAAATGTACTCTGTGTTTAATATACTGAAGTTGGTTGCAAACAATATTTTGAATCGAATAAAACTCTTTTAGAAAGTACTTTCTATTAATAGTTATGTATTACTTGTTGGTCTAGTAAAGTAACAGAATAAAAGAAATGTAGTAATTCAGATTTCGTTATCATAAGGTATTGGCCACGTGTCCAAAGTTAAAAAAAAACTTATAGATTGTTGACTAAAAAGTCAAATTATAATTTGACTTAATACTTTTTACCGCATAAGAGGCAGAGAGTATCAAGACACTCCGTTTCCCGTTTTCTTCTTCAATTCACCACATTGTGTCTTGCGTAGAGCTCAATGCCGCGTTTTAGTGAAACATCACCAAAACGAATAAACGAAAATAATAAATATCAAACTAACTAGGTATGTTTGTTATAGAGGCCAGTTGTAGCGCAGAGGCACAGGGGCAGATTGTAGGTTTAATTCTCACTTGAAAAGTGGAAATATTTAATATTTCCATTTTCCTTGCTTTGGTTTCAAGGTTAAGCGTAAAAGCTTTACATTTTTTTCATTTAACAGTTTTCCATAGAATATTTCACAGCTTCGATCGATAAAGTGTATTTAAGTACCATAATTCAATTCTAATGTTTTAAATTCAACCGGAAAACGGAGAACGTAGTTCCTTAACATTAATTACAGTTGCTTTCTAGCAATAAGAATATACTCGTATAATACATCTATGTAATAAAAGATGTTAAACGTATTAAAAAAAACATTTTCTATCTAATTTTCCGTTTACAAATTACAAGTTACAAAAAACAATAGTTTACAAATACTATATTATTTATATTAATAAAATATAAATGAATATATATCAACAAAGGTTAATGAAGGCAACTAAAGCATAGAACGAGTTTTCAATATACCTAGTGTTAAGGGCTTAAGTTATTTTGGGAGGAAGCGGGTAAATTAGTCAGATAGCGCTCAATACTGCTAGAGTAGTATTTACTAAAGAGCCGGTCGTTTAGAGAAAATATTTATTACGTATTTTGTAATACTAGAAAATGGTTGTATTGTTCAAACAATACTACTGTTTGAACAATAACATAACAATTAACTTTTTCAATTGAAATCTATAAAATGCTTATCTGGCTTCTAATGATTTAGGCAAAGGCAAAGTATACCTAGTATGAATCTTACAGCATCTAGGGCGTATATAACCTTATGTACTTCCAGAGGCGGTGCTGATGCATTTCCGGCCTTTAAAATGAAGATGAAGGGGCCAGTCGTGGCGCAGTGGCACGAACGTGTGACTGTCACGCTGTATCACGCACATAGCAGGATAGGCAGAGGGAACCTAGTGTTAAGACACTCCGTTCCCCACTTTACGCCGAATTCGGAGGCATTGCGCGTTAAGTGACGGGACTTAACGCCGCGTTTTGCCTCGGCACCAGAGCGAAGAAAATGGAAATATTAAATATTTCCACCCCTAGAGTGGGAATCGAACCCACAACCAGCCGTTTACCGTCACACATTCATGCCACTGCGCCGCGACTAGCACCTATTTTTTTTTATTTATTATTATCATATTACAGATGGATAGAAATACACTTTGATATAGAACTTCTAAAAATCAAAATGGTTTGAACCAAAGTTACAATTACCTGAAGTAGTTACACTACATACAAATGAAAGCTTTTGCCAATGAAAATGTAAAAATGTCACTAAATATGATTTTTCTACCTAAATGTTAATATAAACTTTCATACACAAAAACCAATAAAAGTTATAACATGTCACTCGTCGCATAACTTTCTTAATATAGTTCTACTTTGCGTTGACGTGATAACTTAGCGGGACTGTTCCCACTGACGGGGAACTGACACCTGTGACAGATCGTTTGTACCTGTCGTTCATCACACCCATTAGTTACTACACGTTTACTATATGTGTGACGTCATTGATTATCCGTAACATAGTGATAATTACGCTTAGAGACGTAAATTAGCGCTTAAGTCATGTTAAATAACGTATATACATCGATTATATCACTAATGTAATAAAGTTGTGGATATCTATGGGCGAAGCTAACCACTTAACACCAGGTGGGCCTTCTTTTCGTTTGCCTCCTTTATTCCATAAAAAAAATATGTTCAGGTTCGTATTGTTTCTCGCATAGTAAGGTTAGTTTTTTCATCCGAGTTAAAGGCTATGTGTGTTGAATGGCGAATCTCAACGCTGAGCCTTTACTTAGTCACCAGAATGCAGAATTGAAAATAATTTATGTATATGTTTAATGCCCCCATTGGGAATTGAACCCACTAAAAGTTTTTTAATACCCGCAAATCCAGAGAAAAAAACATTTTATAGAAATAAACCATCGTGTATATACATATATCATTTAGTTTAGGTTAGGCCTCCATTTTTTATATACAGTAAAACACACAATATTATCATTATACATGCACGTCTGTCCTTGAAATTTTATTTTGTAGTATTCGTTTTACACTCTAAAGTTTACTTTCGCAAACAAATAATCTATATAAAAAGTATATCCTTTGAGGCCATCGCGTTGCAGTGGGACGCGCAGTCTGATTGCAAACATGATTAATTATGAGATCGATCACCACTCAAGGGAATGTATACATTTAACTTCCTTTTTACCATTTTAAAGTATCTTTCACACACTTGAAATTGAAAAATATGTTTAGAAAACGTATGAAAATTTAAACACAACGGGATTCGAACCTGCACCTCTTGAAAATTGTCCAAACGTCCCGATACTAACTGCGTCGAAATTCTCATAAGCTTATTACAACTTATTTATGTTGTTAGCATGTCTGTAGAGAGACATTTACATTTAACTTATTTTCATTTCTTCGTTCTGGTAAGATAAATGGCCGCATTAAGTTACGTCACTCACGAAGAACGAAGAACAGAGAGTTTTGACACTAGAGACTTTGCCGCCGGAAAAGTAAATGCGGAAAAAATGTACAAAAATATATATAAATAAATATACAAACAAAAAATAACATTTACTTTCCAGTTTATCCAAACATAATGTTCCATTATCTCTAATTTGTTCCTATATTATGTGTATTCTTGTATCTTCTGTTAAAATCTCCATCAAATTACTTTCGAATAATGATTTTCCTCAAGTTCATCGTCTATTTAAATCATTGAAGAAGCAAAGTAATTGGCTATTAAATTTTGTAGAAATACAAAACAATATATACCTACTGTAAGAGGATTGGTCGAACAAGGAAAACTGTTTTTTTTTTTGTGAAAACACATTAGGTATGTATTGATGCTGTTAACCCAATTACTCTCTTATAAATACTATTGATATAAAAATATATTATCGATAAGGCCAGTCGTGGCCCAGTGGCACAAAAGTGTGGCTGAAAATGCCACTGATTGTGGCTTCGATTCCTACTCGAGGAGTGGAAATATTTAGTCTTTTTAATTTAATCGATCTGGTGTCGAGGCAATACGAGGAGTTCAGATCCGCTACTTAACACGCAATGCCTACAAAAATCTGCGGAAAGTGGGGAACGGAGTGTCTTAGCAGTAGTCTAGCTAGCCTCCTTCTGCCTACCCTGCTGTGTGCGGGATACAGCGTAAAGCTAAAAAAAATATAAAAATCTATTGTTAATAATTAAACTAATTATAAAACGTAGTCTAATATATTTTGCTAATAATTACAGGTTAGGTAGCTAAAAAACACCTACTGTCAAGACACTTCGGTATTCATTTTTCGCATTAATTCGAGGCATATCCTACTGATTGGCAAAAATCAACGCCGATATTTGTTTTTGTAAGATTTTATGTATCAAATGTATAAAATCCATATGAAATATAAAAAGATGTAAAAATGTTGAATGATGTCGTGTCGCGATGGGACACCGTCCGACTATTAACGTGATAGTTGTGGGTTCGATTGTCTCGATTGCTTGTGGAAAGCGGAGAAAGGAGTGTCTTTACACTTTAAAAGTGAAAGACAGGAAAATGTATAAAATTTAGGTTAATTGAATTTCACGCTTGATATAGGTAAGAAAAATATTATTTTTATATCTCAAATGACCAACTATTGAGTTTTCGTCTGTCTGTTTAGCAGAAATGCCATCACTAGTACAAAAAAGCAATAGTAGTTTTAAATAAAAAATATTTCAAATTAAAATTTTGTAAATTAACAACAACTATTTACAAAATTTTAACGCTTATCGAATGAACAGCTTAAAAAAGCCCGCAAAAGCTAATTTAACCCGGAGTTAGCATACCGTTGTGATTTATAATTATACTTCATATGCTCACCGCAATTTCCACTCGAAATATTCGAGTTCGAAAGCAATTCAACGTTTCCGAGGAGAACTAAAACTGTGAAGTTTTACTCGGTTCCGCCAATTGTACTGTAAGTTAGTAGTTTTGTAACCACGCTTTATGGCTATATATGAAGGAACTTTCTGATTAGTGTATCATATAACATAGTTGTAATAGAAATATTTTATGTTTTGTGATTATATGTAGGTAGTAGGATAATAAAATTGGGATATTAACTAATTAGCTAACTTCTAAATGACTTATAGTAATTTGGAAGTACTTGGTATTTGTTGTCATTTAGGTATATGTTGTAGTTTTGATATTCTAGAAACTACTCTAAAACCTTACTATTGTAGAGATATTTATATTCCCTTAAGTAATTAAATAAGTTCTTCAAATGCCTTAAGACCTAGTGGTTTAGTAAGAAAATTTTTAAGGTTTTAGTAAGAAAATTTCATCTGTGACCAAACAATGGTTTTTGTTCGGTGTTTATTTAGAGAAATATTTATTTACACCATTTTATTTTCTTCACTTTTATATATAATATGTAACAAACAATCAATATTAGAAAATCTGAATATTTTTGCCACTGTTTACTGTCTACTTTCCTGTAAAACTTGCACACTAGATAAATTTGGTAAATGACCTCCTGGGCAAGCTCGTCCTTGCCTTCGCACGTATAATAAAATTGTTGCATTATATTATCTTAGCAAAAACTTAATCACTCTTAAAAAAAGTCAAAATTAAATCATTTTATTCAAAATAAGAAGTTACATGCTTTTTTTGTTCAACCTCATTGGATTACCACTGGACACTCAGATCTGAGAGGAACCAGCGCAAAAAATTCTGTGGATTTGTTTCAGTCCAGTTTATCCAAATAAGACAAAGAAAAGAACACGGATGCCAAAAGACCGTAATATATTTTATTTACTTTATTTTCTTGTTTTTCGTTGTATCCTGCACACTTTAAAATACCACTTTCCGCCAAATGTTGCAGGCATTACATGTCATGGCGGAACTCAATGCCGTGCCTTGCCTCAATACCAGAGCGAAGAAAATAGAATACTAAATATATGAATTCCTTGACTGGGAATCGAACCAACAACATATCATATTTATTGTCACACTTTGTGCCCCTGTGCCACGACTGGTTTCCATGGTGATATGTTTCAATACGACTAAAATATAGAATCGAACTTATAGCCACAAGCAGTTAAACTCCCACTAACGGTACCCCCAGAGCATCAGTGCATAGAATTCTTAATTCATTAGCACAAAAGGCAACAATTAGGGAGCACGCTGAAAGAAGTCCATTTCGGTTTAAACGTACTATTGTTCCACAGTTATAAGCGCTTTGTCCCGTTATTATTTAATGGCTGGGCTTCACAAATAGGCTAATGGATTTGATTGTGACTTCAATGAATTAGTGAATTAGGTATATTACAACAGTATGAATAAGCGGCTTGATGTAATTAGTTTTGCAAGAAACTATTGTCGCTTAGTTGCTTGTATAGTTGGAGAATGAAATTTAATTTTAATATTGTAGTTGAACAAGGATAGTTAAATTTCTGTATGCGGAGTGCATAGTTTCAGTATTTAAAAGTAGTGTAGAAGGGGAAGTCTTTATTTAGGTTCAGCTATGTTTTTCTAATAAATAACCAAAAGATTATATTTTATTTACTCGTAAACTTATATTAATAACATATAGGAATTCTTACCTCACAACATATTTTACCTCAACAGATATATCTTTTCATGTCACCGAGTCTAATATGTTTTATTCCGTTGCCTTTGCTTACCAAGTTCACACAAAAATAATACAAGTTGAAAAAAAGCAGACCTTATGTTTTTTTTCTTAGTACCAGAAAGCAGGGAGAATATAGTATCAAGACACTTCGTTGTCCATGGAAATCTTACAACGACTAAAATTAATGCCACCCCTTATTTTAAAATAGCGTAAAATGAAAATAATTTAAATATAACCGTTCTCCGAGAGGATATCGGACCCACGACCCACTCCCTTTCAGTCAGATACTACACCACTGTGCCACAATAGCCTCGATATTTCAAATATTATAACCGCCCTCTCCAATGCCATACAAACCCACACATATTATGTTCAATATAACCAGTAAGTAACAACTTTGCCACAGCGGTGCCAATACTTGTCTTATCTATTTAAACTTGAGATACCTTAATTCAATTCGATTTCAAGTAACCGTAAGCTTGACTAAGCAAAATACCTTTGAAGGTAATATTGGGAGTATTGATTCTATTATGTAATATCCGGCTTCAGGGTTTTCCGTAGACGTAGAATGTAATACAAGTGTATCGTAAACCAAGAGGTTGGCAATCGTAAAATGTATAAAAAATTCAGGGACTCCACCGATCTGATATGTATGTTATTTTTATTAATAAATTTGAACTTTCAAATTTTGTAAGCAAGCAATAAATATTTTTTAGATTTTGAAATTAAAAAATAATAGTATTTGTTAATCTATATTTGATTAAAATTATAAATTACCTTAAGGATTATTATCGTAAGTGTGATCTTAGGCAATGATAATTTTAAATAATATTACATGAAAAAAAACATATATTATTAAAAATTACCAGAAAAAAATATATTATAAAAGCGCGGCGTTAGGTTCCGCCACTTAACACGCAATGCCTCCGAATTCGGCGGAAAGTGGGGAACGGAGTGTCCTAACACTAGCTTCCCTCTGCCTACCCTGCTGTGTGATCCAGCGTGAAGCTAAAAAAAAATACCAGACAGAGGAGCTCGAACATTGGAGGTGAGCGTTAATGCGCATGTTAAAGGAGCCCTTAAATCTGCACTTGGGTCGCAAGCAAGGCACTGCCTTAAACCCTTCCCTCTCTAAGGCAATGAACAGCCACACGGTGAATCCATGGAAAGATAAGTAGTTTTTTCTCATAATACTCAGTGAGTTCTGCCTATTTCGATTTAGAGTGAAAATGGAGAACGGGCTGTCGTGACACCGGATATTCTTCCACCCTATTATACAGCAAAACGAGACATTGCGAAACTAGTGGCAGAACTTAATGTATCAAAATACTTTAATTTTTTTACACAATATGTAATATGGGACTCAAACCCACAATCATCAAAAACAATTACTCTAACACACCCACTGCGCTACAAAAGCCATTTTAATAATAAAAATTAAGAAATCCCAAAAGAAACGAATTCCTTAGGTAGGTAGTAGGAAGTCGTAACATCCCGTAACATCTTTCCTACTAAAAGCGCTATAAATAAATATTTCAAGTTACGACTTCGAGAGCTTTCCCTTGTTCTTATTAATGTGTTTACATTTTTATTCCACTGAACGCTGTGTGTAGTTTCAATGCTTTGAAATAGACTTTAATTTGTATAGTGGCTATACTAATCAATATACTTTGTATTTTTTTTGATTTTTAACATGTTATAAACATAGAAATTTGCGCTACTTAAGACATTAAATAAATAAGTTTTTGACTACGTTCTTTAAGTTATTTATGTAAGAAAATTGGCCAGTCGTGGCCCAGTGGCACAAGCGTGTGTCTGTAAACGACTGGTTGTGGGTTCGATTCCCACTCGAGGAGTGG
Source organism: Dryas iulia moderata (assembly GCA_019049465.1). Classification (NCBI taxonomy): domain Eukaryota; kingdom Metazoa; phylum Arthropoda; class Insecta; order Lepidoptera; family Nymphalidae; genus Dryas; species Dryas iulia. The sequence goes on along the minus strand of CM032429.1, from coordinate 15,445,644 downwards.
AAATATTTAATATTTCCATTTTCTTCGCTCTGGTGCCGAGGTAAAGCGCGGCGTTAAGTTCCGCCACTTAATACGCAATGCCTCGAATTTGGCGGAAAGTGGGGAACGGAATGTCTTAACACTAGGTTCCCTCTGCCTACCCTGCTGTGTGCGGGATATAGCGTGAAGCTGAAACAAATTTTTTTTTTTTCGTATAGTAAAGTAGGCAGAGATAAAAGAATGTCCCACTTTGTTACCCAAGAATGTCCCACTTTGTCACCATTAAATATTTCCACTCCTCGAGTGGAAATCGAACCCACAACCAGTCGTTTACAGTCACACGCTTGTGCCACTGGGCCACGACTGGCCACTACGAAAAAAATGTAAACGTACTTTTTACTGACTGTTTCTTGCAACTTTGTCTGAATAGTAATAGTATTCATTCATTTAAATTTTAAATTTGAGGAAAAAATATTAACAACTATCACATAAACCTACGACAGCCCTCTCTAATCTGACCCTGTAGCAAAATCCGTTCTCAACACACTGTACATAGCTATAAAGTACGTTCCTGCCAAATTTTATATTTAAATATCGAGCAGTTTTTCATATTTAATTAGTAAGGTCAACCCAACAATTATAAACAAACATACATAAACACATATACATAAGTCCTTGTAGATACATACAAGAAAAAAAAATAAACGTGATGGCATGGACACAGTTTACATTCCTTAATTAAACGATAAGTCCCCAAATAAATCTATTCGTTGAAAATTGGGATAAATCTGGCCGAAGTAATTTTATTATGGCAAATTGTATTATCACTTATTCATCAAAATGGGTTGTAATTAAATCAAATAAAAATTCAACATGTCCCATTGGACTGCTGTTACTGTTGTGTATATTTTAGTCCTATATTTTACTCGTAGACCTTTCGATTTAAAAAAGGCAAGTAAAAAACAGCTACATGTGTTTTACCGCATAAAAGAGTAGTCAAAGAGACCCAGAGAGCGGAGAGTAGTGTCAAGACACTACTCTCCACTTTCTGCACTAAATCGCATTGACATTTGCGCTTTATCTTCGGACCAGGGAGGAGAAATGATCATATTTTAATGATTTATCTTTCCCGACTGGAACCAACTAAGTTTACAATTGAATTCTGACAAGTGTCATCTGTATACTGCCATATCTAAATTATTATTATTTTTAATTTACGCTGTGTCCCATACTCAGCATAGTAGGCAGAGGGAAAACAATGTTTATTTAATTACACTTCGTTCCCCATTTTACGCCGAATTTTTGGAGGCGTCACGTGTTAAGTAGCAGATCTCAAAATCTTGCTTTGCCTTGATTCCAGAGCAAAGATAATGAATATTGAACATTTCAATTCCTTGGGTGAGTATCCAATCATACTTTGTGCCTCTGCTTCACGACTGGCCTCTACAAATTGTTGCATTATAAAATTTGATTATTTAATTGTTACAATTTTTATATTTATTATTTATACATTTAGAAATGACTACCATAACGTGAATGACTTCCACAATAGAAATATTTCAAGCCTGGCAATATCGTAGAATACTTTCCGATATGCTTGTAAAGCTGGAGAGCCTCCGGTATGTGTACAGTGAAATTACAGTATATGTCCATTACTGAAATTAATTTTGTACATGAAAAATGTGTCATATTATGTAATATACTAAGAGTTCATATATATATCGAGCAATTTGTAACTTTCATTTTCATTAAATTTTCTTCTTTTCTTGTTTATTTTAAAGAGTTTTGATTATTTTACTAAATTCCTCAATATTATTATTTTACCTTTTTTTGTCTTTTTCCTGCAAAGCAGGGTAGTCAGGGGGATTAGAAACAGTACAAATAGTATGTCAACGATTTCCAAGAGGCGCAGGTTCGAATCCAGGTGCATTTAAATTATTAGTTTTCTTGATATGCCTTTTCCAACATCCTCAGTGTGTAAATAACACTTTCATATGTTAAAAGGTGTTTCTTAAGTAAAAAAAAAACAAGAGAGCATTGACTACGGAACCCACGCATATTTAGTATTAAAGGTATAGTATAGTAATAAATATAATATAATAATAAAATGATATGCGTAAACGAAAGTATCTGAAATCAAGACAGCGTGTTGTTCAACATCTAGCTTTGTCTTCTTACCACAGCAGAGTAACAATAATAAATTAAATATAATCATTCCTAGTCATGAGGCCAGTCATGGCGCAGTGGCACAAGCGTGTAAATGGCTGGTTGTGGGTTCGATTCCCACTCGAGGAGCTGAAATATTGAATATTTCCATTTTCTTCGCTCTGGTATCTAGGCAAAGCGCGGCGTTAAGTTCCGCCCCTTAACACGCAATGCCTCTGAATTCGGCGAAAAGTGGGGAACGGAGTGTCTTAACACCAGGGTTCCTCTGCCTACGCTGCTGTGTGCGGGATACAGCATTAAGGTTAAAAAAAAAGAATCATTCCCTCGAGTAGGAATCGAATCCATAACCAATCACGTGTACAGTCAATCCAAGGTGGCCTCATAAGATAAAAGGAAATAAAATATACCATTAATTAAAGTTAACAAAAACTAATTTGAATAAAAACAAAAAATTAATTGAACTGACTGCAACGCAATGGCGGAGTGTGCCAAAATACTTGCAATATTGTTACGCTGAATAGCCATATAACGTTCTGCGATGGCTGCCAACTCTTTTGTCACTTGAGGCAAAGAGACCTTGTATTGTAAACTTATTAAAATAAATAGTTAAAAAAACATATTTTTTAGAGTAACTTTATTGGTTTTTGCGATAAATTTAACAAAATTTCTTGCATTAAAAATTATTACTAAAAATGTCTTTCATATCCTAAGAAGCTAAATGACACTTTCAAAATGATAAAGCAGTTTTTTTTATTATTATTAAATACTCAAACACTACAGACACTCGGTCTCGTACCCTTTTCTTTGATTATAATTCTTAAATTGACATGCTAATCAAAACTAAAATGACGTTTTAAATTACTTGAGCGAGTTACCACCATTTACTATACTTATTTCTACATTTAAATTAACTCTTAATTAAGACAATATAAAACTTTAAACATATTATTTTTTGCAATTTTTTTTTACAGCTGCATACGTAATTGTATTAGTTTTACAAAATTAGTTATATCATAAAAACTACTAACTAACTAAAACTTGTTGACGGGGAAAGGACATGCTCGCTATGGACGAAGACGTGACGGTTTCATTTCTGTCTTGAGAAAGCTGTTTAAAAAGTTTTTAGTATTTAGCTAACAAAGTAAAAATAATAAGCGTATTTAAAATATCGACGTTATCAGATGTAGAACGTATAGCTTAACGATCGGGTAGGTATTAGTAAGGCGCGTTACTTTCTCACGCATTTCTAAATTAAGGTGGAATTTCAATGTATATGCGTTTATATAAGTATTTCGTTAATATTAAACTATTACCATGGACTACTATAAACTGTTCAAAGTATTCTAGTGTATTTTTGAAATCCAAAGCAGAAATACGTAATATTGAGATTTTACATATTTCATATATTTAAATATTATGCAAAAATAAAAAATACCTGCATGCATTTTATAACTTTATTTTATTACTTTATTATTACATACAAACTGATAACTTTGCCCTAGATAACTCAAATTTTCCATAACTTATTATTAAACTGCTATAACTTATTTACAAGCTAATTGTTTGTAATAATCCTTTATAATACAGCGTTTTGAAGCGGTAGCTTTGTAAATCCGGAAGGCAATCCAAAATCAAAAGGTTTCAAGGATTCCATCGGCTTAATTCAGGCACAAATTAACTTCGTCCCTTGAACGAAAATACATTTAGCGTTTTGTGTATATTTAATGCTGCGCTTTTGACATTATCCTTGCGGCTTTCAGAGATTTTCAAAAGGTAATTTGTTATTTTCAAAAGGTTTATTTAAGTTTCTTATTTAAATATTGTTTTATATTGTGGATGTCTTTGGTTTTAAATGAATATTGTTCAATTTTTTTTATATAATACTCTATTCTATACCGTTCTATTTTGCGTAACTGAAAGCCACAATTTCTTTAATTAAATCTATTGAATAAATGTATGTATATAAAGCTACTAGTGATGACCATGCCCAAAACCAGCATATATAAAGTTAGATACTCGGTAACAAAGCGGAAATAAAACAATAATATATTAAATAGCCCTGGCAAAGAACGGCGTCGTGTACCGCCACTTAATACGTAATGCCTACAGAATTCTGCGGAAAGCGGCGTGTCTTAACACTAGGTTCCCTCTGCCTACCCTGCTGTGTGCGGGGTACAGCGTGAAGCTAAAAAAATGTATCAAAATAAAGTTTCACGCTCCTTCCTCTTCCTCCCAGACAGAGAAAACCTAGTGTCAAAACTCAACTGTATTCAACCGGTTCACTCAAGCAAATTACCCTAAGACGTTGTTTACACGGCATTTTCAACACATCCGTAACTCACGGTTAGAACCTCTTGAAATTTCACCTAAGATCGATGCTCTCGGTTGAGATATAAATTCACGAGTTAACAAAGTGGTCGTTAAGATCTGTGAGTTATGTTCATTCGCAGGTACTCGGGTAATGAGTTCAGTGACTGGTAAACAAAGGGTAGAAATGTTTAGTGTTTACCACTACTAAATTTTACTAAAAATCTATGTTTCTAATACTATTTTTCTTTTGAAATTTTAGCACGCTATAATATTAGCAAAATAATTCAATTTTTTTTTGGTTCACGCTGTATTCCTTGCGGGGTACGGGACTCTACCCAGCTACGGGATTCTTACGGGACGCTACCCAGCGGCGGAGGGGAATTGTATTCTTACCCGTACCCCACAGTTGCTTTTCTAAAAATTTAATATCCTAAAAATTTGATTAACACTTTGAAAATACTAAAATTATTATTCTACATTATGTAGTTAAAATATTCGTAATATTCATTAATTTACGCTCCAACTAGTTACGCATTAGTTCGTAAAACTATGTTAACTATATACAACAAATTTGGTTAAAATTATTACTACATTTTCCAAATCTAATTACAAACAAACATTGTACTAACTTATAATAATATACAGTCCACAATTTTGTTACTTTGATGAATATATTAATATAGAGAAGAAAATAAAAAATGTAGAAGTATATTATTATTTTTTTACTACTAAGACTAGCGACCTACTGTCGACTGCGCTCGCGTAATTCTTCATACTAATTTTCATCTATGATTATATCTTATCAGGGGTTAGCTTTAAAAGAAAATACCAAGCCTATGTTCGGCCCTGAGTCTTAAACTATTTACTTTCCGGATCTCTAACAAATCGGATATATAGAAGTATAACAAACAGAAAGACTTCCATATTTGTAAGATTTCGATAGTGTATCCATGTAGATATGATAATAATTTTATTCCTGATTTAAATATACTGACTTCAAAATAATATAAATATTTGATCTTCACCTTAAACCCTTTTATAACATAGCCTGATAGCTTGAGACCCTCCGCTTTCAACTTTCAACCGAAGACATTACCTTGAGTAATGGAACTTATCGTTGTGCTTTGATTCGTTCTGCAGAGTGGAGATATAACAATATTTCAATATATTCTTGTAATGACGAATCCAATTCAGAATCAATCGCATTTACATTTGCATCGCGATGACTTCAACTATAATAATTATGATACAATTATAACAATTTTTAAATCTAAGAAATGTTCAAAACAGTATACATATTTAATTTTGATATTTCGCCTGTAAAAAAAAAAAAAAATAAACTCTACATACTAAACGATTCACAAAAAACATTCCATCAACCATACTCAACCAAAAAAACGCTTAACAACAATAACTGGAAGCAAATTACAGCTTTACAGGGCTCAACATAATCAGATCCGAGCTGGGAGATAAGAAAAAAAATTCACCATTCGCTGAAGCTCAAAGCTGCCTATTCGTGTAACTTCAAAGACGAAACCAATTAAATTTTGTTTCTCAAACTAAATTAGATGGCGCATGCTTTACTTGGTAACGAGGTTGGCATTTAATTACACTGAAACACAAAAAGCCCGATAAAAAGAACATCGTATTCATTATCTGCCTTTTGTGCTGTGCTATTTAATGCGGCAAATCATATTATTTATAATTAATATTGTGAGTTAATTAGTGGGGGACTTGTTTGTTGTTTTGTGTCTGGTTATGTGCGTTTTCATATATTTTTATGTTCATGTGTTTATGTTTATTTTTTGTTTATGTTTATGTGTTTATTATATTTTCTGTTTATGTGTTTGTGTGTTTACAATTAGCTCAAAAATACGAAAAACACATGTTTTTTATATTTTTGAGGTGACCGTTGCGTATATGTAAGACCTTTCTCTACATTATTCTTAGGTTTGTGCTTTTTTTTATTGGGGTTAAAACTTTATATTTAACAATAAAACTAATATTTTGTTAAATTAGATGGTTTGGTTGCCGGATCGAATACCTTGTATGCATACCTTGAAATTGGCTTTTAACTTATAATCTCTTTGCTTAAATCTACGTATTTTGGAAACCGTAATTGCTAAGTGTTATGTTCTGCCTCCGGCTTTTATTTTTGTTGTTATCATTTCCGTAAAGACATTTTTTACAGATTTCAGCTATCCAAAGATTATTTCCACAAACAATCGTTCGAAAAGAGAGAATACTATTTATATATTATATATATTTTTTTTTATTTTTCAAATTTTATTTTCAAGAAAGTATTATTCATACACTAAGAACAAAAAAGGAGAATATATATATTTTTTAATATTTCCCATGTTTTAGATATTTAAGAATTTTCTATCTGCACCTACAAAAAAATAAATAAAATAAATTAATCTAAAATTTCTCAAGCCTTTTATAGTCCAATTATAATAAATACATTTTAAAACGTAATGAAACTCGGAATTTAATTATACGAAAGCATTTAGCGGAATTTCCAAACACTTAACAAAGTATTAAAGTTGGAAGTGATCTTATTGTTATAGCTAATTCAACAGTTGCGTAGATTAACAATAAAACGGCAATAAACGTGAGGGTTGGTAATATCTTAGTGAAATATGGGGGCTGTTTCCAACTAATAATGGTAGGAACGGTATGGAATTTCATTTATTACGAATATTGTTTCGAAATATTTTACCCGTTTTTTTTTGTGGTGGTATGAAAATAATGGGTTTTGTTGTACGTGTGTTACATATTTAGTATAGATTGGCTGTGCTTGTGACTTCGTTCGCTTTGATTTTAACAAAAAAACATATTGTAGCAACCTAAGTTACACCGTATTACTCGAAGACTAGCGAAAATCTCATCGAAATCGGTACAGCTGTTATAAGATTAAAAGCAAACAGATTAAAAGACAACCAACACAGAAAGAAAAACAGACACATAGAAAAAAATTGAATTATATGTTATTGCTATACGTACCGTGTTAACAACATATGCATTCAATAAAAAGTTATTTTAATATTACAGACAGACGCCAATTTTTAATATTTGTACAGATATGTAGATTTAGTATTGAAGGGAATTTTGGTCGTTTGTTTCTAATGAATATCCGTTTGTGTCAATGTGAGTGTAATCAATATTGCCTGTCATTTGCAAATGCCTGATGACGTGCATATGTATAGGCAACATACAGTATACATATAACTCTACAAACGAGAAGCATGTAAACACACTGTACATACAAACTTTCATCCACTATTTCAACATTTTAGGGGTTGATTTTTGGAAAGAAAGTAGCCCATCTTTGACACTAGTTCTCCAACTTTTTTCATTCAGAATTTTATCTAAATCGGGGTAAAAAACAGACAAAGAGACTTTCTGTTCTTCTCTATTTATAATATTAGTACGCAAGTATTTATTGGTTAATTTGTTTTAACATGAATGGTAAAAACGAGTCCAAATCTATCTTCTTTTTTTATTTTATTAAAGGAAACACGTGGTTGGTACTTTTAAAGAAATTTTGAATCGTTAATACTCAATTTTTTTGAATATAAATTACTCCGTTCTCCATTGTCCAATTATTTCGTATTCTGAGGCTGGCAACGCATCCATAACTCTAATGTTGTGGATATCTTTGGGCAAAGGTAACCACCAAGCCCACCTACCAAGTGTTACCAGGCGGGCTTTCTACTCGTTTGCCTCCTTTATTGCAAAAAAATCAAGCGATTATAGACAAAAATAAAAAAGTGTATAAGAAATTGGACGTAGATAGGCGTGGATAGAACGTAAAGCTTAATAGTTAGAGCTTACACAATTTCAAAAAGAGGCAAGTTCGTATCCCGCCAAATTCAAAGCTTTTATATGCGTACTAAAATATTTTTCATATCCTAACTATTTAATATAATACTTTAAAAAAATATATCAAAAAAGGAGATGAAATTAGTTATAAAAATATAATACTTGAAAATCAGTGCTGAAACAAAGTCCATTACGTCGATAGAGTTACGCCTCTTCAAATAAATCTGTCCGAAGCCATCTAATCTGACGAAATTGGCGAAACGCGACTTGATTGCAAATATGTTGGAGCTTTGAGAAAATATTCTAAAATATATTTCTGTTGGAAATATAAATTTTCAGTGGAATAAATGTGTTAAGGTTTATTTTATGTTATGTTGCTTATGTGGTGACTGTTTACTTTAGAGGGATGGTATTTGTAAATTTTGAAATCTAAATCTGAGATTTTGCAAGCAATATTAACGATCAATGTATTTTTTTTTATTTTATAGATACATTAGCGGCCCGCTCGCAGCTTCGCCGCGTGATCTCCGTGGCTGTTTCGGTATATTGCAACCCTCGGTGTTGGATTTTTGAAAAATAAAGTAGCCTATGTTTAAACTTGGATTATCACAAATTCAAAATTCAAAAAATCAAAATATCTTTATTCAAATAGACTTTTATAAACACTTTTGAATCGTCAAATATATCAAGTATATATTTGACGTCAAATATATAAATATATATCAACTATATATATGCCAAAATTCGTTACAATCGATCAAGCGGTGTAGATTTTTTATATAAACTTTTATCCCCATATTTCAACCCTTTAGAGGTTGATTTTTGAAAAACTAAGTGGTCTATGTTAGACCCAGTCACTTTGACTACTTTCATTCTAAATTTCATCCAAATCGTACCAGTAGATTAGCCGTGAAAGCGTGACAGACAAACACACAGACATTCGCATTTAGAGTATAAGTATGGATTATACGACGAACAACTAGTGTAGACACTAGATACTATGTTTTCCACCTTTTGTTGAATTTAAAAGAAAAAAAACGTGTATTATATTTTCATTAGGAAAGATAGATAAAAACGATTGAATTTAAGATGTATTTTAGCTAGCATACGAACTAAAAAAGTAATAGCTACAAATATTCTATTGAGTGGGAATCTAACTATTAATAATGAAATATACAGATAAAAAAAGTCCTTAATTTCATAATGTAAGCTATATATCAAAATGAGGCCAACGACACCTCAAGGACGTCTGACTGTAACCTCTACCAATGTAGCAAGTTATTTTTTTTTATTTTTGCGTTGTGCTCAATAAGACAAAGCGCAGCGTTGACTGGGAACCTAGTGTTAAGACACTCCGTTCCCCACTTTCCGCCGAATTCGGAGGCTTGCGTGTTAAGTGGCGGAACTTAACGCCGCGCTTTACCTCGACACCAGAGCGAAGAAAATGGCAATATAATTTCCACTCCTCGAGTGAGAATCGAACCCACAACCAGTCGTCTACAGTCACACGCTTGTGCCACTGGGCCACGACTGGCCACTATAATTATATTATGATATTTATTATTCACTCACTTTGTTTAACCATATCGTAAATTAACCACAACAGTATTATTAAATTTTACAAATAAAAAAAACTAAATGTAAGTTGTTTTCATATTTTTTTGGCTTTACATTTGTTCCCGCGTAGCAGGGTAGTCAGAAATAACTTAGTGTTAAGACACTCACACATGATATTGTAGTTCAATGGCGGAACTCTGCTCTCTCTCTCTTATTAATGAGGCAAGTCGTGGCGCAGGGACACAAAGTATGTCTTCAAACGCGACTGCTTATTAATTCAATTAATATTTGATTTTCTTCGCTCTGGTGTCGAGGCAAAGCGCGGCGTTAAGTTTCGCCAATTAGCACGCAATGCCTTCGGAATTCGGCGGAAATACGGGGAACGGAGTGTCTTAAACACTAGGTTCCCTCTGCCTATCCTGCTGTGTGCAGGATATAGCGTGAAGCTAAAAAATAATAATAAAGATAATAAAATTAATAAGAGATTAAAAATAAGAAATAATAATTTACTATAATCTATGAGTATCTCCACGTGATTGTCTTAAGTGTTCCGAGAGCCCCACAATGAGTTTGTCGTTAGCTCCATATTGTATAGTGCAGAGCAAAATCGATTCTATTACGAAGCTCTTTTCTCAGCCATTCTGTATCTCCCTAATGGATATTTTTAATAAGCGTTTTCTGGGAATTTTTGTAACTTTTGTATAACATGCTGTTTGTGAATGTATGTATGTGTTTTCAAAGAAAGCGAATGTTGAAAGGAAATTGGTATGTTAAGTGAATATTGAGGCCAGAGTGGCTCAGTAGGTGACTATTTTTGATGGTTTATAGGTTCGATTTCTATTAAGAGTAATGATCATAATTTAAGTATATGTTTCATTGCTCTGATGAACAAGACAAAGCGCAGTGTTAAAGTTCACATTCACAAAGTGCACAAAGCACATGCACAAAGAAAGTGCAAGCAATGACTCGATTTTAAGTGGACAGTGTAAAACGGAGTGCCTACGCTATATTACAGACCTTAGGTTCTCTCTGACTGCACTTCTGTGCAAAAAGCTGTTTTATAATTATATGTACTCGTATGTTACATTACTAGACATTCCTTTATTACATTACTAGACGTTTATTTATATTGTAATAGATAAACTAAATTTTTAAGTTTTTTTTTTATTTGTATTCACCAATAGCCATAGTGTAAAACATTGTATTCTTAAATTCGGTCTCTGGGAAATTACACGCCGAACTTCTTTTAACTGAGCTAAGTCAATGAAAACAATAATAATTGAATTATTGAAATAAAATAATTTATTTAAGCAGTCAGCCGTTCCGCGTTAAACACTTAGTACAATATTGGAGGCCCTCTTGAAAAAGTGGAATAGCATCTGTAAAGTTGATAATTGTTGGTTTGATCCCTATTTGAGGGAATGATTCTTTTTAATACTCTAATCCAGTTTTTACTACAAAGCCCGATATACTGATTTAAGTTTCGCTACACAATACCTTAACAAATGTTTAGAAAGAGAATAATTAAATCTGTTTTCAACATAATTATATCTCAAAAGAGTTAGAACATCCATTTTTTTATACTAAAATACTCAAGCATTATCACTAAGCCGTGTTTTCTATCTTCACAGCGCGATAAATATCGCTAGTTGAAAACTTGTATGCACCCACAAATTTATGTGCTAGCTCGAGGTGGTTTATGTTAGCACCTTGGGAACTCGTGTTGCTTTTAAATGAAAAACAAAATATATTATATGAAACTATTCTGAACACATATATCCTGGATAATATGGTTACACTGGTAGGTACTTCCATGGATAAATATATTGATAGTGTTATAAATTCTTATTTTTGATTTTTTTTTACATTTTTTTTTTAGCTTCACAATGTATCCCGCACACAACAGGGTAGGCAGGGGGAACCTAGTGTTAAGACACCCCATTCCCTACTTTCCGCCGAATTCGGAGGTTGCGTGTTAAGTGGCGGAACTTAACGCCGCGCTTTACCTCGGCACCAGAGCGAAGAAATTAAAAATATTAAACATTTCTACTCCTCGAGTGGGAATCGAACCCACAACCAGTCGTTTACATTCACACGCTTGTGCCACTAGGCCATGACTGGCCACGATATTTTTGTACATTCTTAATGAATATTAAGGCCGTCATGGTGCAGTGTGATAGCGTCTGATTGTAAAAACGATGATTGTGGGTTCGATTCCCACTCGAGGAAATGATTATATTTAAATTTTCATTTCTTCTCTCTCGGTGTAGCGTTTCGCCACTCAGCAGACGCATGACTGACTCATGAGACTCTATGCAAGTGCATGTGTCGTGTTTATTTGATAATAAGTAACACCTAAAGCAGTTAAATTTTCGCGTTTACTCAAACTGTAAATCCTACTTTGAACGTTATGAGTTACCTGATTTTGGCTCATGATTTAAGGACGATCATACATTTAGTAAGTAATTTGGGGGATGCTAACAACATAAATAAGTTGTAATAAAACGTATAAAAATTTGAACGCAGCGGGATTCGAACCCGCGCCTCCTGAATACCGTTCAGGCGCTCTCACCACTGAGCCATGCGTTCTACTAGCCGCTGCGTCGAAATTCTTATACGCTTTATTACAACTTATTTATGTTGTTAGCATCTCTGTAGAGAGATTTTTACAAATTTCTGCTACCCAAAGATTATTCTACGAACAATCATTTGGCAAGAGAGAATGCTATTTATTAAATACTTTTAAACATTTTTAAAGTGTTATTCCACACTTAGGAAAATTGAAAAAGACATTTAAAGAAAACGTATAAAAATTTGAACGCAGCGGGATTCGAACCCGCGCCTCCTGAATACCGTTCAGGCGCTCTCACCACTGAGCCATGCGTTCTACTAGCCGCTGCGTCGAAAAGGAAGGTAACTTTTTGAACTTTAATGTAGAGTAACTATACTGCTATTTAAAATACAGAACTATTTTAATAGATATATGTAAATCATATAATATTATCTTACTTGGAGCTAACTAAAATATAGACTGGCTGCAAACGCATTGGATGTGGGTTCAAATCACACTTTGGTTACATTAAATAGTGTCTTAACACTAGGTTCCCTCTGCCTATCCTGCTGTGTGCGGGATACAGCATTTAGCTATATAAAAAAAATATATATAAATATTAAAATTAATGTAAATATTAAAATTAAAAAAAATATTACTTATTTAGCTTATTTGGCTAATGCGCTCGAGCTGATTACAAAGATCATTGATTTTAATCCTATTTTTCTAAATAATGATCTTTAAATTCAGTAAGACAGATTCAAGTGATTTGAATTTTTCTTACAAATAAATTCAAATCAAAAGTATAGTTGGAAAGACTTTGAGACAGATAATAATGCGTATTTTACGTACAATATATGATGTCGTGTGTCGTCTTCTATATAAGTGTATATGAAAGACAGAGTAATGTAAACAATGACTGTAGATACTTATTATATTAAATTAAGGTTTTTTTAACGCATTACTAGAAAAAAGAATAGCTTTCTGCAAATAAACTTTAACAATACCAAAATCATACTCTACCATATCGAAAATTTCAGTAAAATTAATTAAATTAATTAATTAAAATCGAAAATTTTTACTAATCACTAATATTAGAAATGTGAAAATGTCTGTGTCTAGATTTAACGTTTTTGAGGTCACCGGCTCTATTTGGATGGGATTCGACATTTTGTATTCTAGTTGAAGACCACTGATCGGACATAGGCTTCTTTTCAAACATAAACATCTAAGTGGTTGAAAGGAGTGGATTGAAATTTTATATAAGCTGCTTGACCGATTTCGATGGATTGCCCGAAAGATAGGTATCAAACATAGACTATCTATTTTTTCAAAAACTATTCCTTATGGGACTGAAATAGGGGCTAAAAATTTACATGAAAAATACCAGCCGCCTAGCTTCACGCAGGCGAAACCATAAGCAGGTCGCTTATATAAGGGTTACCTCTCCATTATGTTATATGCAAAAATACAAAAAACCTTCATAATGCAAATGAGTGTAACTCAAAAAAAAAATCTGAAAATCTTCAAAACACAAAAGCTTTACTTACCGTCCAATGACACTGTTGATAAATTCTGTACACGGCCCGTTTAATTTGCGGGCGTCATACTGAGATGTACACAAACAACATTTACTCAGTGCTCGGTTGAAATGCAAAACGCTGTGTTTCTTTCTGAATAAGTCTCGGAGATGCGATTTATTTGCTGTCTGAATTTAAATTGTTCCACTTGAGCGTCGGCTATGTATGGGCGAGGTCTATTTAGAAATATTTACTAACTATTTTGTTATTCCGCTCATGTTTTAGCAGAGTGCAAAGTTTGTGTGTAAAAATGGTTTTGAGAATCGAGATGGCGTTTAGTTTTGATAGTTTAGTAATGTTTTACGCCATGCGTTTTTATGTGATAGTAGTAAGTTCGATTCCCATCAACTAAAGTGTTTATGTACAAAAAATAATAATATTTTCACGCTTAATTTTCACAATAAACAGCAAATTCTTCTAGAGTTACTTCTGTCTAGTGCAAAATAGACGTTCTACATTGTATGGTTTTTATGCAAGGTAGGCACTGATAAACTAATTTCAAAACAGACAAACAGAAATTAACATTATTTAAGTATTATTGCACTGAGTGAGAATCGAACCCCAATCTATCGTTTATACAGTCAGTTGCTATCCCACTGATGACCTTACTTCTTTTTATTAATATATTTTCTGATAACATAATATATTTTGAATGTCAACAAGTTAATCACCTACGACTTTTATCTCCCAACTTCCACGTCTAAACGCTACTCTGTTAAGTGGTTTGCAATCAAGCTCACGCTGATACTGACTTCCGTGAAGATTTATTACTCATTTAGTATATTACGATATCATTGATCCAAGATTATCTGCCTTATATAGAATTTAGTGGCCAGTCGTGGCCCAGTGGCACAAGCGTGTGACTGTAAACGACTGGTTGTGGGTTCGATTCCCACTCGAGGAGTGGAAATATTTAATATTTCCATTTTCTTCGCTCTGGTGCCGAGCTAAAGCGCGGCGTTAAGTTCCGCCACTTAACACGCAAGCCTCCGAATTCGATGGAAAGTGGGGAACGGAGTGTCTTAACACTAGGTTCCCTCTGCCTACCCTGCTGTGTGCGGGATACAGCGTGAAGCTAAAAAAAAAAAATATATAGAATTTAGGCTAGCATGGAGCAGTGGGGTAGCGGGTGACTGTGAAAAGGATTGGTTGAGGCTTCGATTCGAATTTGGGGGGAATTATAATCATGTATTATTTTTGTTTCTCCTCCCTTTTACCTAAGACAAAGCGCGGCGTTGAGTTTTACCACAAGACTCGCAATGTCTCGATTTCACGCAGGAAGCAAGCAAGGCCTGAAGTGTCTTACACCAGGTTCTCCCTGACTATCCTACTATGAAAGAAACAACTTGAAAAGATTTTTTATTTCTTCACGCATGTTGCTAACTAAAGTAATCAATGTTCAGTGGTACATGGTAACTCTTAACACGGTGGTTGTAGGTTATATCTCGATACGGGAAAATGGTTTCGTTAAGTTATTTCATAGTAAAATTTCACGTTAGGAAAACTGTAGTTTGTTTCTTTATAGTTAACACTAGGTTAGGCTTGCTTTAATATTTGGCAGAGTTTTTAATAAAGTGACAAATGAAAATTAAATGATTCATTCTCCTTAGTGGATATCAAAAACACAATACTGATATTTCCTGTTTTTTCTAAAAAATAGATACTATGTGGGTTTTAACCCATGTTAATTTTATATCACCTAATAGCTGGTTAATAGCAAACAGTTCTAAGCCATACTAACTGTATTAAAGTGCATGTGTCGTGTTTATTTCATAGTAAGTAACACCTAAAGCAGTTAAACTTTCGCGTTTACTCAAACTGTAAATCCTACTTTGAACGTAACGAGTTACACGATCTCGGTTTATGATTTAAGGACGTTCATACGTTTAGTAAGTAATTTGGGGAAGGTAACTTTTTGAAATCTACAAATAATATTATAATATTATAGTATGTATCCATACTTATATTATAAATGCGAAAGTCTGTGTGTTTGTCTGTCACGCTATCACGGCTAATCTACTGGTCTGATTTGGATGAAATTATGAATGAAAGTAGTAAAAGTGACTGGGTCTAACATAGGCTATTTTTTTTTAAAAAAATCAACCTCTAAAGGGTATGAAAGTTTATATGAAAAATCTAAGCCACTTGGCCAATTGTAATGAATTTTGACATAAATAGTTGATAATCTAAGCTTAAACATAGGCTACTTTATTTTTTTAAAAAGCACCCCCGAGGATTGCAATATAACGGAATAATACACGCGGCGAAGCCACAAGCAGACCGCTAGTTTATATATATATTTATAGAAGCCATCATGGCGCAGTGGTAGAACATTTACCTATCGACGTGATTGTGAGTTCGGTTTTATATTATTTTCCTTTTCCGCTCTGGTACTTAAGACAAAGCGTGGCTTTGAGTTTTGCTATTCTACATCCAATGTATCGATTAATGGCAAAGCATGGAGAATGGAGTATCTTAACACTGGGTTCGCTTAGACTACTCCGCTGTGCGGAAACAAGCGTGGAGTTTTAAAAAATATGTATAGATATGCATATATTAACTCTTTTCTATTTTTTTAATCTGATAAAAAAAAAAATAGTCGCGTGTGTTTGTATATAAACGTAGAAATGTTTTATCATTTTTAATAATAACTACAATTAAGAGAGTGGAGAGAGTGGTCTTTTCATATTAAAAATAAAATTATGGGGACTTGATGTTTACTCTCTCACTTACTGTGTATTAAAATTTATTCATTTCTTATATTATATGTGTCTCTTAAAAATAAATAATATAATTTGCTTTGTTATACGTCCCTGTACCACAGTATTCGAAACGTTTAAGCCAATGTTGCAAGATTATTAAACCTGAACTATAACAATAAATACGAACTCAGTGTTATAAAGTTAGTCTCAAACTTCTCGACGTGTGTAAGAATGTTCAAAATTTTGACACTAAATTTTTCATAAGCTTTGCTAACTTTTGTAGCTATGCAGGTATTTTAAAATTTTGTGTTACTTATATGTATTATTACTTACTATACTGTTCTATAACTACTACTAGCTATAGTAGTATGTAGTTATATAATAACTCTAAATTTAAGCGTAAACACTTTTAGTGGCGCCACTAAACGCTTTTAGTGGACGGAACTCAACGCAGCGCTTTGTCTGTGGTACCAGAGCGAAGAAATGATAATTTAAATATATAAATATATTCGCCAAGTGCAAATCGAACCCTCAAAGGTCAGAGAGACGCTGTCTCACTGTGCCACAACAGTCTTTTTTGTTACTTAACATACTTTTTCTTGAAAAAGACATTTAGAAAACGTATAAACATTTGAACATTACGTTTTCTAAATATCTTTTTTAATTTCTTAAGTGTGTGAATAACACTTTAATAAATGTTAAAAGTAGGTACACTATATCCTTGGTAAGGCGGAAAACTACTATGAAATTATATGTGTTTTTTTGTTTAATCTGCATTAATCGGTAAATATATAAAATACAAAATGAAGATCAACAAATACTTTTCACAATTTAACTTTAACCATTTCATATAAAAATATTAAAACATCAAATAAATGTATATCTACTAACACATAAAAAACGCATGAACAAACTAAAATACAAGTTTCCTTGAAGTGGACAGCTCGTAACGAGCGCGTCTCTCTCGTTACGTATTACGTATTTGTTCTACAGTTAGCACAATTTGTTCAGTGGATTTTGTGTATACTTTGTCACCTGTTTGACATACTTGTATACAGATGGACAATGATTATCCATACATATAATAATAATGTAACTGGTCGGTGTCTGTCCATGGAACATTATGAAAAAAATATATGTTGAGGGTATTTATCAATGTAATAGAGCCAAAAAGAATGATCTCTGAAACAACTTTACCGAGTTAAATGCAGTTTTAACTATTGTATTTTGGTAAACTACCCTTAATTTTTGACTGATTATTTTATTTTTATAAATAAAACTTTAAATATTTCATATTATCAATTTAAGCTAGTTTTGTGAATTAAATGATCACGCGAGCAGGCGACAGGCAAGAAATGAATATGTTTGGGCAGGCGAAGCCGGGAGCGGCTCGCTAGTAATACCTATGTATGTGTGCCAAATAAATACATATACTCCGTTGTTAGTTTATAAATAAAATTAAAGTAAGTAAAGTTAGCTAATAATTAAAGAATAAATAATTCTATACTTAATTATATATGTAAATGTGAAAATCTATATCTCTATCTGTTATGCTTTCTATGCGATCGAATGGAGTTAGAAAGAACATTGCATTGATCCAGGGTCCAACAAAGACTACTTTTTTCAAAAATCTACTACTAGAGGATTAAAATAAGAGATGAAATTTCTATGAAAATTCTAAATTAATTGTAAAAATATTGTGTTTAACGTTTCATAGTCTTGCAGAGTCTAACAATAATATCCTACCACTTTCATTCAAGTCGTACAATATGAATAATTCAAAATCATTTGGTTCTCGTCGCATCTGAGTACTGTAAGGTATCCGTATTCCGTATTCTTCCTTAGAATAGCTCGGATATGACATTCCTGTCGCGTAATGTGCATTTCACGTGCATATTTAGAATGTGATATTATTTGGAGGTCGCTCGTTCTTCATACATTTAAGTGGTATACAGTTTTAGATTTTTACTTTGATGTTTTAATATAAATTTGATTTTTATTTTTTAACTGTATGTAGGGGTCAGTCGTGGCGCAGTGGCACAAGCGTGTGACTGTAAACGACTGGTTGTGGGTTCGATTTCTTCTCGAGGAATGGAAATATTTAATATTTCCATTTTCTTCGCTCTGGTATCGAGGCAAAGCGCGGCGTTAACTTCCGCCACTTAGCACTCAATGCCTCCGGCGGTGCATGGGGTACGGAGTGTCTTAACACTTCGTTCTCTCTGCCTACCCTGCTGTGTGCGGGAATCTTCTTTTGGAATAAACCACTTCCTTATTTAGTTACTTTAAAATAATTGAATATCAAACGTTAAAAAAGACATTTAGAAAACGTATAAAAAATTGAACGCAGCGGGATTTGAACCCGCGCCTCCTGAGCCGTTCAGGCGCTCTCACCACTGAGCAATGCACAGCGGGTTCGAATCCCGCTGCGTTCAAATTTTTATACGTTTTCTAAATGTCTTTTTCAATTTTCCTAAGTGTGGAATAACACTTTAAAAATGTTTAAAAATATCAAACGTTATTTCCCACCAGACAACGTAAGCAAAGAAAAAAATAGTCAAATACAGAAATATACACAGAGAAAGATTGTTTCTAAAATTGTATTTTAGAATTTCTAATAACAACTTAAAACTGAACGATATTTCGTGACTAAAAATCTACTCCACTTATATTTCATTTTGAAATCCTAAATCGTTCTAGATCCGCAAAGCTCGCTGTGACGCGTATATCTAGCATAGCCTTAAATTCCGCTTTGTCTTTAGAAACGCTGAAACTATTGAATATATCACTTTTAACTTGATATATATTAAATTGTGAGGCAGATATAGAATGGGAACGCATCTGTTTGGACACGATGCTCGTGGGTTCGATTCCCACTTGGGGGTATGATAACACCTACATTTAGATGGCGGCAGTGGATCCTTTAGTACGCCGCCACGTCTCTTACTTAAACGTTAGATCGCGGCATATGTCAGTGGCAAAATATATATAGAACCAAAGTTAATTAATTGTGATTGTATACTTGTTATTTGATATTATATATAATAATAAATATTGAATACGGTCGTTAGTTTTTGTTTCTTTTATATAACTATACTTATATATAACAACATATTATTTTTATTTCTCCGCTCTGGTATCTAAGAAGCGCGAAGAACCAAGTGCGAAGACAAGTTCGAAAGTCACTTACACAATATCGTGATGTCAGGCGGAAAGTGTAAAATGGAGTATCTTAACACTAGGTTTTATATAAAGTAATAAAAAAATGTTTTTATATAATGTATAATACAATAAAGAAAAACTATAATAAATTAAGTTAGGTTACGTTTAATATTCAAGTTGTAATAACATGAACATAAGCAATTTAAATTTGAAATAACTGGACTCACGTAGGGTATATTCTTCACGCCTTAGTTTAAAGTAATGAAATGCTAAAAAAATGTATTGTATATGAAAAAAGAAGAATCATGTTAAAAAGGGTAAAGTCCTTATGTCCGTAGAGTAACAAAAAAGAATTATAAAAAAAAAAGAAAAACACTAGGTTTTAACAAACTTAGTGTCAAGCGATACGCAAAAAGCGTGAAGGTTCTATATTAAGTTGTGAAAGATACAAGATACATACATTACAACTAAATCCTCGTGGTACATTTGTCATGTTATAAGGAAGCCTTCGGGTTATCAGTTGAAATTATACTTTAGATTTTTACTTTAGTTTATTTATTACAGTTTTGTTAGCTGAGCCTGTAACCTAAACTGTAGGTTTTTTTATATTTATGTAAAAAATTTTGCAAATATTATATTGTCACCAATTTCTTTGAATTTGAAAAATCACAAAGTGATATTGTCGTAACAAAAACAGTGTCCGTAGTAGGACGACTTAGATAACGAGAACATTATATTAAAAATAATCCTTTTACTTTATTTCTTATACTTATTTGATATAATACAATTAGTTGCCTAATTTAATTTAATTACAATAAACTATAGAAAGTCTAATAAAAATCTATACTTTATTTAATCTAATGACTTACCGCCTCAGTATGCACCGGATGAACTGCGAACAGCAAAGCAGCGAGAGCAGCAAAGGGTTTCTGTAGTCGCGCGACAACCGCCCCCGCCCGCGCTACTAGCACGCAACACGCTGCGTGAAGCAGTATGTTAGATGCATGCCACCATTGAACTGATAGCCCGCAGAGGATATAGTTCAATCTGAAAGGGAAAATATGATTTTATTATGTATGTAATTATAAAATGTACCTATTTTGGGTATATAAAGAAAAATATTAGACGCCAGTCGTGGCGCAGAGGCACAAAGTGTAACTGGTTGTGGGATCGATTCCCACTCGAGGAGTGGGAATATTTAAAATTTTCATTTTCTTCGTTCTAGTGTCGAAGCAAAATCGCGGCGTTGAGCTCTGCCAATTAACACGCAATGCGTCCAAAATTCGGCGGTAAGTAGGGAACGTCATGTCTACAGTATATTCCTTCTGCTTACCCTGTTGTGTGCGGGATACATTGTAAAGATAAAAACATAGATTATTTTATAACACAGTGTAACTCAAAAGGGGTTTCAGAGTGAGGGTAGAAGAGAAAAACTACAGTTACTTTGGCGTTCCGAGAGTGTCAGAAGACAAATCACTTCGCCAATATCATGTTGAAAAGAGAACACACGAAAGAGATTATTTACCAAAAATAATACTAAATTAGAACACTCTTTTCCATAACATAAGTATTACGCCGAGTGAGAAACTTCATATGACGTTTAAAAATATTAGACGTCAGTTGAAAATTAAAAATTCACAGAGTATAAATGATAATAAGCAAGAGATGGCAATACGTATTGTTACACCTATTTTTATCTGTATTGTGTAATAAAATTACTGAAATTATAAAGTCTATTTGTATCTTTTAAAAATAATAATTTAGAAAGATAAAATTAATATTATATAGTAACTTGTAACTTAAATATTTTAACATATTTATTAAATGCTATTCATATTTATTATTAAGTGTTATTCACCCACTTAGAATATGAAAAATAATTTAAGTAAACGTATAAAAAGTTACATTAAAAATCTAATTTTATCTAAAAACGTTTTTAGTGACTTAAATATTTTTAATCGAAATATTTTAATCCACACATATCCTACTACTATTATAAAGGCGAAAGTTTGTAAGTATGTATGGATATATGTATGGATGTTTGTTACTCTTTCACGTAAAAACTACTGAATGGATTTGAATGAAACTTTACCAAAATATAGCTTATACATCAGAATAACACATAGGCTATAGCTTAAACATCAGAATAACACATAGGCTACAATTTTTGAGGTGTTTAATGTGAGGTCGTAAAAAAAACACATTTTTTGCGCTTACATTGCAAACGCTGACTGAATCCTACAAGATAGATCAAAACAATTTACTACAGTATTGTACAACTTAAAAAGGTCTACAAAAAAGTCCGTGATGGTATATGTTTATCTCTTAGGAATAACCCACAATAACCATTTTTTATCCTTTACTTTGTACGAGAAATAATGGCTTATTTACGAAGCGATTTTAAGCAATACAGTATTAATCCTTATCCAATTAAGTATCTTAAATACATTGTGCATTTGATAAAGATCCATATGGCTTTTTACAGCATGTAAATTAAATAAATAATTTCGAAGATATCACAGATTTAAAATGCAGAGTCATAGCAATTTCGGCGATAAATACCGTTTCGGTGATAAATACCGGCAGCGGCGCCAGGCGAACGGGGCGTGGGGGGAGCGGGGTAGGTGCGGTGGGGAAGAAGTGTATTTTTTGGAAGTATAGAAACAACACGTACTTAAGAATTATGCCGCGAAAGCGTAAGTCTAATCTTTCCCAAAGCTCTAATAAAGCTCGAACTATGAAAGTAGCTAGACTTAACGAGACGTTTCCACAAGCTGAACTGCGAAGGCTTAAACAAGCAGAGCGTGAGGCAGCTCAAAGAGCTGCTGAGACACCAGAGCAGTCCCAAGATAGACGTCGATAGACGGGACGAACCTGAAGTCCACGCGAACGAAGTCGCGGGCAAAAGCTAGTCCTAACTTATAATTTTTAGATTCTCACAATTTGCAATAAAAAAGATATGTACAATGAGTGTAGAATACAAACATATAACATAATTTATCCACTCTTCAGTAAACAAAATAGCTTCACGCTATATCCCGCACACAGCAGGGTAGGCAGAGGGAACCTAGTGTTAAGACACTCCGTTCCCCACTTTCCGCCGAATTCGGAGGCTTACGTGTTAAGTGGCGGAACTTAACGCCGCGCTTTACCTCGACACCAGAGTGAAGAAAATGGAAATATAATTTCCACTCCTCGAGTGGGAATCGAACCCACAACCAGTCGTTTACAGTCACACTCTAGTGCCACTGGGCCACGACGGGCCACTCTTCAGTAAACAATTTATATTATTAAACAGAATCAAGTCTTTCTTACCAAAAACCTACATTTTATTTGCTACTATCTTATCTAAGCCAAAGTTTCACTGAAACACGAACACAACACTCAGAACAGAAGGCTTTCACAATTCCTACGTTTAGGGATGTATGGGGGACATCTTAAATGGTCCTGCATTGTCTGTCGCAAAGCTTAATGCCTCTGCGGCTGTACCAGAGATTTTCTTAATGCCGAAATTACTTTTGAATGTGCTTTTAAATGTACTGAGATATATGTTGGTGTGTTGATATTATTTTATTGTGATAGTTTATTTGTAATTTTGTAGGATGTTTACTAAATTTATAATTATAGATTTTATTAGAAGTTAAGAGTAATATATAGCATTTAGGTAAAGAACGAGTACAACAATATGGTCGGCTGTTCACTTCTCGTTTACAGTAATAATATTATTCAAAAATGTTATATTCCTTCAGTATAACTAAATTGAATAAGACGATAAATTCCGGTAATGGGGATGTATTTTTTTTAAAATAAAAAAAAGTAACGTACGCATGTACAAATGTGTAAAATCACCGACTATAGTGAAGTCAGTTAATTCATTTAAATTAGGTCCTAATTTAATAAAAAATAATGTTAAAATGGTTAACATTCAACTTGTCGCAGGGAGACAGCGTCTAATGACAAACGCAATGATTACGAGTTAGATCTCCACTTCAGAGATTGATTATATTGAAATGAATTTCATTTAATCGCTCTGGTATTAGTAAATGTCCGCTAAATAGACTTCCTCTACTCAACGTAAAATTTCATGAATTAGGGCTGAAAGTGGAGGGCGAAGTTTCTTAACACAATTTTTTCTTTGTCTTTCCTAATATGTGGGACAAAGCTTGAGACTGAAATAAAAAAATATACATACTAGTTATTAGTCGTACCCAAAATAATACAAAATAACTCTTTTATCAAGAAACCGAGTTTATAGCGAGAAAAAGCTCATCAACTTAAAGCAGTTGCAGTTGCAGTTATGAAAAATGCAGGGCATATTTTATTATTCAATCGTCTCAGTTCCTCTTTCAATTCTATTCTTTTCTGAAATAAAATACATCTTGAAATACAAAACTTTCTTACGGCTCAAATGTGTCTTATCTAAATGTTCCCGATGAACGTAGGTTCTGTCAACTTTTATACATGGAAGTACTTTTATTAGAGTTTTTTTTTAATTGATATTAAACTATTTTTAACCGGATTAATCGCGTGTATTTTTGGTATTCGAAAATACATTTTTAGAAAACCCGACGATTCGCGAGTGAATGAGGTGACATTCGTTTGTCAGTTGATACGTTTTTATATCAAACTACCGGCCAACGTATTTTCGAATAAGAAAAATATAAATCGGTTGAAAAAAAGAACATTTCAAAATGTGTAATAATTCGGAAACAAAAGATCTTATTAGATATTTTATCATATGATCAGATATTGTGTGGCTTTAGATAACTTTATGAATATGAGACGATAACTTTATGAATACGTCCCTGTAGCTCCTCTGGTGTTACACGGGGCCGTGGGCGGCGGTGTTCACTTAACACCAGGTGACCCGAACGCTCGTTTGCCTTGTCCTTTCCATAAAAAAAAAAAAAATGAGATACGTAGCACAGACAAACAGACGTAGCACGATGACGGCTGTAGAGAATGGAAGCGAAGAATGTGAAGAACGCAAATGTGAGAGTCAGTCGGCATGGTGGCGAGACGTACATAAGACATTCAGACGAATTGATAACCTCCTCCTTTTGGAAGTCGTTTAAAAATAATTAAATTATAATTTCCACTTTCTTCCCTCTGGTGTTGAGGCAAAGCGCGGCGTTAAGTACTGCCACTTAGCACGCAATACTTCCGAATTTGGCGGAAAGTGAGGAACGGAGTGTTTTAACACTAGGTTCTCTCAGCCTACCCTTCTGTATGTAGGATACAACGTGAAGCTTAAGGGAAATAGAATCCACAAATAATCACGATTATAATCAAAAACTGTTCTACAGCGTTATGATTGCCGCAACTCACTTTTGATTTTGAATTTATGCATTAAAATGATGATAAGGATTAAACAGGATGAATTTGAAAATTAAGCCAACATTAGATGTTTAAATTAATATATTTCGTGTTCAACTTAATTTTAATACTTGATAATCGTACGTAAAGTTGAAAATCATAAATACATAGGCAAGATATAGAGTAGAGATATATCACTCCATTAGCGGATTCTCCGTCAATAGACTTAAATACGAAACATGTGGGAATGACAAATGCATGTAAAACTGAACTACTTTGAAAGACTTCTGAATAACTTATTGAAAGTAATGGAAAACAACTTAAAATATTATGTAATCATGTTTCCTTTTTCACGGACAAAGGCTTGCCATACATAATTTAGTTTTAGACTTTCCTTTTATGTACAACCGTAACGTGAAACGTATCGCTGACGTCAAAGCGATACGAGACAGTTCTATAAGTGCGCATATCGGACAGACATACAATTTGTGAATTTATATATACTTAGAAATAATAATAATGGCCAGTCGTGGCCCAGTGGCACAAGCGTGTGATTGTAAAACGACGCGTTGTGGGTTCGATTCCCACTCGAGGAGTGGAAATATTTAATATTTCCATTTTTCCATTTTCTTCGCTCTGGTGTCGAGGTTAAGCGCGGCGTTAAGTTCCACCACTTAACACGCAAGTCTCCGAATTTGGCGGAAAGTGGGGAACGGAGTGTCTTAACACTAGGTTCCCTCTGCCTGTGTGCGGGATACAGTGTGAAGCTAAAAAAAATAAAATTAAAAAAAATAATAATAACTTTTGTTATAAGTTTAAGGTGTTTAAGGGAAATTATAGTTATTTAAAGTGACATTTGTATTTATTTGAATATAGTACAGAAAATATAATAAAGAAGGCATGAAGTGATTTGGCATAAGCAGTCTGTATTCTTTCTGTTACGTTCTACTTCAATAGTCCTACAGTGACTGAAGGTATCTTTGTGGTTTCAAATAACGATAACGATAAATAAAAACATTTAAAAGTAATTTTACTGAACCAATCTGATAAAACAAAGCACGTGACGTTCCTAAATCAGCTTGAAAACAGGAAATCCCAAAACATATTATAAAAAATAATAAAAAATAACTAAAAAAATACAAAAAAACAGCTTACAATATCACAAAAGACAAAGGCATGTCATACAAAATTTAGCTCCAGCGCTTCCTTTCATCTGTAAAATGTAAAACGTATACGACGTCAAAGCGACACGTGTCCGCGGGCGACGGCAGGCGACGGGAGGCGACGTAGCGGAGTGACAGTTGGAACATGCATGTAAGATGTTTCATTTGTTCCCACTTGACTGGAGTATTTTAGTAGTTTGATAATTACATTTCAATGCCTGGTGTTCCTTTGTTGGGAAAACCTCAGTGTGTTATGAGTAAGGTTATTTGAATGTATTGTTTGGCGTAAAAATAAGCTTCAACCGTTTCATTTAGTTTACAAATTTTTCTACGGAAATCGATTAACGTCGTATTTTTAATATGCCATGGATATATTTGATTTATGAATAAACAAGTTATATTATATTAAAAATGTTAAACTAAAAAATACTTATAATTACTTTAAGAAACGATCCTAATCAATATAATCAATCAAATCATTTTGGAATGAGATGGTACTTAAACAACGGAACCCTATTTTTACCAAATATAGCTAAGAATACTGCTACTGATTTTTGCAAGAAGGAAACCGCATCCAAATAGGTCTATCTGTTCAAGAACTATAATGCCTCAAACAAGTACACATAGAAACACATAGACATTAAACTTATAACACCTCTCTATTTGCTTTAAGGGTAAAAAACTTATTCTCAAAAATTTGCTTTAAGGGTAAAAAACTTAAGTGAAACTTAAATCTAAAAGAACCGCTTTTATTAAAGCACAAACGTCGTGTAAAATTTGTACATATACATATTTTTAAGAGTAAATTAACAAAATGAGATCAAACACATTTATTTTAATGTAAAATCATACATAACAGAAAAGTCACATTCTACTTTTTTAATCTTCAATGTAAACAACGAGCACACTTACGGCAATTTAAATTACGCTTACATTTTTATAGGCATATGCTGAAATTATACATGATATGATTACGTTTTTACTGTTCACGAATACTCAACACGCAGGTTCATACATTTATTAGTGCAAAGATTATGCAGGTAAAAATATATAATATGGGTGGGCAGAGAGAGCCTACTCGAGGCAAGAATTTCCTTTCTCCACTTTATGTACTCAACACGTAATACTAGAGCCCAATGCAGAGAAAGGAGTGTCTTGTCTCTCTGCATCTCCCTGCATGCAGAGAAAAGCTTGAAGTTATTAGCTAATTCATTAATTCTACCATATTAACAACAACAAAACATGCCCCTTGTAAGTGAATCGAACTCACAACCTTTAATTTTCATCACTGATTTCTATCAGTACCCCTAAAACCTTTCCGATCTGTATCTCGTACAATTTTCTTTTGAATTAATAATATAATTGGAATTTATCTTAATCAATCAAGTAAAACGTCGTTTAAAATTCAACTGGGGGAAGGTTCTAAATCAAGCCATGAAATTTATGCGACTTCAGCGCCTCTCGCCTTGATGTATTAGCTTACATAAGTTATTTGCTGTATTTTCAGTTGATTCATCAACCCTTAGATGTATTTTGGGATAAATCGTTAGACATATCTCCGCGTCGGCGCCTTGGCAGCGTAATTAGGAAGCCTGATTGCACATTAGGATACTGAGTTTAAATTCTTTTTGAGGAATGTTTATAGAGGTCATAATTATGGGGTGGAATACTGTGTGAACGGAACCCACAAGCATTATGCTTGTGGGTTCCGTTCTCACTCGAGGGAATGATTATATTTTTTTTTGTTGTCATTTCTGCGTTCTGGTCAAAAAGTTTGAATTGTCTTGACACTAGGTCCGTTCTGACTACCTTGCTATACTTATAGAAAAAATCGTGAAATTAGAAAAATTAAAAAAAAAACACGTTACAAATTTTCATAATTGCGTCAATCGACTTTTTTTGACTTTTAAAATATCTATTTGTAAAAAATGCATATAGATATTTTAAAAGTCACAGTGACATAAGTATTAAATAAAAAACAAAATTAAAAAATTTGAAAATACCCACGACGGTTTAATTGTAATTGAAAAAGGATAAAATAACTAGAAATCCCCCGCCTAAAAGAATATATGTAACGAGATGATGGGGACGACTTCGTCGGAGCTGCCATTACTTTAAGTTTGCTAACTTCTCCTAGGTTTTCATGCTGTTAAAACAGGTTCAGGAAATATTAATATGAATTTACAGTTTTGATAACTGGTATTCCTTTTAAAAACTTTAAGAACGAAATCTATAGCTACTGTTAGCTACTATATTTAAAATAGAGCAAATGGCAGCCCCCGACGAAGTTGTCCCCATCATCTCGTTACATATATTCTTTTAGGCGGGGGATTTCTAGTTATTTTATCCTTTTTCAATTACAATTAAACCGTCGTGGGTATTTTCAAAATTTTTAATTTTGTTTTTTATTTTAAACTTTTTAAAGTGTATAGATACACATTATATATTATTACATAATTTCGAAATACTTTATATTAATCTTCATGCAAATCCAAAAAAAATTATAAGCCCAATGCTTTCTGGTTATCAAATGCCTATTGCAGCGCCTGGCAGATTGTCACCGCAACATTTTTAGGAAACTTAAGTTTAACCAAATCAGTGAAAATCACAAAACTCACTAGTAGTTTTGATTTGGAACAAATTAATTTATACTGGAGCGCCCCGTGGTAGTTTGTGATATGGCATATAAAAACACGCAACAATTAAACCTGAACCTATCACAGAAAACCGCATCTAAATAGGTTTCACACAAAAATACGAGCAAATGCTTACTACAGCGCCCCCTGGTGAGGTGTCACCACGACACATATACGAGAACACGCGCTAATTGAGCCTAATCCTATCGTTGAAAACTGCATCAAATTCAGACTCGTAGTTTTAACTTTGCACCATCAAATGTTTAATGAAGCGCCCCCTGGTGAGTTCTTAACGTAAAAAAAACTAAAAACATACACCAAGTAAAGGTAAATCTAATACTGAAAACTCTGTCCAATCGGACTAGTAGTTGTGGTTTTACATTAAATATTACAAACAAATGTTTACTGCAGCGCCCCCTGGTGAGTTAACACGATAAAGCATATCCAAGAACATGCACTAATTAAACTTGAGCTTATCACTGAAACTGCATCCAAATCGAATTCGTCATTTTAGCTTTGCACAAACAATATTTTACTGCAGCGCCCCCTGGTGACTTGTCACCGTAATATAAATTTAAAAACATGTACTAAACAAAGCGGAATCTAATACTGAAAACTCTTTTCAATCGTACTAGCCGTTTTTGTTATACACAAAAAATGGAAGCAGCTACTTACTGCAGCGCCCCCTAGAGAGTTGACACATACTTGAAAATATGCACTAAGTAAACATACATGACACATATATGAAAATATGCACTAAGTAAACTTGAATCTATCATTGAAAACTGCATTCAAATCGGACTCGTAGTTTTAGTTTTGCACAAACAAATGTACTTACTGCAGCGCCCCCTGGTGAGTGATCACCGTAACACATATATGAAAATATGCACCAATTAAACCTGAACCTATCGTTGAAAGTTTCATCTAAATCGGACTAGTAGTTTTTACTCTACATAAACAAATGTTTACTGCTGCGCCCCCTGGTGAATTTTCACCGTAACGTAAAAACAAAAATTTTAAAATATGTACGAAGTAAAGCTTAATCTAGTTCTGAAAACTCTAGCCAATCGGATAAGTAATTTCGGTTTTAGACAAATAAATATAAGAAAAATTTTGGTTTTACACAAAAAAACTCAAACAAATGCTTATTACAGCGCCCCCTGATGAGTGGTCACCATAACACATATATGGAAAGACGCACCAATTAAGCCTGAACCCATCCTTGAAAGTTTCATCTAAATTGGACTAGTAGTTTTTGCTCTGCATAAACAAATGTTTAGTGCAGCGCCCCCTAGTGAGTTTTCCCCGTAACAAAAAAAGAAAAATCTTGAAATATGCACCAAGCAAAGATAAATCTTTTTATGAAAACTCTTTTTAATCGGAGCAGTAGTTTCGGTTTTAGACAAATAAATACAAAAAAAAGTACAAACAAATGCTTACTGCAGCGCCCCCTGGTGGTTTGACACGATAAAACATATCCAAGAACATCCACCAATTAAACCTGAATCTACCACTGAAAATCTATTGAAATCAGACTATTATTTTTTGAGATAATTGAAAACATTCGTTTTCAAGTAAAATGCTTACTGCAGCGCCCCCTGGTGAGTTAAGGCAATAAGACATATCTAAGAACATACGCCAATTGAACCTAAACCTATCATAGAAAACCATATCAAAATCGGACTTATAGTTTTGGAAATAATTGACATAGTAATTTGCACAAACACACAAACAAACAAACAAACAAACAACCTCTCACCCCAAACACATATACAGTCGCCGTTCCGTCGCGGGTAAAAAGTTGTAATTTGTAAATAGTAAATACATTGTTTTTTGTTATAATTTTAAGAGATATTTCGAAAACTCTGTATTATAATTCTCTTGCGTTTCAGTCCTTGATAATACAAAAAGATATATATAGAACTTAAATAGTTGCTACAATAATAATAGTCATGTTAACATCCAAGGGTGTTTTTTCTTAATAAATTTATGAAACTTAAATAAAAAAATATTGATTAATCATATTTGATGGAGACGGTGTACTTTGAAAGTTGTCGTTCCAATCCATATAATATTCGAATTCCCAACAACAGCGTTCACTTGGAAAATATGCAACTGAGTCATAGCAATGTAAAATAACTTATTTTTTTAAATTATAGATGTTTTTCTTCCCGCACAGCTGGGTAGTCAGAGAGGACCTTGTGTTAAGTCAAAGTCAAAGTCAATTAATTTTATTCAAAATAAGAAGTTACAAGCTTCATTTTTTGAACGTCAAATAGTTTACCACCAGTTCATTAAATTTAATGCCTCAGACCTGAGAAGAGCCGGCGCAAGAAACTCAGCGGGACTTTATTTTTTTAAAGTGATTGTTATATACAGATTTATTGCAGACAGTGATACTTTTGAAATACTTTTTGGAACTTTTTTAAATTGTGATGTAGAAAAATCTTGGACGTTTCCTGGGATCCTATTGTAAAAGCGTATACACTGTCCCATGAATGAATTATTGACTCGAAGTAAACTAGTCACAGGTGTAATCAGTTTATGCTTATTTCTAGTATTAATTTTATGTGTGTCGCCAATTTTTATAAAATTCTTAATATTCTTCTTAACGTACATGACATTAGCAATAAGATATTCTGTCTTCCACTTTCCGCTAGAAATTTAGACATTTTTGCGTGTTAAATGGCGGAACTCAACGCCGCACCTTGCTTCGACACCAGAGCAAAGAAAATCAAATATTTATATTTCATTTCCTCGAGTGGGAATCAAACTCATAACCTGTTGCATTTACAGTAACACTTTGTGCCCATGCTCTGCGAGGCATCAAATACTTACTAAAAGCTTATAATATCGTAATTTGTACTAAGCAGATATTCCTCGCAACGGGCGGACTGGGCTCGCAGTACTAACTTCACATTATGTTAACTTCATTTTATCTACAACCGGACCCTATTCTTTTACATTACGGGATAAGCTAAACGTGTTTTAACGTTGAATTTTCATTTTCACCGCAAAGTGGTTATTAGAATTTATAATATGAATGCTTGTTCGTGTATGCTTCATGAGTTTATTTTTGTGTTAGTCGTTTTGTGTTTGAAATAGTATTTACTATTTTGACAGTGAATTATAGATAGTGGATATACAAAGAAAGCAAAGTCAAATGTCTTCAGATGTCTTATATTTTATGGATGTATGTATTCGATTTTATTTTTTTTTTCAGCTTCACGCTGTATCCCGCACACAGCAGGGTAGGCAGAGGGAACCTAGTGTTGAGACACTAGTTCCCCGTTCCGCACTTTCCGCCGAATTCGGAGGCATTGCGTGTTAACTGGCGGAACTTAACGCCGCGCTTTACCTCGACACCAGAGCGAAGAAAATGGAAATATTAAATATTACCACTCCTCGAGTGGGAATCGAACCCACAACCAGTCGTTTACAGTCACACGCTTGTGCCACTGGGCCACTCGATTATATATGAATTAATAATTATATATTTTAATTATTTCGCCCTAATTTTAACATTAACACTCCCCATTTTCACTAAAACGAAAATTGTCCTGAGCGTGGATCTAATTTACAACCACTATTCGTATACATTATACGAATGTGCCACGACAAAGACAAAATATAAAAAAAATCTAATAAAAAAATATCTACCTTGTTAAAGACTTTACAATCAGAAAAAAAATAGATCTCAGTACTAGAAAACAGCTAAAATCTAAAAAAAAATTAAAACATCGAAGCTTAAAGTACCTAAAACCTTTATTGGTTAGCTTCCCCAATATCAAACGTCCACAAGCGTCTCAGTATAATATGCAGGCGGCGTCGTTTCAAATGCCCGAAATTTCATCCGAAGTTAGAAATGCTCTGCGAATACTTAAGGACCTAAATAGTTTGCCTAGGATTAAACATTCAGAAAATACACACGTCGAGGACATATATAAGGATAGTTTTGTTTGACTGCGATTTACTATAACATAACTAAATTTATATTTACGTTCTATGAGCATTTTACTTAATGTAAGCTCTCTCCAGTGGTATTTTACCACCCTTTATGTACTTTGAATAGGTTTGGGAACAGTTTATAGGTTTTAAGCAGGGTAGTCTGTAAGGACGTAGCCAAGACAATCCGTTCTCCACTTTTCGCCTAAATGGCAATATGTGTTGTGTATCGGAACTCAATGCCGCGTTTCGGCTCAGATACTAGAGTGTCTCCCGGAGTACGCTAAAATAACTATTTTTCATTACCATTCATATCCCAAAGGATAAAAAAAAACACATATAAACAAAAATAGCATAACGTAATACATAATTCGCGTGAATTCGACAACATTGTCTGTCCGTTTATTATACAATTATAATATAATACAACAAATCATCCCCCTTTGTTGTATGGAAACAATACCGCTCGCGTTGTTTGTTATTTTGTAATCATTTAATGTTTATTGAGGAGTGAAATTTATTGAATATGTGTTTTGTGTGTACATTGTAATTGTGTTTGTGTTTGTATTAGCATATTATATTTATAAAATTACACGTTTTAAGTAAATTTTCTTTTTTTATTTAGGTATATATTTAAGGATAAAATTGGAACTGATGCCGTGGTATAACGTCTGATTGTAAACGTGATGGTTACTGATTCGATTCCCGATCGGGGAAATGATTATATTTAAGTTATTTTCATTGGGATATTGACTTTGGGAATACAGCGTTAAGTTCCGCCACTCAATACGTAACATTTTAATTTAGACCGGAAAGTGAGTGTTTTGACACCAGATTCTCTCCGTCTATGTGCTATGCGTCAATAATTATGAAGTTGTATAAGAAATACAAGAAAAGGCATTGCATGTTAAGTGGTGGAATTCACCGCCGCGCTTTGAATTTTGTAGTAGAACTGTAAAATAAATGTAATTAAATTATAATCAATTAATCACTCCAGCGGGAACCGAACTCATGACCAATGGCGCTTACAATTATAATACATAGCGCTACGATATCCGCTTAGCTTTTTCTAAGGCTTGATATATTATAAAAGCCTCTTTTTCATATTTATTACATAAACACATTTTTCAGCGAGCAATTACTTTATTTAAAAAATAACCTTGATTTTATTAAAGAAGCCATTCAAATCTATATATTTTTTATTTCAATATTTAATGAAATATCCAGAAATAACATTTTATGAGCAGTAACAAATTTGATTTTATTTTCAGCGATCAATCTGTTTAGTACCCTCTTCATAACATTATTGGCTGTACTCAACTGGCATATACAAAAGCTGTACACTCTGAGTTAATTGAAAATACACTTTACTTTTTTAATTTTAGAAAGTATTTTGTGAATAAGTATTGTTAAATATTTTTAAAAAGCGTATAAAAATTTGAACCCAGTGGAATTCAAACCTGCACCTCTTGGAAGCTGTCCAAGTACTGTAATCGCTAAGCTATATGTTATTTTTTTTATTTCTTTATTTTTTTTTAGCTTCACGCTGTGTCCCGCATACAGCAGGTTAGGCAGAGCGAACCTAGTGTTAAGATACCGTGCTTTACTTCTGATACTAGAGCGAAGGAAATAGAAATATTAAATATTTCCACTCCTCGAATGGGAATCGAACCCACAACCAGTCGTTTACAGTCACACGTTCGTGCCACTGCGCCACGACTAGCCCCATATATGTTATTTTAATAAATAGGTATAAGAAAACAGCTCCACGCTCTTTCCCGTGTAGCAGAATAGTCAGAGAAAACCCAGTGTCAAGATACTCCGTTCGCCACTTTTCGTTTGAAATCACGACTTTAGGTGTTGAGTAACAAAACTCAATGCCGCATTTTGTCTTAGAACGGGAAATGAAAAATAACTTAAATATAATCTGCCGCTGAGTTTCTTGCGCCGGTTCTTCTCAGGTCTGAGGCATACACTTTAGTGAACCGTTGGCAAAGTAAATTATTTGACATTCAAAAAATTATGCATGTAACTTATTTTATTTTGAATAAAATTATTTGACTTTGACTTTGACTATAACATAGGTTATTATTTATTAAAGGGCAAAAGCCATTGTGTCGCAATGGGTGTACTTCTGATTGTCAGCGTGATTGGTTACGGAGTGACTATATTTAAATTATGTGCATTTGCTTCGCTCAGGTAAGGAGATAAAGCGCGGCGTTAAGTACCGCCAAACGACACGTAATATAACGTAATATCTTGATTACAGGCCGAAAATGGACAACAGAGTGTCTCAACTCTCTCTCTCTCTGACTATCCTGATGCGGGGAAAGAGTAAACTGTAAAAACATACAAAAAGAATAATGAAACAGCAATCGTGAACATTCAGTTTTGGATGAAAAGAACGTTATTAAAATCATCGACAAAAATATCAAATAAATGGAAACATGAGCTTTTGATTGATACACTTTGTTTATATATTTCTATAGAATACGAGTGTATCGCTATTGAAACCATTGTTATTGTATAATTAATTTGAAAACAGAAAGACTCTAGTATTTAGCTGGTATTATCACTTCTTAATAATTTTCTTAACTTTCTAAGCTAAATTTTACTACTAAGCTTTTATAACTTATTTTAAAGTTTTATCCTCTGTTTAAGACATTCCCTTCTGCGCTTTTTGTAAGAATCATTCCATCACATTGAATGTTGAGTGGCGGAACTCAACGCTGCGCTTTGTTTTTAGGTATCAGAGAGGAAAATATAAAAAAGACAATAATACAGAATAATCCCACCTAGTGAGAATGTAAGCGATTTCCCCGACTGGTAATCCAACCCACAACCTGATGCAATGCACATATTTTAACTGTAGATTGGGGCCAGTCGTGGCGCAGTGGCACAAATTGTGACTGTAAAGCGACTGGTTGTGGGTTGGATTCCCACTCGAGGAGTGTAAATATTTAATTTGGCGGAAAGTGGAAAACGAAGTGTCTTAACACTAGGTTCGCTCTGCCTACCTTGCTGTGTGCGGAATGCGGCAAAAAAATTGTAGATGTTTTTCAGATTTAGAGAGAAAATAATGTATCTGTTTTTATCGCTCACTCAATGTGTGTAACATTGAGAGTGTGCCATCAGGGTGTTTTTAGACTTGCCTTTTTAATAATTTCCAAAGAATAATCATATTCGTTTTTTATAATAAGAAGCAAGTATTTTCGAGTAATGCTAAACGCAAAGTTCTACTGATAAGCTCACGTCAAGAAAGAATGAGGTCGAATTAAATATGAGAAATATACTTGTATCTTGCAATACATTTTTTGTTTACAGTATAGTATTTAAATCTATCTATTACAATAACAAAAGTATAAGAACGAAATATTAGTAAGCGGTTATTCTTGAAACTACTAGAGAAATTGAAGAAAATCTAATTTCTTGTATAGGCCTGGAGGATGGGCAGGGTATAAATAATTTTGAAAAGTGGAACATCATATGTAGAACTAATGTTCTTATAATTACAACACGAAAAAAAAAGAAATAGTGCCTAAGCAAAAGCTGTTTTGCATTTTATATATTTTGATGATCATAAAGTCCATGCAAAAGAAATTACGGACAGCTACTAGTTGTAAAATAATTTTAGTAATCTATCTTTATACAATGATAATTCAATAGAAATTCTACAGTATTATCAGTCAGAGATCAGATATTTGACGTCACTGGGGACAAACGGAACAGTACCTGACTATAAATGCGATAATTATAGGACGTACCCATAATCTCCACTCAAGGGAATAATCATGTTTGAATTATTTCTTCCCTGGTTTACTAAGTTAAAGCGCGGTGTTGACTTCCGCTGTTATTTACTTTTGTAACCTGCAGTAGACTATTGAATGTCAAAAAGTATAATGTATTGATAATTTGTAAATGGGAAAGTCTGTCTGTTTGTCTGTCACGCTTTCACGGCTAATCTACCGGTCTGATTTGGATGAACTTTAGAATAAAAACAGTAAATAATCCAGGGTTTAACATAGGCAACGTTTTTTCCAAAAATCAACCTCTAAAGATTGACCTTTGACTTGACCGATTACAATTGATTTTGGAATGTATATAATTGATAATCCAAGGTTGGTCTATGAACCTTAGAATGCATAGACTACTTTATTTTTTTAAAATCCATCCTCGAGGGTTGCAATATAACCAAATAATTATGTAATTCACTCTGCGAAGCCGCGAGCGGGCAGCTAGTGTTTATAATTGAAAATTGTTTCTTTTCACCTTCAAGTTTTGTTCTATAGCAGTATAGGGGCAGAAAAACTGTTATTAAGACAATCCGTTCTCAACTTTCCGGATGAATTCTCAACATTACGCATTAAGCGGTGGACATTAACGCCGCTCTTTACATTTTTTATTAGTGTCTAATGAAAGTAATTGAAATATACTTAAACATTCCATTAAGGCTTGTCGTGGCTTGTGGGCACAAAATGTGATTGGAAAGGTGACTGGTTGTGGGTTCGATTTCCAGTTGAGTTCTGCCATTTAACACATAATGCCTATAAAATTCGGCGGGAAGTGGAGAACGGACTGTCTTAATATAAGGTTTCCTCTGCCTACTCGTGAATCTAGATTAAACTAAATTAATTATTTCCTTGAGACAAATCAAACCGAAAAGTAGTTGTACTAGTGAGTGATACTAACATTGATTTAGAGTGATAAGGTCGAGTGATATACACATAAGAATTATGGCATCCTAACAACATAAATCGTACTTCAAACATAAACTTCGACTTTTTAATTTCCTTTCAGTCAGCCGTCGTGACGCAGTGGGATAGAATGTGACTCTAAACGTATGCTTATGATTATGGATTCGATTTCCACTCGGAGTATAATTTACTATTTTCATTACTTCACTGAGACAAAACGTGGCGTTGAGTTACGCCACTTAACACGGTAGATTTAGGGCGGAAAGTGGATACCAGATATTTTAACACTAGGTTCTCTCTGAACACGCTGCTATGCGGGAAAACGCGTGAAGATGCTTTTTTTTTCTTTTCAAAAGAAAATATATTTTAACAATATTCCAGTTTTCAATTAAACTCGAGGGGACAATTAGGGGCTCTGTAATAAAATTCTCGATCCTCATTTGTTATTTAATTGGCGTTTTCTTCGCTTTCTTTCAAACTTCCATGGTGAATAATAAATAAAATGTGTTTTTTTCTGTGATGGACGACAGCAAAATTTTGTACGCTTTTATTTTGTTACTCTTGCGTGACAAAAAAAAATATTAAGAGAGGAATAAATTATAAGTAAAAAAAACCTTTTGTTTTTTTTAGGTTCACGCTGTATCCCGCATTCAACAGGGTAGGCAGAGAGAACCTAGTGTTAAGACAATCCCCACATTCCCCAATTTCCGCCGAATTTTTAAGGCATTGTGTGTTAAGTGGCGGAACATAACGCCGCGCTTTGCCTCGGACACCAGAGCGAAGAAAATGAAAATACTAAATATTTCCACTCCTCAAGTGGGAATCGAGCTCACAACCAGTCGCTTTACAGTCACAACCAGTCACTTTACACTCACAATTTGTGCCTCTGCGCCACGAATGGCCCCGAAAAACATTTAGATCAATAAAAATATTCTTTTTTCGAATTATTGTTATCAAGCTCTTTCGCTTGATATGAATATTGTGTGTATGTGTATGCATTAAAACCAATTAATACGCCATCTTGGATATTCCGCCATATTGAATTTAGAGTAACATTCCAAGTTAGCCATGCATTGTAATCCAAATTAAAATTGGATACCATATTTCGGTTCAATTGGTTAAGGATATATACATTAAATTTGGTCGCTAGATTGCATCCGAACAAACATACGAGTACATACATTGCAAGTTAAAAGCTAGTAAAATTGGGAAGTATTTGCCTAATGTCTATAAAAGGTTGTGAATGTTTATTTATTCCAGATTTGGTGAGACACAGCACAGCGTTTACTTCCAGTCACATAATACATCAAAAATAGCGAAAATAGAAAATGTAATGACTTATCAATAGTTTGTCCTCACAGGATTCTGTGCTAAAGTTTTGGACCAGACTTGATCTTTGAACCCCATTCAGGGAAATAATTATATATTATTTTTATTTCTGAACATGAAGGGTCAGGGTCAGGTTCGTAAAAAAAAGATCAACCTTAAGTTACCGCGACTTAACACACAATGTCCCAATTTTAGGCAGAAAATGGAGAACGGAGTGTCTTAACAATACATACTCTCTGACTACCAACGCAGGGTTGGTCTAAATGTCCTAAATGTCAGAAATTAAATACCCATAAAAAGACACGAAAAGCTCTACTTAATACCGTTGTCAGACATATACCTACATATATTACATATATATAACACAATAAAGACTTACAAAATAAAAATATATATTCATGTCTAAGATAAGCCCGGGCATACGCGAGCTTCATAGGTAAGAAAACTGTTACGTGAACGAATTCCTTGAACACGTACTCGCATGTATGAAATAAAATTTTATTGCTCCAAAACGTTGTGCCCTATACAAATTTAGTTTTCTTCTCTTACGTTTACGTGTGTATTTTATATTGGGTTATGTAAGCTATATGTAAATTATGAATAGCTTTTGCTAGTTAAGTAATAAGTTAGATTAAACTTTAAACTAAAAAAGCTATTACGATGTAGTGGGAAAGCGTCTGATGGTAAACAACGTGTTTACCATCAGACACGTTGGTTAGGAGTTCGATTCCCGTAGTAATAAACATATTACAATTATTTTCATTAATTTCATTTCTTCGTTCTGGTGATAAGGAGTATTTTATTCCGTGGGGGACGGGTTAAGAATACAATTCCCCCCCGGCGCTGGGTAGCGTCCCGTAAAAGGCGGGTAACCTAGTAGCTTGGTGGTAGGAGACTCGTTCTCCGACTGGCTTGCGACCACTATCATGTCAAAGACGAACCGCCAAACATCTGATGATGTGTTCCGGTTCGATGGCATGTAAGCCAGTTCTCCCTATTCCCACCATTCCCATCCTTCCTCCCTTCTTCTGTCCTACAATCCCAAGGCTGGCAACGCATCCACAACTCTAATGTTGTGGATGTCTATGGGTGAAGATAACCACTTAACATCAGGTGGGCCTTCTGCTCATTTGCCACCTTTATAAAAATAGCAGCATAAAGTATCAGCAGTAAACACAATTTTAAAATGTAAAGTTCTTAAAAATATTATATTTTGGAAAACAGGTATGTGAAATATGAAACTCTTAAACGCGCCTTGTCTCCATTTCGGGTAGTAAGTATAAAGTGAAGTGTCTTGACACTTAGTTCTCTCTGACTATCTTGCTTTGCAAGAAAAAATCCTGAATCTGCATTAAAAAAAGATTAAAACATAACAATACTGGACTGAATAGAAAAGAACGCTTTTAACATTATCCGGTCGTCTAATTAAGTCGAGAGGATAATTAAATGTGGTCTTATAATTTTAAAATGTAAAATTCTTAAAAATATTTTATTTTGGAAAACAGGTATGTGAAATATGAAACTCTTAAACGCGCCTTGTCTCCATTTCGGGTAGTAAGTATAAAGTGAAGTGTCTTGACACTTAGTTCTCTCTGACTATCTTGCTTTGCAAGAAAAAATCCTGAATCTGCATTAAAAAAAGATTAAAACATAACAATACTGGACTGAATAGAAAAGAACGCTTTTAACATTATCCGGTCGTCTAATTAAGTCGAGAGGATAATTAAATGTGGTCTTATAAATTTTATGTTTATTTTCCCATAGTCTTCTTATACACTTACTTTGATTACTGAAGTCTCTTAATTAAAGAAAACAGATTATGAACGGCAGTTCTATATTAGCTTATCTATTGCTTTATTATAGAGTATTTTGTGCCTTTTTACTTGAATTATATTTACAATAAATAATTTTATAATACAGTCTAAACTTAATTTATTTCGTAAAACCAAATATTGGTAATTCCGATTTTAACCAGATTTTTTATTAGCTTTACATATAACTATCTACCTGATAATCGATGTAAGAAAAACCTTGCAACGTTATTTTCATCATTCACTTCTTGCCGTTCGGTTGCTTAAAAAATTGCACACGTGTCCGAATCCGATAATAATACTTTTTCATATAATAAAAACCTCATGTCCTTACCAGAATGACCAGAATGACGACAAAATGGTTAAAGCACGTTTCTTTATATTCTTATAAAACCTATTTTAACCTTGCATATTAAAAATAGTAGAACTAAAACTATGTATGATAAAAATATCTGAGAGTAAATCGAACCCATAACACTTAGTTTAACATTATTACTAACCACATGCCCAAGTCTGACCAACTTCCAATAATTTTGCCTGAAAAATTAATTAAACTTTTAAAAGCGGTATCCAGAAGTAGTTTAAAGTTGCATCTGTAGTTAGATGAGCTTATTGCCCTCAACTGAATTACAGTAACGTAAAGCTTTTTGTTATATCCTCACGGGAATCTCTTATTATTCATATTTTAATTATTTTTACGTAGTTTTTGGCTTTTATAATATCCACCTTGGCGTATTGCGACATTGTCTGAACGTTGCTGCCATGGTTGTGGGTTGGATTCCCATTCGGGGAACGATTATATTTAAATTTTAATTTCTTCACTCTGGTACCATAGACAAAGCGCGGCGTTGAGTTTTGCCACACAACACGCAATTTGATTTTGGTTTCAAAGTGGAAGACGTAGCGTCTTGATCTAGTGTTTTCTTCTCTGCTTACCTCGCCATGCAGAAAGAGCACGAAATGTTTTTTTTATATAATGTTATATTACCGTCCACACCTGTAAGTACACTAGATTTAGTAGAGGGTTAGCGAATTCTACATTTTACATTCAGCCCAAAATGAAGACGCTCTGTTCTTCACTCCCCGATTGAAATTAAGACATGTTGAGTGGTGGAGTTCAACGCCGTGCTTTGTCTATTTTTAAAGATGGAAACAATTAAAATAATTTACATAACAATATCACTTCCTTCTAAGTGG
Source organism: Dryas iulia moderata (assembly GCA_019049465.1). NCBI lineage: Eukaryota > Metazoa > Arthropoda > Insecta > Lepidoptera > Nymphalidae > Dryas > Dryas iulia. The sequence continues at coordinate 15,403,721 of CM032429.1, read as the reverse complement.
GAATCAAACACGACCAATCGTGTTTACAGTCAGACGCTATCCCACTATGCCACGACGACCTCAATTGACTGATTTTTTATTATAAAGTCGTCTTCCGGAAAGGAGGAAAAGGATTTGTCAATATAAATTGGAAAATTAAAAGAATAAATTTGTAAAATAAACGAATAGATGGTAGACTTTACAAATAACATTAATATTTAAAAAAAAAACTGAATTTAAAATTTAAAATAATGAAATACATACATCTCTTGTGGCCCAGTGGCACAAGCGTGTGACTGTAAACGACTGGTTGTGGGTTCGATTCCCATTCGATAAGTGGAAATATTTAATATTTCCATTTTCTTCGCTCTGGTGCCGAGGTAAAGCGCGGCGTTAAGTTCCGCCACTTAACACGTAAGCCTCCGAATTCGGTGGAAAGTGGAGAACGGAGTGTCTTAACACTAGGTTCCCTCTGCCTACCCTGCTGTATGCGGGATACAGCGTGAAGCTAAAAAAATACATACATACATAAAAAGTACACAATAAAAGTATATTACTCCAATATCAGGTGTTTTATTAACAATATGTTTACATTTTGTTAAGTGGTAAACCCCAAAAATGTACCTCCATTATTCTTAACAGCTTATATTAACTGTATAACAAAACCGCAAAGCGCATTTGTACGGAATTTAATCAGCGTTGTAACGACGTTGAACGGAGCGAATAGAACTAATGCAAATAGTCACTTACGGTAATGGCCGGCGTTTCTACCGGTTAAGCGGACAATTTCATATGTGCATTGACATTTATGTGTATAAAATTATATAATATTGTAAACTAGCTGTGCTCACGACCTTGTGTCCGTGGAATTTAATAAAAAAATAAAATAAGAGTAGATTAAGTTACACTCTATTACATCTATTATTTGCCAGTGAAGGTGTCCGAGTTCCAAAGATTAGCCGGAAAAAACAGACAGACAGACAAAAATTGTAAAAAATGTTATTTTAGTATGTGTATCATGTATACATATATTTTTTTTCTTTTTATAGCTTTACGCTGTATCGCGAACACAACAGGATAAATTGTATTCATGTTCTTTCATTCTTTCCGTTTACGTATTCCTCCCAGAAATTAACTTCTTAAGCAACACTCGGAGAAAGATTATATTTAAATTACTATTTTCATTTCTCCCCTTCACTGACAAGATAAAGCGCTACGTTTAGTTTCACTCAGCACATAACGTCTCAGATTCAGTCTAAAACTTGAGAACGAAGCGTCTTTATACTAGGTTCTTCCTGCATACCCAGCAATGCTAGAAAAAACATGGAACTGACAACTTACCTCTGAAAAACAAATCCTCAAATAGAATCTGCTATCCTTAACTATATAAAAGATTGAATACCCCAAATACCTACATGCAAGGATTTCATTTGGTATACGAGTACATCTAAAAATAACTATTATCTGTCTCTAAATCCAGCCGTGCGCGAACGCGATCCTTTCAGAGGCGGTGACCACGCGCCGACACGTGATAATTCCTGAGAGGTCTCGCATCAAACGAAAACAAAATTACTTTGATTTGTGTGTATATGTATAATGTTGTATGGATGGTACTTTCGTTTTGGTATCAAATTAATTATATGTTGGTAATTATTGTAAGTTTTTTTAAAGTGTTATCCATATGATTAGGATATGAAAAGATAAAGTGTTATTTATATAATTAGGATTAGAAAAAGATTTTTAGATAACGTATATTTTTGGTTGACAATAAAAATAATTTGTAATAAACGTATAAGAATTTCGATGTAGTTAGATGTAGAACACATGGCTTAACGGACAAAGCGCTTGTATGATTTCCAATAGGTGCGGATACGAATCCCACTGCATTAAAGTATTTAAACTTTTTTAAGAACTTTTTTTGTTTTATTTGTTGTTTTTCTTTAAAGAAGGGCGTGCTCAGGTGGTTTGGGCACGTCGAGAGGATGAGTGATGGAAGAATGGTAAGAAAGATTTATGAAGCAAAGGTGAGTGGTAAGCGAGGCAGGGGGAGACCTCGGTTGACCTTCGAAAACACAGTATCAATGATACTGGAGGAAGGTCACGTAAAAAGCATGAGGACCCCCCGGAGGGCGTGTATGAAGAGGTTAATGACTGTGGACGAGGCGAAAGAAGTATGTAGGGACCGTAGCGTTTGGCGCTCCGTTCTCTCTGACTACCCCGCAAGGGATACAGCGTGAAGCTAAAAAAAAAAAAAAAAAAAAACTTTTTTTAATAAAATGATTTCTTTTTTGTATTTCGTAATTTCAACTGTATATAATCTTCATGATTTTTTTTCAATCCCCTAGGAATTTCTTAAAGCTCTTCTAAAATGAGTTTTAGCTTAAGAATTTCCCTTACATTATTTCCCCGCACTTTCAAATGAATTTATATGCCAGATTTCAGAATTCTGCACCTAGCAATTTCAATTATAATTATCAATCACTTTACGCGTAACGTAAGAGTTTTGTATACTTGTATACAGTTTTTATACACAAATTTTGTATGAGGCTTCGACAAAATAAGGTAGAAAGAGAACATAGTGACTACTTATGTTGTAATGTTTTCTACTATAGAAGAAATTAAGAGCTCACCAAAGTAAAATTGTAATTATACAAAAAAAAAAAAAATAAAGCCTAAAGTTACTGCAAGCAATAAAACAAAGTTAGCACGTAAGGACGTAAGTGAAGATTATTAAGCAAATCAAAATGATCATATGAGGTTTTAATTTTACTTTTAGTGTCATATGAGACACACATAAACTAGAGATTCCATTTTATTTAATTTCTGAACAATATAAAAACAAAAAAATAACTTATGTTATATTCCGTTTATTTGACAGACCACAAAGCAAAAACATTTAAAGTAATAAAAATAAAATTTACCAATCGAGAATCAAATTCACGACAAGCACACTCAAAGAAAAATAAAATTATAAACATGTACAGCTGCTTATACCGAAATTAGTCGAGAAACCCCTTTAATACACGAACGACATTAAGGGATGAAGTATGGACTTGGTTTTAAAAAGCCCTCGTTATTATAATGAAAGTGTGGGATAGAATACGTTATGATGATTAGGGCGGACGTTAATCCTATATGAAAATTTCACGGTATATTTGACCGGTTAAAACGGTTTTACCTTATATTTCTATGGGTGTTAATATTACTTTGAAAATGATCATGATAAATTATTATGGGTTTTCTAGATATTATGGTTTGGTATATTATGGGGCCAGTCGTGGCACAGTGGCACAAACGTGTGACTGTAAATGACTGGTTGTGGGTTCGATTTCTATTCGAGGAGTGGAAATATTTAATATTTCCATTTCCTTCGCTCTAGTATCCGAGGCAAAGCGCGGCGTTAAGTTCCGCCACTTGACACGCAATGCCTCCGAATTCGGCGGAAGGTGAGGAACGGAGTGCCTTAACTTATTTCTACTTAGATTACTTATCAATTTAGTATTTAAAGAAGGAAAGAATACCATATGAACGGTGGCAGTTTTTTAATATTAAATTCAAATTCATTCATTCAAATGACATGCCTACTAGTTCATAAGATTCATTTATTTCTAGAATTGTCGCTTTAAAAGTCTTAAATATAACTTAATAATTTGACATTTCAAATGATGACCTATAAGTCAAATGAAACTTCAACAATTATATAAATGGTTCTAGGTTCGATTCAGACTCGAAATAAGAAATATATGTTACTTAATGGTAGGGTTAGGCAAATACCAGGAGTATTTTCTGTATACATGTATGTATTTGCGTGAGTGTATATGAATATATGTATATAATAACCCTTTCCCTTCCTTCGTCAAATCTCTCCTTCATACTTTTTCAGTTATATAAAAGACACAAATAATTTAATATAATGTTAACATGATTAAAAGTTAAATAACATCGCATATTCACAATTTTTTTATACGAACTAACATAGGGAAAGGAGTATTTTATCATTAGATTATTGCTACTTTGCAAAACACGGAAGTAATTACTCTCAAAATGGCTTTAACACGACTTATTACGGAAACCATACGAAAATATTCAAAGTACCTAATTCAATATGGTAAAATGTTACACGTGACGTAAAAGCTTTGGTCGATAAAATAATATTTTGCTTGGGAATATTTCATATCTCGTGTCGTCCTAAAGGGTCGGCCGTGGTACGACCGTACCGTATTACATAATTTAGAATTGCCTTCTATATCATAGTGTAGGTCGAGGACAACCGTGTCAGCTGTTTTTGTTAGGGAACACATATATGTATGTATCAAAATTATAATAGTATTTATTATAATAGCATTTTAAACCGTAGGGGGACAGGTTAAGAATACAAATCCCCTCCGTTGCTCCGTTGCTAGGCCACTGCTAGCCGTCAAAGGCGAGTAGCCCAATAGCTTGGCGGTAGGAGATTTGTTATCCGACTGGCTCACGACCACTATCAAGTCAAAGACGAACCGCCAAATACCTAATGATGTATTCCTCAACCTCTCCCATCCTTTCTTTCTTCTCTCTCATGTACCCCTGAGGCCTACAACGCATCCACAACTCCTCCAATGATGGCCATGTGCGAAAGAGAACCACTTACCATCAGGTGGTCTTTCTGCTCGTTAGCCTATTCTATACATGAAAAAAATAAAAAATGAGGCTAGTTGTGTGAAAGTTGTATGAGAAATGATAAAAGGATTTCTAAAATAAAACAATATTGTCATTTTATCTCAACATTATTTAGCGTTAGTCTATATCGTCTAGACAGTGTTCGAAACTGCTGTGTTTAAGTAAATCTAACATGTAAAGGGAGGAGCGTTACTCACATGTTACATCAAGTGATCCATTATTTTCGTTCTTACTAATTTTTAAATAATATTTTGGCTGGCAAGGAGATGATTTTATGTTTTCTTTTCAGCTGTATCCTTTTTCCCCCATGGTAGGTAGACAGAATCTAGTTCAGGTGGTCCAATCTCCACTTTCAGCCGGAATCCAAGAAGTTACATATTGAATGACGAAACTCTACATTGCATTTGTCTAATATTAGTAGTGCGTAGAAATAAAAATCATTTTAATATCCTTTGAGTGGGAATTGAACTCAAAATAATCGGTTTTATGACCAGACACTGCGACATGTTGGCCTTAATATCGGCAAGTTAAATAAAGTATCGAACTAAGCAGACTTTGAATTCATCATCGCGCATAATCGTACGAGCTTTACGATAATACAACATGATATTAATTTACTGTTACATACTCGTTAACTACTTAATGTACTTTGAATTCTACAATTCTGAGTTATACATTGTAGTACGTATTGTTGTGTTTTAAAAGCTTTTATAATTTACACCTTTATCTATATCACTAATTACAGAATTAAAACTATTTATTCATTTCATACAGTGCCTGTAGATTTTCACAAATGATGAAACTCGATGACAATGTTATTGTAGTATAAATAAGTTAGTGAAGTAGCAAGGACAAAGAAAAATAGTTTTAAATATTTACGACTTTTCTTGATATAGTTTAACTGTTATCAGATAAAATGCTTAAAAAAACAAAAATATATATATATATATATATATATATATATATATATATATATATATATATATATATATATATATATATATATATATATATAAAAAAATAAAAATATATATTTTTTAATTATTCCTTAATTTGAAAATATTTTATTATCACCGGATCTAAACACGTGACTAAGTTGTCAAGAAAGAAGATAGCTAGTCAAAAACCGATACAAGACTTGTCTCTATTAATATAATATACAGCAGGAAGAAAAAAAATTATCGCATTTACGTTCAGACGTTATCCCACAGTAATAGGCCCACAATAACATTACTTATACCAAGTTTATATAAATAGAGCTCCATATGAGATATAATAAAAGGATTTCTAGATTAAATAAAATTGTCATTATTTCTCATCATTCTTTAGCGTTAGTCAATGTCGTCTAGACAGTGTTCGAAACTGCTGTGTTTAAGTAAATCTAACATGTAAAGGGAGGAGCGTTACTTACATACATGTTATATCAAGTGACCCATTATTTTCGTCCTTAGTGTTTTTTAAAACAATATTTTGACTGCAAGGATTATAAATGAACATCTATATATTTTTTGGAGCCGGTCGCCGTAGCACAGTGGCACAAAATGTGAATATAAAGTGACTGGTTGTGGGTTCGATTCTCATTCGAGGAGTGGAAATATTTAATATATACATTTTCTACGCTCTGACCCGCCACTTAATACGCAATGCCTCCGTTTTCGGCGGAAAGTGGGGAACGGTGTCTTAACACTAGGCTTCCTCTGCCCACCCTGTCGTGTGCGGGATACAGCGTGAAGGTAAAAACATTTTTTTTTCAGCTTTCCCTCCGAATTTGGCAGAAAGTGGGGAACGGAGTGTCTTAACACTAGGTTTATACTGACTACCCTGCTGTGTGCGGGATACAGCGTGTTGGTAAAAAAAAAACAATTTTTTTTTCAGCTTTCCAATTTTCCTCCCATAGTAGGGCAGGTAGAAGGAATGCAGTTTCAAGGCACTCCGTTCTCCACTTTTTGAGAGGAGGCTTAAACTACGTCTTAGTTACCAGAGCGTAGAAATGAAAATCATATAAAAATTAAATTCATCCTCGAGTGGAAATTGAATCCACAATAATCGGTTTTATCGTCAGACGCTGAGACATATTAACCTTAATATCTGCAGGTTAAATAAGGTATCGAACTAAGTAGATTTCGGATTCGTAATCACGAATAATCGTACAAGCTTTACGATAATACAACATGATATCAATTTACTATGAGATACTCGTTAACTGCTAACATTGTTACATAGTTGTGTTTTAAATGTCTGTCGGTCTATATCATTCATATATAGTATTAAGACAACTTATTCACTTCCTACAGTCTAAACTGCAAGTGGCATAGGACGAAGGTAAATAATTTAAAATATGTATGACTTTTCTTTATATAGTTTGATGGACCAATGTAACATGTTTTAACATATTTTTGTTTCGACTCTCTGAGTTAGAATACCATAGTGCTTTGGGAGTGAATGATTAATCATGTAAGAACTTAATTCTTCACTTTGTGACATCGGATTAAGAATCAAATTCACAATAACTTCACGCTGTATCCCGCACACAGCAGGGTTGGCAGAGGGAACCTAGTGTTAAGACACTCCGTTCCCTACTTTTCACCAATTTCAGAGGCATTGCGTGTTAAGTGGCGGACCTTAACGCCGCGCTTTACCTCGACACCAGAGCGAAGAAAATGGAAATATTAATATTTCCACTCCTCAAGTGGGAATCGAACCCACAACCAGTCGTTTACAGCCACACCCTTGTGCCACTGCGTCATGACTGGCCCCAATTCACAATAATAATTCAAAATATATATTTTTTAATTCTGATACCCTTACTATTATTTACTTCGAAGTAGCCGGGATGTAGACCGTATGGCTTAGTGGTCAGAGCGCTTTGACGGTTTTCAAGAAGCGCGGATTTAAATCCTTCTATGTTTTATACGTAAAACGATTTTATTATCTGTTTTTTTAAAAAATGTAACAATAACACAAATATTTAAAAAAATGCTATTTAATCAGTAAATCCTATCCTTACTGTGAAATTACACATGATTGAAAAGTCCATTAATTACATAACATGTATATTGGATGAGTATCAAACGATGGTGATAGGCGAGATCCTTTTAACCTGAAGGGTTGCGTTCCACCGCAACCCCTGAACCGGAAGTGACGTCGAATCAGATATTATGAAGGGTGACCTTTGAAAGTGTGTCAATGTTACTTCGTGCAAAAATGTATGTGTATACGATTGAATACACGAACAGTCAAAGAAAATTACATAACATACACACATGTTATCTTTTACTATTTTACGTTTTCGCTTTATATTTACATTCATAGCTGCATAAAAATAGATAAAGTATGTATTAAGATATAACGCGATTTTTTAAAGAATTTACTAACCGTCTAAATCACTTAATTTAGTAACAATAAGCTTCACGCTGTATCCCGCACACAGCAGGGTAGGCAGAGGGAACCTAGTGTTAAGACACTCAGTTGCCCACTTTTCGCTGAATTCGGAGGCATTGCGTGTTAAGTTGTTAAGTGGAGGAACTTAACGCCGCGCTTTGCCTCAGTACCAGGCGAAGAAAATGGAAATATTAAATCGAAATCGGAATCGAACCCACAACCAGTCGTTTGAAGTCACACGTTTGTGCCACTGCGCGACGACTGGCCTAACAATAAACATTACTTAAAAATCTCGAAAGAATTGGTTTAAATTATTATCTCAATTCTGACAAAGAAATTAGATTCATGATATGAAAATATTGTTTTATCATCATTTCCGGACACCTCAATATAATGTACAGCTGGTAAAAAGAGTCTTACAACTACTTAATTCTTCGCGTTCCTTCGACTATTTTTAGTTTTTTTACTTAAAGACCGATATAGCAAAAGTTAATCAGAGAATTTTTCTCATTGTAAAATAATATGAGAAAAAAGAGACCAGACTGATTTATTATATGATTACTTCAGACTCTCTGCCCGTTATAGCCATTGATTTTAAAAAAAACTTAGTAAAGATGCCAATTACTTTTTCTTTTTTCCCCGTGGGGGGACGGGTTAAGAATACAATTCCCCCCCGCCGCTGGGTAGCGTCCCGTAAAAGCCGGGTAACCCAGTAGTTTGGTGGTAGGAGATTCGTTCTCCGACTGGCTCGCGACCACTATTATGTCAAAGACGAACCGCCAAATATCTTATGATGTGTTCCGGTTCGATGGCATGTAAGCCAGCTCTCCCTATTCCCACCATTCCCATCCTTCCTCTCTCCTTCTGTCCTACATTCCCAAGGCTGGCAACGCATCCATAACTTTAATATTGTGGATGTCTATGGGCGAAGGTAACCACTTAACAGCAGGTGGGCCTTCAGCTCGTTTGCCTCCTTTATTCCATAAAAAAAAAATTGTAAATTTTTACAATAAGTTACTATGACAACCCCTTAATAGATACACGAATTGTCAATATGACATAATAGATCGGTTACGAAGCCTAGCGCATTGTTACTGTACTGGGTAGTGCCAGTCGCTTCTCATCGCGTTATAATAGACGAGACACAATAAGTAATAAAGGAGACTACCGACGGCATGGTACAGGCAAAACATTATTGACTATATGATGGTTTTACATTCTAATTTTACTTAGAGGAAACTTACTACTACTATTGAATTAAAATCAACTATAAGAAGTTGAATATATTTCTTCAGAAAATTTAAAAACGTAACCTTGATTTCGGACAGAAAGTAAAGGATGGAGTGTCTTAACATTAGATTCTCTATAACTAGTCCGTTATGCGGAGAAAGCGTCAAGCGGTGTCAAGAGGTTGATGACAGTGGACGAGGCGAAAGAAGTATGTGGGGATCGTTTGGCGCTCTTATTTCTTAAAATATATAAAAAAGAATAAAGTTGTGTGTATAAAATGTAAAACTAAGAAAAAATTAAAAAATCAATATTAAAATTAAAATTCCATTTAATCTTTCTGGTAAGATAAGGACTGGTATTGAAGAATTCCGTTAGTTAACATACAATGTCTAAGTTTGGACAATAATTTGACTTTAATTTTTCTAGTCTTGACACTAGATTTTCTTTGACTGCCCGTAAAAGCATGAAGAGTAACACAGTTCCGATATCCAACGCGCATTTAAAATAAGAATCAAATGCAGAAAGCAGAATAATACATCACTAATTCCTTCCTCTATAAACAAAAAATATATATACAGAAATAAAACAGCCCCACAAGCCCCCAATGTAAATAATATTAAAGCAAACGCAAAGTAAACTTCGAACGCTAACATGAATAAATATTAGTTAGTAGTACTTAGAAAACTTTGCTCTGGGAAGTTGGTCATTTGATATGAATAACATGCTCTGCAAACTTTCGCAAGTTCACTTGAACCGTGTAAATGATAATCTTGTTTAGTTTTAATTTTAAACAAGATTTACGACTGTAGTTGTGAATTATGTAATATGGGGTGAAAATTTATGTGAATTTTATCACTTTCGTATCGTATTGAGGTCAGTCGTGGCACAGGGGTACAAAGTGGGACAGTAAAACCGATTTATGGGTTCAATTCTCACTCGAGGAATTGAAATATTTAATATTTTATTTTCTTCGCACTGGTGTCGAGGCAAAGCACGGAGTTGAGTTCTACAACTCAACACAGAAAATGTCCCGATATCAGGCGGAATGTGGAGGAGAACGGAATGTTTGGACACTAGGTTCTCTCTGACTACTCTGCTATGCCGAAAATAGCTTAAAACTGTAAAAAAGAAGACTGTAGCTATAAATCATGTGATTTATAGATAGTTGTTTTAAATATAGGGCAAAAAATATGCGAATTTTATAGCTGATATGGCACAACAGAGCTGTGTTAGTCTAGTTAGTCAATCAACACTTGTAGAAGTGTTGATTGTTGGTTCGATTTTAATTTGAGGGAATATCTCGTAAAAGATTTTATAATATCCAGTGGCTTTATCTGGATATATTGCTATATACGAAATACCTATCGTTAGTATAAGGATATTTTATATATCCTTTTTAAATTTTGTTTTGTAAAAGATATTTACTTCAATTTATATAGCAAAATTGCTCCTATTTTCTTATCTTCATTAGACGTATGCGGACGTAGACGTAGCGGTGTCGAATCCCACTAGCCAAAATACAATTTCAAGAAGACAAAAATTGGGAAACAGAACCGAATACTTTTTGCAAACTGTGTTAAATTAAAAATATAACAAAAAAACATTATGAAAAGATTGCAAAAGATAATTTCAACTACCCGTCGCACCGTTCATATTTATTTAGACCGAAAAAGAAATTAAACTTTTCATCACAACTTACATTAGAACTGTAAAAAAACTATTATAATTACAAATATCACAATAGAAGCTCATAATTAAAGCTCACTCACAGACCGTCAACCTATATATTACTATGACCAGAAAAAGCTCAAAAAAGCTGACCAGAAAATGCAAATTACGTGCAGACAAATATTTTACTAAAGAAAAAATCTTTGGTTTTCCATTTCAAATCTCTAAAAGCGTCACACGAGTCTTTGTGACAAAAGAACTCAAAATATACCTCAATTTAGTTCGTATTTTGAAATGTGGGTCGGGAAATTCAACCGTGCTGTATTTTTGTTGCGTTCCAGTCCGAAAAGCAACTCTTCCTTCACGGTACGACGTCCTCGGATATAAATTTCCGGTGGAAAGTTACTTCTTAACTGCTCCAGCGATAAGTATTTTCTGTTGAAATCTATCTAAAGGGATTCGTGTGAAATGTTACAAATTGTGACTTAATTTATGTATTTTTAGGTTTTATTCAATTTTTTAAGCATTTATACTTTGGAGATTGTCTTTAGTATTTATTTGGTAAGCTAAGATATTACAATTTTTTATATTATGTTTGAATATTATTTTTAATTTTCGTATTGTACGCTTCATTTTATATGATAGAAAGCAACGACTATTAAAAAGTACAATAATTACTTGGTTTTAAATGTTTTTAATAAAAAAATATATATATTTAAAATTTAAAATATGCTACGCGACAGAACATACACCAACAAGACACAGAAACATAAATTAAAGTGGCAATTAATAAAATGAATAATAAGAGCGGAAGAGGATATCGACTGACCTTTCACACTTTAGGGATCCCCGAAGGATATGCATATAAAACACAATTGTTTGTCAGATACGTACAAAGCCCCGTATCTTATGAGAAAGACCGTAACATTTTAATGAAAAATATAATCTGTTTCATGTATAGCAGATTAATCAGATATATTTTATTATTATGATACTTAATTCTTACCGCCCGAATCCAAAACATTGTGGATCAACGAAAACATTTAAAATATAAATTGATTATATAACATAATATAAAATTGTGAGATTGACCCCCGAATGGGGGAATAAACCCACATCCATTTGTGTTTAGATTTAAAAGCAGTCCCTGCGCTATGATGGCCTCGATAAATTATACTTTTTATTTTATATAAATAACCTCTCGTGGAAGAATATAGCGATGTGTGGATAAATAAAAAAACATTATAAGATTGTATTTCAAAATAAAAAAGACATATTTGAGAATTTCGAATTATAAATAAAACGAAACCACGTTGTACCAACGCACTTGTACAGAGAACCGAGATAGCCACATACTAACCCATTCATTTTAACAAGCATATATTAAGCGTGACGAAGGCAAGACAAATTAATTGCTTTCGTAACTCGGTAATTTCATTAAAAAACCCGTATAAGGTCCAATAAAGTAACCCTTAACGTACAATATAGGTCATTAATTAGATTGACAGCCGAAGCGTTGGGCAAAAAATTAATACCGATATACCTACATAGCACACGTTCGAATGCCCCGGCTTTAATTAAACGAATTAATCAAAAGCGTTCCCGCTGCGTCCCTCGTCCCTCTTCCAGTCAATTTCGTGACGGTACACTTTGCGTCTCGTATACAGAATTTTAATTAATACATACAATAAATATTATGTTTTATGTGTGTGTGTTTTTCATTTTTCTTACGTAATTAGTAAGTGAGTAATGGCTTGTGGTCAGACTTTGTTGGCAAGAATTTTTTTAGTAGAACGTGCTGTAGTGGCATCAATTATGGGACTTTATTTGTTTTATTAACATTTTAAAGAAGTTTTATTACTTATTTTATTGCTTTACTAGGATAAGTAGTGGAGTTGACTTCCACCACTTCATACCTTAAAGGAATTTGACTACACACTATAGTATCTGCAGAACGGAGTATCTTAACACTAAAATCGTTTTGTTTACCTTGCTATATAGATAAAAATATAAGTCTGTTTTCGGACCTAGCAATGGCTCATTTATGATGCTAAAAGATGATTGAATGAAGTTTTTAATATACAACTCTGTTCTCTTAATAAGGAAAGACTTATTAACAGAATCTAGCTTTATGTTACTAATTAAATATACATTAAAAATACTAACTATATTGAAGAGACAGAGTACAGTAATAAACTCAAGTAAAACCACATAACTAGTACTAGTATAGAAGCTTTATTTTGTATTTTAATAGCAACATCAGAACAAAAAAATATTTGAAACAAAAATTATTCCTAAGTGCAAAATCGTGTGTAGCATAATTATTGTTTCTTTCACTAACTTTTGTTTACGTCAAAACGTTGTTTGTTTTCAGCATTTCATAGCGATTATATAATTTCTAGAGCAACTTAAAAACACTCTACTAATATTTTAATTAAGTACTCATTTACATATTACTTGGAACAAAGGCAAGATTGTGTGTTGACTCTTTCTTTGATGGTTTCTGTCTAAAAACCTAAGATCACTATATATTTATTTTGTTTTATTTTTTTCTTTTTTTATCAAATCAAGCACAGAAAACCTAGTGTCCAGGCACTCCACTCTCCACTCTCCCCTGAAATAAGGACATTGTATGAGAGAGAGAGAGTGTGTAGACTATTCTTTTCTGTTTTAATTTTTGTTTTTATCGTCTTTCAAATATCATCAAGACGTCACATGGCATAGATAAGAAATAAAAAAATGTAATTGAACGTATCATAATGATTTCAGGATAATTTTTGTTTTTATGAAAATATGTATCCTAGTGATTATAAAGGGTGGTGTAACATAATATAACCACGTTGTAAGCTTACTTATTTTTAAAGTAATTACTTTGGTTCCTTTAAAGTAAACCCTACAGTAAATATATTGCAGATAAAGGTGACTATTGTGGTACCCATCCCTGAAGGGTGCTGTTGTCAGGGACATGGCCATACTTCATGTTTTTTCAATTTTCTTTCCCTGATAACATAAATAGCTTAAGGTTACGCTATTTAACATGTAAAACTTCAAATTTAGATAGAAAACGAAAAACGAACTATCTTGAATCTAGATTCTTTTTTCCTAAGATATATGAAATAACACATTTTTTTTTTAGCTTCACGCTGTATCCCGCACACAGCAGGGTAGGCAGAGGGAACCTAGTATTAAGATACTCCGTTAATTGGCGGAACTTAACGCCGCGCTTTACCTCGACACCAGAGCGAAGAAAATGGAAATATTAAATATTTCCACTCCTCGAGTGGGAATCGAACCCACAACCAATCGTTTACAGTCACACGGTTGCAACACATATAATTATGTACATTTACATATCATGTACATATCTATATATCCTATCCTAGTTTTAGATCACATAAATAGTGTAAATAATTTATTTTGTCAAAACACTTTGCATTTTAGAGTGGCAGTGATGGATTCGCCAAACATTCATCAAAAACTGCACGTCGCGTCGCCAATATGAAATACGTTGAAGGGAAATTGAATTTCAAATAAAACCTCTACACTTGTTTGTTTTTTTATGTGGAAAAAAATTGATGAATTATGTTTATATTATTAGTGATAAGAATTGGTTGGCATTTTGTGTTTGCTGTCGTGTAATCTGAATATACTATAAGAACTAAGGAATATACATAAATGTAAAGAATATTAAGAATAGTTTTGTTTATGTTAAAATGTATAATATATTAAAATTGGTGTGGCCATTGTGGCGCGGTCAGACAGGATCTGGCTATAAATATAATGATTGTGAGCTTAATTCCCATTCCGAGTATCGATTATATTTCTTTTACTTCTTTTTCTGCCCTGGTACCTAAGATAATGTGCGATATTGAGGTTCACCTCATATTTTGGTAAAGCGCGACGTTAAGTTAGTAACTTAACACGCAATGTTTCCAAATTCGGCGGTGCGTGGGGAACGGAGTGTCTTAACACTAGGTTCCCTCTGCCTACGCTGCTGTGTGCGGGATACAGCGTGAAACCTCGGAATTAACACGCAATGTCTCAATTTCTGAAAACAGAGAACTAGGTAATTTCTTAAAGGATTGAGTGATACAAGAAAAAATGGTGATTATTATTATTTTGTATGTGCATGGATGAAAAGATGATATAAGCTTTGAAATGATATCCTGTCGTTTTATCATAAACTAGCGGGCCCGGTGAACTGCGTATCGTCATATTTTTGACATCAATACTAAAATGTATTTTTTTAAAATAAATTTAATGCATTATAATATACAATTTTAAAAAACGATGTGTTTGACATGTCCATATTCGCTCCAATAACAACTTCAGGACTTTTATTATATACTTTTAAACCTTTTTAAAGTGTTATAATAATATATATTGACAATATGCAAATAGCATTTAGTGTTAAGATACTTTATTCTCTCCATGTTGAGTGACAGAACCAACCCACAACCGATTCATCTAGCTAAAAAGATTCCCACTGTGCCTTAATGCATATTTTTTGTATTAAAAAGTAGAATTTTAATCAAAATTTCGTAAAAGAGTTTTGATTGAAGTGAACTGTAGACACCTTGAAGTTGCCAGTCAGCAAGTAATCGTCAATCCCAGTTAGTGCAGAACACTGATTCCGCTGAATCTTATTCATTTCTGACTGACTAAGCCTCGCTTTGAGCCGTCATTGTGTACTCTAAGGGTGAATTGGACTAAATGACGAACTATTTGACTTACATTACTATGGAAATTTAGTATGTAGCTATAGCAAGTCGGTTTGGAGATTGTTTAAGTGATGTTCTACATTCTGATTTACATTATCTTATTAGTGTGAAAGTTGGTAATACTTTAAGCTTAACCGGAAGTAATAGATTTAATCCACCTAAAAAATATATATTGACGTGCTAAATATGAAAATCGTATATACTCGTATTTATATACCAGTTGATTTTTATAATTCACTTACGGTCCTACAGTCAGTCAGTACAGTCGGGGATAAAATACACGAATGTTAGAGTTTATACTTATAATTGTATAAATAATAATTTTGGTATTACGATAATACCTTTCGATTGTTAGTTGCTGTCATCATTTATTACTATCACTTTTTGTTTCTTTAAACATTTTTTATGTAAATTAGTTAAAGTGGCTGGTCAGTCAAGTCTAAAAAAATCTATAAAACCAACATGGTTTTATACATTATTACTCCGTTTAAAATATTATTAAATACTTTTTTTTATGAATGTCTCTTCCATTCAACATTGTTATCTCGATAACAATACAACAAGTTTAGCTTTTCTTTAATGTACTCCCATAGTACTCTGTATACTGCCATGTCAAATTTCAACCCTTAATAACGACAAAAGAATTGCATTTTTTCCACATTTTCATATAAAATGCATGATAAAAATATTGTAGTATAAAATCTTCAAAGGAAGTAATGGAAAATATTTCAAACATTTTAGAACTGAAATTCAAGCGTGTAGACGAATGCTGAAGCATGCACGCTTGTGGTTGAGATGAAAAGTATGTTTATCAGTAAGAGGCTTATTATGGAAGTATTAAATTCATTTTTATCTGTTAATGGTTAAGTTATAGTTATATTAGAAAATATTTGATTGGCATAAGCGTTTTGCGTTGAATTCCTGAGATGCTATCATGGTGCAGTGGGAAAGCATTTGAATGAAACACTTTGGTTTTGGGTTCGTATAATAAGATCTTTTGTTCGCGATTATAAGACATTTTGAAATAAAATCATTTTTAACAGGATTAATCGCATATATTTTTGGTATTCGAAAGTGGATTCGATTCCTACTAGGGGGGAATGATTATGCTCTGATACATAAGACGTTGAGTTCTATCACTTAATGCAATGCAATTGCGGGCAGAAAGTGAAGAACGGAATGTCTTGACACTAGGTTCAATGTGACTTCCTCCTCTGTGCGAGAAAAAGCGTGAAGCAGCAAAAAAACTTTGGGTTGCATCTAGATTTTTTTCTTCCTCAGTAGCATACATAAGAAGTATATAAATTCCTAAATTATCATGAAAAAATTGTTTGCCTAGTGTAGTTAGCAACCACAGTGTTGACGATGGCAAAGTATGCATGCTTTTTTAAATTAACTGAAAGTGCGAAATTAAATGACTTAACAATAAAATCTTTCTGCCCATTCTATTGAATTTTATTTTAAGATAAAAAAGTTTATAAGTTGAAAACCTAGATATATGTATTAGATATAATTATTTCAAAAAACAAAATATGTCTTAAGGGGCCGTTGTGACGCAGAGGGACAGCGTCTGACTGTAAACGCAATGGTTGTGGGCTCGATTTCCACGCGAGGAAATTGTTATTTGAATTAGCATTTCTTCTCTCTAGTCCCTAAAAAAAAGTGCGGAGTTGAATTCCGTCACCTGTCTCACTACACGCAATGTCTTAATTTCAGTCGGAAATTGGAGAACTTAACACTAAGTCCTCTCTTACAATCCTGCAATGCGGGAAATGCGCGAAACTTAAAAGAAAAAATCCATAGTTCAACCTCAATACTACAGTCATTTTACGATAAATATAACCATTATGAATTTAAAATAGTAACTACTTCTACCTAAATAACCACCATAACAATCTTCTAAATACAACTTCTGCTACATTTAAAGAGCAAAGCAAATATTTATCTAATAGCTCTAAGCTAAATTAGAATATGAAATTCACATATAAGTTTCATAACTAAATTAATATTAAAGTAACATTTACACAGACAGTTAGTGGACATGTGCCACCCACATGCGAGACCCTTTGGCTGTACTCGCTAAGCTTTTACAGTCTATGTTGTCCAGTTATATGTATATCCATAATATTAATATATAAAAAAAGAAATGTAAAATATAATAATATATTATATTTTTCTTTATATTGTGAGATTTTTTATTGAAAAGTAAATATATTTGACCAATACAAATAATTAAAATTGGAGTGTGTGTTTGTAATATTAAAATAATTGCATGTACTAAATGCATGTGTATATTTGTTACTCGGTACATGTACTAAAATAATATTTTTAACAATTTTTATCTGTCTGTTCGTCTATCTGTTTATCTGTTTCGGCTAATCTCTAGAACAGCTGGACAGGTTTTAATGGGACTTTCAGTAACATATAACTGATGTAATAGGATGTAACTAAACTTATTTCTATTTAGATAAATTCCATGCGGATGTAGCCCCGAGCACAACTAGTTGATATATATAAAAGGAATGTTGAATGTAATAATATATTTTTCTTCGTATTTTGTTTTCTATACTAAAGCTGTTTGTGTGTTTAACCAATATATATAATATATGATAAGAGAAAATAAACGTGCCTAGTGTTTTTAGATGTTTTAGATTCTTAAAGTCATAGTAGTTCAAATTCTATTTAGAATAAAATTTACCAAGATTCTTCTTCGATCTAATGAAAAGAAGTCACTCAGTGTATAATGTTTTAAAATAGGCGGAAAATCGTAAGGGACAAATACTATAGTATGGGAAGATAAATTTGTTCGAGCTATTATACACATTAATGTTTGATTGGTACAGAGATAGTATATAGAATTATAAACATTTTCAATTAAATTAGCGTTGAATTCCTGAATACTACTGAGTACGGTAAGACTTAATTTTAGGGAGAAAGCGAAGAAGGAAGTGTCTTGACACTACATTTTCTCTCATCTTCGAAAGCTAAAAAAAGTCGCATTAAAATTCTTGTAGCCTGGTTTATAAAAGTACATAAAAGACATAAAAAGGTACAATTCTTCGTATATTTTTTATTCTTAATTTTAATGCAAATCTTCGTCCACAATTACGTAATTCTCTTCTCCATTCTGCGTTATATTAAATTTGACAATCCAAGTGTAATGTCCTAACAATCCCGTAGCGCTACGACGTAGCCCGTAGCCCGTAGCTCGTAGCAAGATACTAACTAGTTGCTACGTTACCTGAGGCGAGCTCTCGTAGCAGGGTTCGTGCTTTGTCTAAGTTGATGTTATAAATATAACTAATTCAATTTCTTATTCTGTGTTTTAAAATACTTTAAATTTTTATATTTTTTTCAGTTACACGCATTTTCACGCCGAACAGGGTAGCTGAACTATAATAATGTCGAAAGTTATAATATTTAAAGTATATAATAATATCAAGACACTTTTGTTCGCCACTTTCCGTCAGAGTTCACGATATTTTTTTTTATTGAATAAAGGAGTCAAACGAGTAGAAGGACCTTCGCCCATAGACATCCACGACACTATAGGGGTTATAGATGCGTTGCCGACCTCGGGGGTGAAGGAGGGAAGGAGGAAGGTAGGATTGGAATGGTGGGAATAGAGAGAGTGCTGACTTACATGCCATCGAACCGGATCTCATCAACAGATATTTAGCGATTCGTCTTTGACATGCTAGTTAGTGGTCGCGAGCCAGTCGGAGAACGAATCTTCTACAACCAAGCAAAGGAATGCGTATTAAGTGACAATACTGAATGCCGCGCTTTTTCCCATAGGAAAGAAATTTAAATGATTTCAATATAATCATTCCTTCCAGAGAGAATCGAATTCACATACATCACATAAATACTAAATATCAGACGCTACCCTCACGCAAGTATGGCCTACATTAATAATAACTCTATTTCTGCGTAGCAGTATATAAATGAAACCTTCCTCCTTTTCCCATTTTAATAAGAAAATAAAATTTACTTCTACATGTAGTAAAAAATTAATGATTAAGTCAATCTGTATTAACCAAAATGTGACAAGTGCTAACCGAACAATAAACCGTATTCAGCGTTCACTGTCACCGCAGGACGTGACGTGTAGCGGAGACCTCGTTCCCCGTTCATTATTTCAAGCATGATATAAACGAGCTGTGTGTATGTGTATGTATGTATATTACACATCATATAGTAACATAATACAAGAAATATATATAATTTTTATGAATCACCATTTCTTTTTCATTTTTTTCTTGCGTACTGGGGAAGCGCCTGATTGTATCGTTATTGACTTGGTGAAATTATTATACAATTGGGTGATTATAATTTTTTATAAATTTCTTTCTTTTCTTTTTTTTTATAAATTTCTTTCTTTTCTCCGCCCAGATTAATAAGATATTAATTACTTTAAAAAACACATGTAATATCTTACTAAAATTGAAAAAAATTCTCCATCAAGTTTTATCATGCGCAGGATATATTTAGACATATTCAGAGGACATATTACACGTAGTAACGTACTCTACAAGTCTGTATGACTATCCAATAAAATACAGATGATTCGTGAAGAAAATCTGATGTTTTCCGCCATCCGAACTGGTAGTGGCTTTATGTTCATTCGACGTTTCAAAGCACTTCAAAAGTCTGTGATTAAAGATATTTTGAATTTTAATTTGAATTATAAGACTAAAACTTACAGCCTTATACTTTATCTCGCATATCAATTCACACATAAAGAGAGAACCAAGTGTCAAAACTCTCTGTTCTCTATATTCCGCCCAAAATCGAGGCACTGTGTGTTAATTAAGAGTTGAAACTAAAACTGCTTTAACATTGCAAAAAACATACTATATTTTGAGAAACACCAATAAACATTGCAAACAGAATGAATGAAATGGAAAAATAAAATGTTAGGCAATCGGTCGAAAGTCGAAACAGGAATATTCGGAAATATAACAATACAGAGTTAGTAGGCGGTGTCGTACACGAGTAGGTACATCTGCGTCGGTGCTTTGACCTTTCCACCGTCAAATATCCATCCAATATCATATCAAAGAGAATACAAACGCAAACAATGTTTTTAATCTAATAGTAGAAATGTCTATTTTTCTTTTTGTTTTTTTATTATATTAATTTTATTAAAACGGTTTTTTTTATTTTAGGTAAAAAAATGACTGCAGAATAACGGATTCATTCTGCAGTCATTGTCCGAAATTAATGCGAGGATTTAGATTTCTGTGTTTTCTATATAATATTTCATAGTGTCTTGACCCTAGGCCCATTCAAAAAGCGTGTAGCTGCAAATTTTTGCGTAGAATGCGTACTTAGAGCTATTGGTTTATATTTTTTAAGTCTTAATATATATCCTAGTGAGTTTCTGCACTCATCGGTATCTTTCTTTCTTAGTTTTTATTATTTAGAAACGAACAATACATTAAACAAAGTATATTTACTGTCTTTTTTCTATTTCACCTTTTTTCTCCTATAGCAGGTTAATTCGGAAATTATGAAATTTTTATCATTTTATCAAGAAGGCATCGAACCCACAAACAATTACGATTACAGTCACTATCTCACTGCGCTACGATAACTTTTTGATAACTACGGTTTTCAAATTAGGTAATGAGTATAAACATAAGTAAAACTTGATTTTTAAATATATTTTACATTCAATAAAAGAGATAATGCGTGTTAAGTGGCGGATCTCAATGCCACACCTCGATAACAGAGCGAAGAAAATGGAAATACCAAATATTTCCACTCCTCGAGTGGAAATCGAACCCACAGTCGCTTTACAGTCACACTTTGTGCCTGTTCGCCACGACAAGCCCATTAAATAATTAAAACATTAAATTAACAAAACATTAAATTAAAATACACACTACCACGTGTTTAACATACACTTTTGTATAAAGTAACATACATGTTGCTATGGCAACGTCTCTTTTACGCATTAACGAGTCTAGTTACATTAAAGCTACCAACAATATTCTCCATCCCTATACAGTTAACCCTCAAACATTTTTGCGGTTCATCGTGTACCAAGTGCCTACAAATTAGCTGCCGCCGTTATCTTTAATCCTTACATACATACGTATACTTCAAATTTAAGTTGAGAAGAGCACTTTAGGAAATTAAGTACCCAATTTATAGCTTTCATACTTTGCTTTGGAGTGTTTAAAACGTGACTGTTTTTGTAAATGTATATTTATTTGGGTTTATGATTAAGTTGTTGCTTTTGATTTTAGTTAGTTAATGATTTGTAGTTATAATGAGTTAACTAAGTTTTTGATGTTATTTTTTGTGTTTTTAAGGTTTTTTTTGTTATGAAGGGGCCATCGTGGTGCAGATGGAAAAATCTGACTGTAAACGAGATGACTGTGGGTTTGAATTCCACTTAGAGGAATGAGTTTTCATTATTTTAGTTTCTCCGCTCTGTTATTAAAACAAGACACGGCGTGCGTTCCGTGTTCGTAATTTCTCGATTTCTAGCACAAAATTGAGAATAAACTTGACTCTAGGTTCTCTCAGACTACCCCACCATGTAGGAAAAGGTGTAAAGCTGAAGTCACAACTATTATATAAGGTTTTTATCTTTGATCTGAAATACCAATATATTACAAAAAGGAGTGATAATTGAAAAATCGTTTCAAAACCATGCACCAATGTTTGAAGGATAAAAATGTATAAAATTTAAATTATTAAAATCATACAGAATAGCAACACTTATATATTAAAATAGTTAATTTTACATAATATATAACACAACTGATTGAATTTCTCGCCGCCTTTAAATCTTGACCAAAATACGTGTGAGTTCGATTCCGACAACACGTTTATTTAAATGCAAACATGATTTACGTTATTCGCTTTGATTCCCTCTTTTATTTCTTAAATCTTTTAAAAACTTCAAAAACTACAGCATTTTAAATAAAATAAACAAACATTTATTTTCACTAACAAGCAATTCGTTCATTCCACAAAACAAATCTTAACACTAAACTAAAAAAAAACATCAAACAAAACCATCAAAAAGCTCAAAACCGCGGCCAGTTCATATAAAATCAAGAGTTTAATATAGAAAAAATATACTATATATATTTTTATTTTCACTAATTATATCGTGACCGAGTAAAAGTCTGCATTGGAGTAATTAGAGCGGGGAACTTTCGAAAGTCGGAAACGGAGTGTCAGCGGCGGTCGCGTGAGGCCGCACCGCAATGCGATTTATATAAATTTATATATAAGTGTGTATAAATATGTTGAAAAGTGTCTATCGACTTGTGTCAATGTCTTATAGAGACATTATTGTGGCTTAGAATAATTGAGAAATGTTCAATTTGTATGTAAATTTGAATAGTTACTTAAATTAAAGTTTAAACTGAACAGTTATCATAAATATATGTATGTATGTAGAAAAATAACATACTTCATGTTTTTTTCTAGCATTTCAAGTTGGTCAGAAAGAACCTAGCACCATAACATGCTGTTCTTCAGTTTGCTCCTGAAGTCAAAATCGAGTGAAATAAAAATAGTATATAATCATTACCCCGGGTGGGAATCGCGGCGTAGTTGGATAGCGTCAGGCTTTAAACTAAATGGTTGTAAGCTCAATTCCTTCGAAAAAAGTATTATAGATTATTTTCATTTCTCCGCCCTGGCAACTAAGGCAAAGTATGGTGCTGAGTTCCTTTAACATGCAATGTCTCGTTTTTGGACCTGGTACCTTCGCTAAAATAATATGTTTTCCTATTTGTGTTCGGTCTGCTTATTCCGGTTGATCTCTGAAACTACTAAACTGATTAAGACAGGTAGTTTTAATAGTAAATTTTACTATAGGTTTTTCTTAAATTCAACGCAGATAAAGGCGTGGGCCAATTAATAATAAAACTAATAAACAACTATTTAAAACACAAAAAAAATAATTTTTTCAACAATAATTCTATAAAAATTGAATTGAATTGAAGTAAATCACTTTCCTCTGAGCGTTTCTCATTTATCATAGCGCTGCGTTTAATTTCCAAGGGTTTTCCACCTACTCATCACTGTGTCGTTTATCACAGAACGCTTCCACCAGCCATTGTCTTGAGATCTCTCTAAGAATCTCTGTGACCTACTTCCGTGTACTTGTCTTGTAGTTTTTGTCAAATGACTTTGATGTCGATAGTAATATTACTCACTGTGGTTGTAGAAATGTTATAGTAAAGCTTATTTTTTATATAAATTATATTTTTTTGATATTATATTGTCTCTGATATAGATGTCTGGGGCCAGTCGTGGCGCAGTGGCACAAGTGTGATTGTAAACGACTGGTTGTGGGTTCGATTCCCACTCGAGGAGTGGAAATTAATATTTCCATTTTCTTCGCTCTGGTGTCGAGGCAAAGCGCGGCGTTAAGTTCCGCCACTTAACACGCAATGCCTCCGAATTCAGCGGAAAGTGGGGAACCGAGTGTCTTAATATTAGGTTCCCTCTGCCTACCCTGCTGTGTGCGGGATACAGCGTGAACCTAAAAAGATATAGACGTTCATGTAGTTTAAAAAAGTTTTACCTACAGGTAGATTCTGAGTTTTATGTGTACAAGGGAATGTTATAATGTAAGCAATATTTTCGGTACCTTATTCGGATAAGATTTAGCCTTATTTTGGCTTTGAGGTTTTTACCTAGCATACCGAATATGTATAATGGGCAGAAAGTACTTATTATATACACATAGCCTATTCTTATATACAAGATGCGGTGGCCACAGGGCATAGATACAACGGCTGTCTCTAGACACATTCGCTTGTTTCAATTTCGA
Organism: Dryas iulia moderata; assembly: GCA_019049465.1. Lineage (NCBI taxonomy): Eukaryota > Metazoa > Arthropoda > Insecta > Lepidoptera > Nymphalidae > Dryas > Dryas iulia. The sequence continues at coordinate 15,379,274 of CM032429.1, read as the reverse complement.
GTAAAAAGTAGAGAACGAAATACCTGTTAAGGTATTTCCAAGTTCTCTCTGAATGCCTTGCTAAGCAAAACAAGCATAGTGCCACTTATAAATAAAAATATTAATAAACGCTTTATAAAAATATTTTTAATAACCTCTCCCATCATGACTCTGTACTTAGCAGTAGGAACACTGTAAACAAAATCTTAGTGAATTTCATTTGAAATTACGCCACCTCATGCACAAAGCTTCCTTTTACTCCATCGCTCTTTATCTACGCTTTCAAAGAAACGTCTATACTAAAGAAATTTAATATGCCTGATACTGCCTTATTGGGTCAGTAAAGTAATTTTTACAAGGTATATTCAATCTTAAAATATAAGACGTAAAGTAGCAATTCAAATAACACGCAATCAATCTAAACCTTGTACATATGTTAAATGAATTATTAAAATCTTTTCCGTATAAAAATAATAAAATATACTTCATTTCATCTTTTTTAGCTTCCATTCGTTACATCTTTTAATCTATCTTAACAGTCTATATATAAGTATCTTCTATATACATATGCATTTTACCTTATTAATTTAAAGTATATAATTAGAATTAAAATTCATTCACGACTTGTTTTTTTTTTAATATTTTAACTGTCAAGTTCCGTTAGATAAAGTGCGGTGTTAAACTCCGCGTCCTTGCATACATATCCCTACACATAATAATTTCAAAGTTATAACTGGCTTCATTTTTTCCGTATAAAAAAAAAACGTTCATTACAACATTATGGATACTTTAAAATATATTAAATTGCCAACATTTTAAGTTTGTATTAAGAAACCTTCGTTATTAAAGACCATAATAATAAAGCTAGTATGATTTTAAACTGTATACTATATATTAGTAGTTAAAATATAATACTATTATAAAATGATTCAACATGAAGAAATAACATAACGGTTTTCCCGTTCTTACAGCCTCCTCCTGTTATCCGTTACATACGAAAGATAACCGCCCTTACTACAAGTTGTATACATTAGCCGCTATCGAGTAAAAGAATATATTTCTATTGAGATATAATTTGAACTTCTGTAGGATACGTGTACTAATTTTTATCTTTGTTATTCAACAAAAAAAATATATTATTTTTTTCAATATTTTTTATACAATCAAGATGTATAATATAGTTTTTGAGCTTAAAGCTTAAATCTTAGTATAAACATGATTTCTTTTAAGTACCAACCAATATTTATACTTTGCATTAAGTGTCGCTACCCAACATGCGATGCCTTTAATTAGACGAAATTTATAAATGAAATTATATCGCTAACTTTTCTCAGTATATTTCATTCACTATTTCACGAGCGATATATGTATATTATTGGAAAAAGTGAGAAATAAAAATACATTACTAACAATAGTATAACTAACTACAAAAACTACAACCACTGTAGTTTATCAATAAAGAAACACGTGTTACGGGTATCGAATCTACATATCGCACGTCACTTCCTCTTTCAAAGAAAAATATTTATATAACTGAATTCTTTAATTTCAACTTTATGCGTGAAGGTACAAGGTTCAAATTTGTTTATATATTTTCAAACTGAAGAGTATTGGAAGCATGACAAAGGCGATTGGTACAGATAATCCACAAAAATGCACATATTCTATTTATATTCTTTATTTGCATTGGTAATATTGTAGAGATGAAAATATGCGCGAGATGTTATTCGACGCCACTGTGTCGCTTTTTAAAGTAGTAAAGTACTTCGCAATGGTTATGGGTTTGATTCTTGCTTATGACTGAAACGGTATGTTTGTAACGAAAAATTGTCATGTTTTTCTTTATGGTGAAACACAACATGGTGTTAAGTTTAACCATTAAACAAGGATTGCTTTAAAAAGTATGTAGAACGGAATGTCTTATCGTAGATCCTCTCTAACTGTTTTTCTTATAGTGTCACGCTGTATCCCGCACACAGCAGGGTAGGCAGAGGGAACCTAGTGTTAAGACACTCCGTTCCCCACTTTCCGCCGAATTCGGAGGCTTGCGTGTTAAGTGGCGGAACTTAACGCCGCGCTTTACCTCGACACCAGAGCGAAGAAAATGGAAATATAATTTCCACTCCTCGAGTGGGAATCGAACCCACAACCAGTCGTTTACAGTCACACGCTTGTGCCACGACTGGCCACCACTGGATTTTCTTATAAGATGAGGAAATTTCAGGGCACCATTTAGGTGCCTGAGACTTAATGTTCTTAGTACTTTAGACGTTAGTAACGATAAAAAAGCTACGTCTATTTTACATCCAAAAAGTAGAATATTATAAATTTATCACATTTATTTTTATATTCAAAGTTAGAGAGAGATCTATTTGATTAGAGTTTTTAGTCGTATGACGTCAATGCTATTTCCAATCTGGGGAATATTTATATTAATAGCACAGCTAGACAAAATTTTAAGAAAGATTCTGCCTAGCAAGGGCATAAAGCCAATATAAGCAAGCATATATTGAAAAAGATAAGTTTTCAACTCTTTTACGTTTCTCTTTTACGTAAAAAGCTTGAAATTGGTAAGATATATAATACTTGTATGTATTATAAGAAAATAGATTACATTTCTTGCTTTACAGCGCCCAAATGTGATTTCTTTAAGAATTTCTTTAAAATGTATACATATATTTTCTTGTTAAAAATTAAATTAACCTGTCACTTTATTCTTATCTTTCTATATAAACCGGCAGCGAATCGAAAGCACTATCATATATCTTATACATAAGTAAATTGCATAAATTGTATCGTTTCACTGTAAATATTTTTGGTTGTGGGTTCGATTTCCCACGAGGTAAGTGATTGTATTTAAATTATTCTCGTTTTTTTTTTTAGCTTCACGCTGCATCCCGCACACAGCAGGGTAAACAGAGGGAACCTAGTGTAAAGACACTCCGTTCCCCATATTATTTTCTAAACTTAAAAAAAATATAAAAAGCGTAAAACAGCCTTCATTACTTATTTTTATAGTACCTAAATAATCTTTCAGCGTATAATAAGTTACGCAACAAAACATTGTAGAATATTAATCAGGTTTTCATGCTGTGAGATCAACTTACCCTTTTATTAATTTCCATCATAATAGGCTCTGCCTTTTTAATAACATCTTATTTCTTATTTCGTTCAGCTTTATTACTTAGAAGATTGAAGCCTTTAATTATTAGGAGTAATTTAAATGGTACTGCTGATAAGCAAAAAGTAATTTATTTGTGTAATATAATTTCAAGCGGTTGTGGTGCAGATGCTGGGAACGGCTTATTGTGATATGTGGTCGTGGGTTCAATTGCTGTACAAAATGTTTGGTTTAATTTTTTTATATTTGGCTTTTTAAAGTGCTTGATTAGCGTTTTATTATATTTTTTTGTGCTTTTCTATCATTTCTTACTTTATTGAAGTGTGACTTATCTTCATAAGTGAGCAATTTTTTTTAAAATAATATCATTTTACTTAGTTTTGTGATGAGTGTGAAAAAGAATTTGTATTATATAGGTAGCTTTTAGTTGGTTAAAAAATATACTCGTAAGTGTTTGTCGATACGGTGAAATTAATAAATATGCGGAAAGTGGAGGCGAAGTGGCGCCTACTTGGAGGAATGATCATTTACTGCTTCACGCCATTTCCGCTGCACGTATGTCAAGACACTACGCTCTCCATTTTCCACTTTAAATCCAGACATTCCACGTCGAGTATTGGAGATTGGAGCAAAAAAATATAATTTACTTAAATTAATATAATTAAATTAAATTTCAGATTAAGAAAATAGTCTTTTTTGACAATTTTACTGTTGTAAGTTATAACTATGATCATAATATCATATTCACTATATTTAACTATATTATGTTCCATTGGACTTATTTAAGACTTTTTGAGTTAGGTCAGTTTAATTCTGAATACGCGAAATAAGACTTAAATTTTACTAATTACTAAGACTTACCTAAACGTCAAAGTAGTAAGCGGTCGATACGACTTATGACTGCTCGTATCTGACATCGGCGTGCCCCAGAAGTCATTCTTAAATATCCTTAACACAGGATTCTTCGCTATAACATCACCGTTAGTCACTATCGCGGGAATGTCATCGTGAACGAATTCACCATTCAAGCTATTCGAATAAGTCAATGCACCAACCAAAGCAACCAAAACATACACAACCCACTCACTGTCACAAATATTGCTCCAAGATTTCGAACCTGTGTCCCTCGTTTGTAATGCCCGACGTCGCATTTTTACCTATTTACTGCATTTCTTGCCACGATATATTATTTTCGTATAAAACGCATATTTCATGTTAGCAATGTACAGTTAAGGAGCCAAGAATGATGGATTGGAGACATAAATCAACGTGGGTCAACTGAGGTCTGAGTCTGATGCCATATTCATGAGGACCGAACGAGGCTAAACGTCCTTTCTTTTTGTGTCTAATAGTCGTCGCCGTTTTAATTTTCACTTGATTAATGTTCCGTGTAATCTGAAACAAAAGAAATTTGTTATTTAGACAATATGATGGTGAAATATTATTGTGCATGGAATACAAAATGTGGGGGCACTTTTCGTTATTTATTTTTGTTTTCAGAGTTAAGAAACTTGTTTTGTTGATAGGTGTCTAGATGATAGGACACAGTGTAAAATATCTTTTAATTAGTTCTAGGTCGTGACAGTATTTTTATTTATTTTTTTAATATAACGTCATTAAGCAATGTATCGATTTTCGCCAAGAAGTAGAGACTGAACTGTTTTAACATTTAGTTCGCCCTGCAACAGCAGGTTAGCTGTTAAGCCAGAAAAAAGCCGGAAAAAGTATAAAGGTATTTCCTGTCAAGTTTTAATTACACTAATATCACGCTAAGTCAATCAGACAACTAACCAACATCAACAGAATAAATTACAAATAAATTGCACAGACAAAATAAATAATTTACAAAAGAAATATTATTAGAACTCGGATCAGTAACTAGGCCAACTAGATTGAACAGTCAAAGTCGACACCAACTAGTCTAGTGTGAGCCGATCTTAATCCGCGCTTCCGGAATTATCTCATTTGAAATGCTAATGTTATGTTTCCCTAATTCACCCCTGCACTCTGAATTAAGACCACGCGGTAATGAAATTAGAGTTCCATACTCTATGTAGCATTAGTGTGAACTAAACCTAAATCATATAACTATTTTGCTTTACAATCCCTAGTTATATGTGATTTTAGTGTGGAAATACGTTTTGGATTTCATTTTGACTATATTATCTATAGCAAGTCATTTGACTAAACTGTAATGAGTAAGTACACTTGGAACTTATAAGTCAGTTTTACTTGTGTCATTTTAAATTCGATCGAGAGTTGCTCGTGTTATTTTAAATTCCATTTAAAAATATCTTCTTTTGCATAAAATATTTAAAAGATTATGTTAGGTTACACCTTTTTCTAAAAGATAGTTATAGCATAGACAGTGCATGGTGGTAAAGGTGGTGATAAATTGTATGGAGTATGAGAAATATGTATGTGAAATCTTAATAACGAGGCTATAGTTTAAGTTTACTGTAGTTTTAAGTTTATTGTAGTTTACGACTCACACAAACGTAAATTAGCGCTTAACTATCATTAAATCGATTCAAGCACATTTGCATCAACAGTATATTGATACAAATGTGCTTTAAATGTAAACTAAATTTTAATCATAGCTAGCTAATAAAAGAAAAGGAAGTATTTATACATTTCCGTCTGTCGCAACATCTCGGGTGACATGAAGCACGAACATTAGTTTCCCGTCCAGCTCTTAATCAATCATGTATAATCCGATATTTGGACTGAGCAGTAATTGGGGTAGACAAATGTGCTAGTTTGTGTATAGCATTTTTTAACATATAAAATTGTACGTACATGTAAAGTTGATGTTAGTTTGTTTGTTTATGCGTTGTTGTAACGAAATTTAGTTTAATAATGCAAAATAAAATATAACAAAAAAAAAAAAACACTTTATATTTATCGATTTATAAGACAAAACGTAGTGTCGAGTTCCGCCACTGAACAATGTCTCGATTTCAGGGGAAAAGTGGAAAACAACGTGTTCTCTATATTTTTTTAGCTTCACGCTATATCCCGCACATAGAGAGGGTAGGCAAAGGGAACCTAGTGTTAAGACACTGCGTTCCCTACTTTCCGCCGAATTTTGGAGGCATTGCGTGTTAAGTGGCGGAACTTAACGCCGCGCGTTACCTCGATATCAGAGCGAAGAAAATGGAATTTTTAAATATTTCCTCCCTTCAACTGGGAATGAACCCACAACCAGTCCTTTAAAGTCACACGTCTGTGCCACTGCGCCACGACTGGCCCCTGACTCTCTGAATAATCCCCCAATAACAAAAAAATGTGAAGCTGCAAAACAACTATAAAAAAATAGCTTTAGTATATCCATTCATCGTTTTATGTTTATTTGCGAAAAACGAAGTGACATTAGGTTGAATTATTTTTTATATGTTATTTTTGTAAGTTAAGTCCTATGCAGTAATATAATTATTCAATCATCAACATTTCTACTACACTGTTATTTTAAATTAATACCAAAATCAAAACCATTCATCAATACACTATTTGATTCGCATAAATAAAAGTAAATATTTAACGTTTTCACTGATAATTAAATCTGAAATTCAGTAATAGTATTTTAAAGCAATCAGAATTATTTTATACAATTTATAATAAACGTTACAATTAAAGTTAATTATGAGGTATTCATGGTGTACAGTGATTTATAATGTACGATTTGTCAAAGATTCAAAGACTACGTTTATTAATAGATATTCAAAAGAATAATACATAGAATACATAAATTACATATAACTTTTTTTCAGGTATATAGTCGTCTCAGTTCTATAACGGCTAATAACAAAACATGAAAGTGGGGAACGGAGTATCTTAACACTAGGTTCCCTTTGCCCTGCTGTGTGTGGGATACAACGTAAAACTAAAAAAGAAAAGAATGGAGTGTCTTGACTCTATGTTCTCTCAGTCTGCATTACTATAGTACGTATCATCAGCTTTCCAATAAATAAATAAACAAACGAATACAAGATTTAAATAACAAAAAAAGTATACTTAAGCATTACATTCTGATCAAAGTGTGTATACTTAAATACGCATTTCCCAACAATAGGTTTACTTTGTGAAATGAATTTTCAGCTTTTTCATTCGTTAATAAATTATGTATACGTTCCCTTAGCAGGCCATTGTTGTTGCGAATACAAATAGAATATTGTATTTAAAACGTTGTCCTTTCACAATGTTTGATGAGTTCTTAATTTTTCCTGTGCGAAGTGACTTTGAATTTTCAGCAATATAACTGTTAACCAGTTATTTTGCTTTAAATTTGAATACCTTAATTTTTTTTTTACCTTCATGCTTTATCTCGCACAGAGCAGGGTAGGCAGACGAAACCTAGTGTAAAGACACTCCGTTCCCCACTTTCCGCCGAATTCGGAGGCGTTGTGTGTTAAGTGACGGAACTTAACGCCACGCTTTACCTCTGACACCAGTGCGAAGATATGGAAATATTAAACATTTCCACTCCTCGAGTGGGAATCGAACCCACAATCATCCGTTTACAGTTACACGTTCGTGCCACTACGCCACGACTGACCTGGGAATATTTTAATGTTTTTGAATAAATAAATTGATAATCATAATAATATGATTAGGCTTAATGGGACATTGAATGACTATACACGTGATTGATTATGGGGGTCGATTCCCACACAGCGGAATTGACGTGAAGACAAAGCGCCACGTTGAGTTCCTTCACTCGACGCTGACCGCGGACCAAATTAGGGCGTACAGTAGAGAACGGAGTGTCTTGACACTAGGTTCTCTCTAATCACTGTCAACAAAAAAGTCTGCGTTAAGCTATAATATATATTATAACATGATTCAAAAGGATTTCTCCCTGTATCTGCATTTTATATACTTAGAAGATAATTTGCGGTCTGCGGTAAATAGATCGCTAATTAGCTTGTTGAGTTTCATTAGACACAAAAAGGAGAATATAATATTTTAACAATAAATTCTCTCTGTCTACCATATATTAAATGAAATATAAGTAAATATTAAAGATAAAATGTTCTCAATTCAACTTTTGCTGTAAATATTAACAGCTAGTTAGCAGTTCACGCTTGTTCGCAATAGTAGGGTAAATAAAGAAACTCTAATGTCAACTTTGGTAATCCCTTTTGCCTGGCTTCGAGATATTAAAGGATAAGTGGCATAACTCAACTCTATACGTTATTCTGGTCACCACAAGATATAAGTAAATTAGGGTCATTCCACAAAAAGGGAATCAAACCCACATCCATCCCATTCACAGTCAGATGCTGTCCCACTGCGCTATAATGACCTTTAAATTATAATTGAATATATATAAATGTGTGTTATAAACTGATTTTAAAAATCGCTTATCAAGATTAAGTTGAAACTTTTGCGAAAAATTCGCTACTAATGGGAAAACTTGGATCTCTTGAGATTGGCTTTGGTAATAAATATTTCTGGTTTTCCCCTCTTGTGTAGCGGTAGCATGTTGGTACCTTACTTTTGTAGTATAGGTCACTAGATCAATGTTTATTTGAGAAAATATGTAAAAAATACTTTAAATCACTATATGAAAGCAGCTTCACGCGTTTTTCGTCATAGCGTGATAGTCGTATTGAACGGAACGAAAGATAAAAATTATTTAAGATAAGCTTTACTTTAGATAAGATTAAGATAAGGAATTACCGCCCGAAAGTGAGACATTACGTGTTTGTCGGAACTCAACATCACGCTTTGTCTAGGTATCTGAGTGAGTAAAAAAATGAAAAATAAAAGATACAAAAAACCTGAATATCGATTAGTGCTAACATAAACAAAAACATGGAAATATTTGATGAAGTACCAAAAATAACATATCATGGGGTCATTCGTGGCGCAGGGGTTGTGGATTCAATTCCTACTCGAGGAATATTTAATATTTCCATTTTCTTCGCTCTGGTGTCGAGGCAAAGCGCGGCGTTAAGCCACTTAACACGCAATTTGGTGGAAAGTGGGGAACAGAGTATATCTTTGCATACTCTGCTGTGTACGAGATACAGGCTTAAAAAAATAACATAATTTTGCACCTCCTTTCTTCTTCCTCTCAGAATATTTGAAATTAATATTTTCTTGACACGTTTCGCTGCTTTGGGAAATTATAAGGAAAATCTATTGAACGACGATACTTCCTATAATATACAGTTCTTATACAAATCTGGCTTTGAATACGTCTACCCTAATAAGCCTCATTTGACATTGAAAGAAAATTTTCATAATTATAGTCTAACACCGTTTCGTTTTCCGCTCGAATTCGAATCATCATGTATTTAGTGGTAAAATTCAATACTGTTCTTTACCAGAGCAACAAAAATAAAAATAATTTAAATATAATAATTTCCGCAGGTAGATATAAAACCCACGAACATTGCGTTTATAGCTAGACTTTGTTCCACTAAGCCACAAAGGCTTTAAAAATATATGTTCTTGCTTACCAGAAAATTTATTATAATATTGTATAGTAGGTCAACACTTCAATTCGTTTTTAAGCTATTTATAAATAACAAAAAATAATAACAAGTACGTTCCAATCTAAGCATTATTGATCTTGTTAGACAATATAAGACATTAGGTTTCATCATTGTATACACAATTCTCAAAGCATACAAGTGTTGGGTAAAAGAGTAATGTTTCCCGAAAATACAATAGTTATATAAGGGAAAATACAAAGAAAAAGAATAACAAAATGACCCTAAGAATTTTCAATTAAAGCATTATCAATTCACTTACACATGTACAATTTCACTTAATTTATTAGTTACATAAGTTAACTAAGCCGAAACATAGCGTAGGTGTGTCTCTAACCCTATAATACACCCAAAAGGGAATCCCTCTAAATAATCTGTCCAACCCATCCAAACCGGTTACAGCATCATTTGCTACATTAATCTTCGCCGACTGGAAGTGAGCTGAAACCACGCGAAGTTAATCTCAGTAATTCCATTAAAGTTGTAAACTTCAATGTAATTATGTTTTTCCGTTTAATACTGGCCTGTCCCAATTTCCGTGAACGATGCTCGAAATCAAAACTCGAGGGTGCTTTATTACGAGCTGGTAATACTGGTAATACTCCGGCTGGTAATCAATAATTCAAGTACTTTACAGTTGTTATACTCCGAGAGGCGACCGCTTAATTACCAATGCATCGTGTTTAGCATTTTGCTGTAAGTTGCAACTGTACCTATACGTTTGAGGGTCTTTCAGTATTATGTAAATGACTGAATGACTTCACTTAATTAAAAATTAAAATATATTAATTGTGAATATATTATACTCTCATCATATGTATTATATTATACACGAAAAGTAAGCCTGAGTTACTCTTTATAACATCAGCCATCTGTCAGTAAATATCTTATCAAAATCAGCCCAGCGGAGCAATTCCAAAAATTATTCGTAATAAACATACATACGTTTATGTATTAAGTAAAAAGCGGTTATTTTAAATTTAACTTCTTTACTAAAATTGAAGGTCTTCTAGTATTATTAGATATTTACATATTTGCATTAGATATTTACATATATTTCATATTTCAGTAAGAACAAACGATAGAAAAACCTAGAATAATATTCTTCTTAAATGTAGTTTAAAAAACCATGAAACAAAATCAAAACGATTCGGGGATTGAATTTTTGACACTTTTCCTCTTATTTGAAACTTTCGATTTAATTACTTACATTTTTTTTTCATATTTTATTCTGAGGAGTGTCAGGTCATTACATAAATAAAAATGAAGTCACTTTTAAATAATAATATTTTCATACGTATTTTTTCAGCTATGTGTTTTCCCCTCACAGCAAGGGAGTCAGACAAAACATAGTATCAAGACATGCTTGTTGAGTGGTGGAACTCAACGCCGCACTTTGACATATAAGACTTCGAAGGTTTTGACTTAACCAAGAAATTGAGATTTACATATTAAGAGCGAAGAAATAAGATTTAATTATTTCCCTGAGTGACAATCAAACCCACAACCATCATATTTACAGTCAGATGCTGGTCCACTGCACCAAGACGATCTCATTTTCATACATGAGGACGTAAAACGGATTATTATTATATTTTAGGTACGTTTTACCTTCCATCAAGTATAAAATAAATGAATTGTCCCTAATTATAGTTTTTGAAAGTACTTATATATTGATTTATTATTTTTTTTTATTTTTGCTATGAAGTGTATATATTAGGAACTAACTCATGACACTCCCATCTCCATTTTCATTTGACGAATCGAATTCAACGCAGCAACGCGAATGGGTTTATTTAACTATAATTATCAATTTAAATTCAGACGTCATCCCTCTACTCCTCGATGGCAAGCAAAGCATAAGGCAAGAAAAAATATAGCAAAATTACTGTAACAGCTAACTTACCCGCTATGATACACAATATACGTTATTCCGCGAGGATTATCGCTGTCCAGAACGCTAAGTCCGTGATCAATCACTAAGTTAAGGGTCATTTGTCCGGAACCGAAGTTGATTAGTGAAAATGGATAACCGACCATAATTTTGATTACATGAAATAAGTTTATCGATTAAGAGCTCGTTATGGCTTGTTAAGTTGTAGTTGTGTTTCATTATACTGATTATGTTCGAGAGGTAACTTTTTGAACATGTATAGGATGGACCTATGTATTGTAATTAAATTATAGGGTAATTCGAATATCATAAAAATTTAAATTAAAGAAAAACCATGAAAAAACTAAATGTAAAATTGTAAAAAAAAATCTATTTCCTAGTCTGATTTAATTTTATAAAGACATTTTTTTTGGCGATTACTGTTATCTATATTTTTAATATTGCCTGTGAAATTACGAATCTAAATATCAAATTTGCTATATAATAGCGTAGTTATATTTTGATTCGTATCCTCTTAGTATAAATATAGTATATATAGAAAAATCATAAAAATAGAAATTATGCCGCTAAAATACAATATATAATTAAGTATAGTTTTTTTTTCTTCACAGCTTCACGCTGTATCCCGCACACAGCAGGGTAGACAGAGGGAACCTAGTGTTAAGACACTCCGTTCCTCACTTTCCGCCAAATTCGGAGGCGTGTTAAGTGGCGGAACTTAACGCCGCGCTTTATTAAGTATTAAGTATAAGTATAATAGTATAGTTACTTTTAAAAAAATATTTAGTAGTATTGATCGAATACTTATATTATATGTATTTACTTTCATCATTTTAATAATTTATTCACTAACTAAGAAAATTGAAAAATATATGTTTAGAAAACGTATAAAAATTAAAGGACAGAGGGATTCGAATCCGCTTTTTAAAAATGTATTTTAATCATATTATTATTTTATATCCATTACAAGTAAAAAATAACCACCGGAAGAGAAATAAAAGTGAAAAATAAACTTAAACACCTAGCCGTTTCCGTTAATAACATCATTAGTGAGAATGACGCCGTTGTTTCGATAAGCTCTGAAGTAAACAAATCGAATTTCAACCATTCATTTCGTGCCAGAGCGAGCTGTAAACAACTTCGTCGTATCACCTCCGTTTTACTTGCATTTAGTTAATACAGTTAGATGGTAAGAGGTTAATCGCTAGTTCGATCTGTTCAGTAGATTTGTATATATGAGTTGTTTAAGTAAATAATTTTAGAATATAATTATTTTATTACTTATATTGTAAGAAGATATATAAATTATATATTAAACATGCATTATTTAGAAGGCATTCTGGTGTAGTGGAGTGGTGTAAGCGCAACTGGCTTGGAGTTCGATTTCCACTCAGAGAAATGATAACATATTTAAATTATTTTTCCTGCTTGCTGGTAAGATGACAAAGCGTAGCATTTTGTTATATCACTCAACGCACGATGTGTGGATTTTGCGGGGAAAATCAAGAATGGAATAGCATGAACTAATTTTAAATTAACTTCACAGATGTGAAGACACCTTTGAGACACATCAAGATCAAAGGTGTCATCAGCAAGAAATTTAGGATAAACAAAATTTATCATTAACTCTCATGCAAGAGAAAGAAGTATTGGGTAAATGAATTTAATACTACACTTTACAATAACCATGTATGATTTTCTTGACCTACACTATTACGACAACTGTAAATATATGTATGAGAAATGTATGACATTCACAACATGTATATGATAATATGAGAAATTTGCCTGTCATCTAAAATTACAGTGATACTAGTGATGACCTAGTTCTGATGTGTGTGACTGAACGTGATAGTTGTGAATTCAAATTGTACCAAGTGTCTATTTATATTTAAGTTCGATTCCGTCACCCAACATGCAGTGTTACTGTATAAAAAAAAGTTGCGAATCAAGTACAATCTATAAAAAACTCGAGAACAACAATACCATGAATAGTTTCTACCAACTAAGACACGATAAGGAAATAAGATAAATAAATATAACTACATTCTTGCTACTTTGTCTTTATGAAAACAAAAATAATACAGACTACACAAAATATCCTTTTATCCAAGAATTCCGTGACAGAAATAAAAGTAAATAAGCGTCGTAATAAAATACACTCGGAAACGTCTTTTGATATCTCTCCATAATTAACTCATTTAAAAACTCGTCTTTAAAATGGAGGCGGTCTTTTCTCCGAATGTCGTGACAAATCTTGACTTTTATCCTCAAAAGTTTGATGAATCAGACTCACTTCCCCGTTACTCAGCTATTTGAAATGCTAATGCCGTGAATTTCATTCCAGGTTACGGTCTTCACTTAATAGTGACATTGTGTAGACCAGCTAGATTATTAATAAAGCTGCCTTGGTAAGGTCAGATTTTCTTAGAATATTCTTGGGTAGCAATAAGAATTTACATGGACGCTTAAGGAGTGAATTATTAAAATATTTATTTATTTAGTATGTGTTTAAACTGAGGCTGACAGTAATATATAACTTAGTTGTATAGTCAATTTAAAACAAAGTATGAACTGGTCTGACAGAATTATCCTCATTTTGATTAGGATATTTTTTAGCATTTAGCATTTTTTAAAGCATTTATTTAAAATATTTTAATTCCTTTTTTATAAGATAAAATATATCAAGGTTCCCTAAATAACTAGCAGTGACCCCAAATAAATGAATTTGAGAGCAACGCTAGCATCAGGTTTTATTTCCTATCTCATGAGACCAGAGGTCCAGTAAAAAAGTTATATTATATATAAATACAGAAATTATTAACAAATACTTGTGAATGAAGATAAGTGTGTATTGATATAAGATTCTCTCTAACTACCCTGCAATATGGAAAAAAAACATAAAGAGTGAAACTGAAAAAATGACAATATTTCTCTTAAGAAATTTTTATTGTTGTATTGACTAAAACTTTAATCAATACATTAGAGCTTTATACTATTAAATAATTATTAGACTTAATAATATTATTAACAAATACTTTCTGTCAAAACGTGTATATACTTAATCTAAATCTAAATTGATAAATTTTAAAATAACGAACCGATATTAATTCCGTTCCTTTGAACTAAATAATTAATATTAATATTTCCTTAGCAGCCAAGTTAATATAAGTGTTTTATTAAGTTCCGCGGCAATACAATAGAAAATAAGATATTTTTTAAAAGTTTTTGACATACTTTTTAAAAGTATGGCTGTCAAAATTACAAAATTTCGTCAACAAACCCTAGTGGAGAACACAGTGTCCCAATATATTTTCGTCTATGTATACCCACATATATTGAACCCACAACTATTGCGTTTACTTTCGCACGCCTTAATCAGACGTTGTCACACTTCTCTACTACGGCCTCGTTTTCTTTCACGTTTTGTTCAAGATTCGAGATATAAGTAAATCAAATTTAAAAATATTATGTTATTTTTCCATTCACATATTTACAAAAACAATATTTAAATAAAAACACCTAATATTATAATCAAAACATATTTTTATAATCAATCAATGTACTATTAACGAAACCACATTAAACAATAAACGCTCATTATTACATAACAGCAAAATATTCCAATATATCATAGAATATGCACAACACATGCATTTGCCAACTATTTTCAAATACAAAATGCCGGAAATAGGATACGAATTCAATATAGAACGAATCGATGTTACACTACGTATTTGAGAGAACAAAGAAAGGAAAAATCATTTTCAATTCGCTTGTTAATCAGAAATTCAATTGGTCTGTTAACATTTACCCGTATCATTATAAGATAGGAAGGACGAGGACGAAGTGAATTCGTATCAATTATCACAAAATTTCGTCTTGCAATCAAAAATCGCCCCTAAATCTTAGTACTAAAGCAGATAATTATGAAGAAAACTTAAATGAAACGTGATATTTAACAATAATGTAAGTCTTAATTGGAGAGGCAATTGTTTAGTTTGAAATTGATAAAGCTACAGAGTTCGGTGATTTATCTTGAGTTATTTATTGCTGCGGAACTTAATAAAACACTTATATTAACTTGGCTGGTAAGGAAATATTAATATTAATTATTTAGTTCAAAGGAACGGAATTAATATCGGTTCGTTATTTTAAAATTTATCAATTTAGATTTAGATTAAGTATATACACGTTTACAAAGTATTTGTTAACAATGTTATTAGAAGTCCAATCATTTTCTAGTTCCCCAGCTAAAACTCGAATATTGGGTATTGATAAAGTTTAAGTAATTTCCTATAAACATATTTAAAGTGTTATTCCACACTTAGGAAAATTGAAAAAGACATTTAAAGAAAACGTATAAAAATTTGAACGCAGCGGGATTCCAACCCGCGCCTCCTGAATACCGTTCAGGCGCTCTCACCACAGAGCCATGCGTTCTACTAGCCGCTGCGTCGTGTGTATATGGGCGTGCGTATACGTTTTCTTTAAATGTTTTTTCAATTTTCCTAAGTGTGGAATAACACTTTAAAAATGTTTAAAAGTATTTAATAAATAGCATTCTCTCTTGCCAAATGATTGTTCGTAGAATAATCTTTGGGTAGCAGAAATTTGTAAAAATCTCTCTACAGAGATGCTAACAACAAAAATAAGTTGTAATAAAAGCGTATAAGAATTTCGACGCAGCGGATAGTAGAACGCATGGCTCAGTGGTGAGAGCGCCTGAACGGTATTCAGGAGGCGCGGGTTCGAATCCCGCTGCGTTCAAATTTTTATACGTTTTCTTTAAATGTCTTTTTCAAGTTTAAGTAAATTATACAAATAATAAAAAAATCCTAACATAAATAATAACATTTTTTTTCGGTTTCATGCTTGACGATTCTTTCCATATTGCAGGGCATTAAAATATAACTTAGTATCCCATTCACAAATATTTATTTCTTTTTTTATATAATATATAATTTTCTCTCCTGTCCTGTGGGAAAGATACATATAAGACCTGACGTTAGCCGCCGCTCTCACAGACCATTTTTAGGCTTGGTTTTTGGACGAACCCAAAATATTTTATCTAATAAAACAGTATTTAATATAATGGTAATTAAAATGTGTCAAATAAACGTTTTCCCTATGTAGTAATCGGAATTACAATAATCACAATAAATATTGACTATAAACTTCTAGCTAAGTTTAAGCTTACTATCAGTTTCAGTTTAAACATATACTAAATAAATAAATATTTTAATAATTCATTCCTTAAGCGTCCATGTAAATTCTTATTGCTACCAAAGAATATTCTGAGAAGATTTGACCTTACCAAGGCAGCTTTATTAATAATCTAGCTGGTCCACTGTTACACAATGTCACTATTAAGTGAAGACCGTAACCTGGAATGAAATTCACGGCATTAGCATTTCAAATAGCTGAGTAACGGGAAAGTGAGTCTGATTCATCAAACTTTTGAGGATAAAAGTCAAGATTTGTCACGACATTCGGAGAAAAGACCGCCTCCATTTTAAAGACGAGTTTTTAAATGAGTTAATTATGGAGAGATATCAAAAGACGTTTCCGAGTGTATTTTATTACGACGCTTATTTACTTTTATTTCTGTCACGGAATTCTTGGATAAAAGGATATTTTGTGTAGTCTGTATTATTTTTGTTTTCATAAAGACAAAGTAGCAAAAATGTTTATTTATCTTATTTCCTTATCGTGTCTGAGTTGGTAAAAACTATTCATGGTAGTGTTGTGCTCGAGTTTTTTATAATTGTACTGAATTCAAATCTTTCTATTTCTTTGCAATGTGTGTGGGACGGCGGAATCGAACTTGCATATAATAGACCTTTCGTACAATTTGAATTTACAACTACCACGTTCGGTCACACACATCAGAACTGGGTCCATCACTAGTATTTCTGTAATTTTAGATGACAGGCAAATTTCTGATCTTATCATGTTGTGAATGTCATATATATTCTCATAAATATACCAGTATTCACAATAGTCATGTAGGTCAACAAAATCATACATGGTTATTTTAAAGTATAGTATTAAATTCCTTTACCCAATACTTCTTTCTCTCGCATGAGAGTTAATGATAAATTTTGTTTATCCTAAATTTCTTGCTGATGACACCTTTGAGACACATCAAGAGATTCCTCTACGACGGCCTCTATACTGTAGTTTGTATATGTAAATATTATCTATTTTATTATAGTTCTTTTTTCTTTTTTATTTCAGCTTCACGCTGTTTCTCGCACACAGCAGGGTAGGCAGAGGGAACCTAGTGTTAAGACACTCCGTTCCCCACTTTCCGCCGAATTCGGAGGCATTGCGTGTTAAGTGTATTATAGTTTAAGATTAGTTTAATAGCTTTATTTATTTTTTACCGATCAATCTCCTTCGTGTATTTTCTATACAACGTGATATTGGTGAAGTGATAAGTTCTCAACTGGCACGTTCAAAGCGCTATGACTAAAGAACTGAACTAAACTGACCTGTAGTTTTGCAATTCAAGCTTTGCTACCTACGCTTATATCAGTTTAAACTTATTATGGTGTAGTTATATAACTGTATATATATATATATATATATATATATATATATATATATATATATATATATATATATATATATATATATATATATAATTGAATTTATTGAGCTATATACAGTACTGGACATAAAAAAGTACGCACAGGTTCAATGTCTCTTTTAAATGCTATTCCTATTGTAAATATTATATATAAATGAAATCCTGAGTGATTATACCGAAAGCTCATTGTTTTGTCTTCATGCTGGCATTGCTACAGGTTGCAAATACAAGAATCCCGTAAAATAACGATTAAAACGTTAAAATCTGTCTCTTATGTGCTGGACAAAAAAAAGTACGCACCCAAGCTTGTCACATTGACAAGAGTGACTGTGATGCGATTCCTCCCAACGAAGTTTAGCAAGGCAAATATAATGTAAACGTTAGAATTTCACAATTTTTCAGTCAGTTATCTCTTCTCTAGGTGCGAGTAAAATCTTTGAAATCCGTAAGGCCGAAAATACTAATTGAAAATAGAAAACTGGTGATAAAAAACCAAAAAATAGGTATTTCGAAAAGGCAGATTGGCCGGAAATGTGAAATAAGTAAAGGTGCCATGTGAAAATAATCTCGAGAAGGTTAAATAAACAGTGATAATCAATAATAACAACGAAGAAGGGAGGAATTGAAAAATCATTGCGGTGGATGCTCGGAGAATAATCGAAGAAGTGAATATAAATCCTCCATTAACCAGGGGTGCAATACTCGAGAATACTGGCTGGAATGTATATGATCGTATGACTCGGAAGAGGCATCAGCGAGCGGACTTAAACAACAGTTTCTCACAATGTCACCTTCCGATTCGCAAAGCGCACAATATCAAGAGCCTTGAATTCGTCAAAAAAATGCGTTATAAGCAGATTTGCTTTTGGAAAAAAGTATTTGGAGTAGCGAAAGCATATTTTATTTATTTGGTCATGAACGACAATCGTGAGCTTGGAGCAAACCGACGGAACAGCTCTCCAAAGAAAATTTTAATAAGATAGTCAAATAGGGAGAAGTTAGTGTATTAGTTAGGGGGTGTCTTGCCTGGTCTGGAGTCGTAGATTTCGAACGTATACGTGCTCTATATATAGAGCATTATGACCGCCGATGCCTATATAGATATAACCAATGAAATTTTGAAAGAATCGTCGTTGAAAGAAGAATGAAGAAGATAAATTCATCTTCCAACAAGAGAACGATCCAAAACATGGCTCGGAAATAATCATTATTTTCGGATCTTCCAAAATAAATTGTTGGGCTGGCCTGTGCAATCTTCGGACTTAAATCCAAATGAAAATGGCCAGAACGTCAATAAAAGTGACGTGACGAATAAAAAAGAAGTTGTTCGAATCTTTGACTGAAGACCTCGGAAAAATCGATCGGCAATATTAGTTAATGTTGTTTAAACTATGCTCCGACGTTCAGAGGTTGTTTTCGCAGCAAAAGGTGGTCATACAAAATATTACAAATGGGATATGATCATTTATTTGGTATTTTTCATAAGTGCGTACTTTATTTTGTCCACTCCAATATTGGCACCCTGCGGGTGATATTTTTTTTTCGTGCCGTATTTATTTTATTTTGATTATGTTTCAGTGAGAATGAGCAACTAATCTCACAAACTATCGTTGAAACGGTCGTCGATGTACGTCATTTATTGTTTTCATTAATAAAATAGCACTAATACAAAATTTCACATAATGCGTACTTTTTTTTGTCCAGTACTGTATATATATATATATATATATATATATATATATATATACAACTGTATATATAATGGATGTGGATTTGATCTGCACTAAAAAGAATGTTTAAAATTTTGTTAATTACTTTATCTAATTTGACGAAATACGGCGTTGAGTTCCGCCTTCCACCACACAACATCTAATCTGCAGGAAATGGAAGACGGAATGTCTATAGATTGAGGTTCTGGCTGCCATTAGGCGCATATTAAGACAGGCAGGATTCAGTATAAAGCGGTTTTTAAGGAAGAACACATTTTTTTTTATTTATCTGGTCTCTAAGTACTGACTTATGCGAGAAACGCGTGAAGATAAAACAATATTAGCTATACAGCCAGTCGGTCGCAGCGGTTAGCTAACAGACGTGAACGGTGACGAATCATTAAACTTGTGATTGTTTTAACGTTTACAAACGTGGATTTTTTGTTTTATATTATTTATCTATTTATTAAGATCTGTCAGTGGTTTATTTTAATATGTATTTATTTATTGGGCACACGGTAGTTGTTACCATTGAATGCACAACTTTTTAGGCCACATCTTGCACAATAAAGTTGCCACAGATAATCGATTAGAAAACTTACATAATAAAAAGGACAACAAACATAAACAAAGAAAATTCAACAAAACTACAGACTTTGAATTATAAAGATAGTACAAATTTCGAATCATAATAAACAATCAATTGGTGATAATTACATTGAACAAGCAAGAGGAGATTACAAATTAAATCTTGAGACTAAACACATTATCTTTTAATATCAAATTTTTATTTTACTTAATTTTATTATTACACATACAATTATATATTATTAAAATTTCAAAAAATATTTTGAACTATAATTAGTTAATTAAAAAAAGTTTAAATTTAGTTTTGTTTAATTCTACTATAATAGTAGTTAACAAAAATATTTATTTGAATTTAAAGAAATAATACACAAAATACAGTACGATTAAGTTTTCTTAACAAAATTTTCACACAAGAAGTGGTGATCAGTAAATATATAGCTAAGCGATTTTTCCGTTCTTCCGACCATATCATCGATCTTAATAACTTGCACCTGAAATCGATATAATAAAATGTTAGGTATGCAGCGATTTATCCGAATTAATAGACTAAATCACTTCAAATGTATGTAAAACTAACTTACTACATATATAAGCTATAACTATTATAACTCAAAGCTATACCAAGTATCTCAACTTGTTTAAACTGAACCGGTAACCTAACCAAGTCAAAAGTTCCAAATTTCAATCAACATAACTTGCACAGTATAAATCCTTTAGCTCCAAGCTTCACCTGTATAGCACATACATGCCCCCATTACCTACGTGACCTAGCCAGGCATATTACATAGGCAAGCCAAGGCAAGGCAGGGTAAGACAACATTGACAGTGATTCTCACGTCTGAGAATAACAGTTTCTGCGGGAGGAACTTTTTGCACTCCGGGCGTCACTCGTGTACGCTAGGATCAACCAAATGGAGGTTTTATGTCCTCGGGAAAAAGCTGCGAGTAGCTTTCTAAAATGTTATTTTACAAATGTAGATCTATTTGTTGAATGTTTTGAAACTGTTTTCTTACATGTTTGTGATTTTGATTGTGAAATATGTGTGTTTTAATTGTTAATTATGGTGATTTATTTTTGGTTGAAATCCCGCTGCGTTCAAATTTTTTCTAAAATGTCTTTTTCAATTTTCCTAAGTGTGGAATAACACTCTTTAAATGTTTAAAAGTATTTAATAAATAGCATTCTCTCTTGCCAAACGATTGTTCGTCGAATAATCTTTGGGTAGCAGAAATTTGTAAAAATCTCTTTACAGAGATGCTAGCAACAAAAATAAATTGTTATAAAGCGTATAAGAATTTCGACGCAGCGGATGGCTCAGTGGTGAGAGCGCCTGAACGGTATTCAGGAGACGCGGGTTCGTATCCCGCTGCGTAAAATTTTTTATACGTTTTCTATAATGTCTTTTTCAATAGTTCCCTCCTAGTTGAAATCGAACCCACAACCATCACGTTTATAATTAGACGCTATATAACTGGACCAGCACGTCAAAGCAAAGCAACCATTTTTTTTATGCTTCACGCTGTATCCCGTACACAGCAGAGTAGGCAGAGGGAGCCTAGTGTTAAGACACTCCGTTTCCCACTTTCCGCCGAATTCGGAGGCTTGCGTATTAAGTAGCGGAACTTAACACCGCGCTTTGCCTTGACACCAGAGCGATGAAAATGGTAATATAAAATATTTCTACTCCTCGAGTGGGAATCGAACCCACAACCAGTCATTTACAGTCAAACGCTCGTGCCACTGGGCCACGACTGGCCACTAAATTTCCACTCGTCAATATTTACAAATAGTAAGAGAAAACAGTAATTTGTAGCATCTATCTTGCTAGAAAGGTGCGTGAAGATAAAGAACACCGTTTCAATTAACGATATCTATCGATTGCGACGCCGCCACGATTAGTTACAGACCGATCCATTGCTACCAACTAATTAAGACTTGAGACAGCCAATACTAAATCTAAGCCCAACTTAGACCCAGTTTACCTATAATTAACCAGGTACAAATTTTAGATTACTCTGACGATTTTGATTTTTATATGATAATGCAATAAATATGAAAATTTAATATATGTTTTGGGGGATATAGTTAAACGAATTAGAAGAAAAAGTGGTTGCCGTATAGTTCACAATTTAAATAGATTTAAGATATAATTATATTATATTAATGTAATTGTATAATTAATAAGGTACCATTTCAATACTAGCAAAGTGTTCACTTTTTAAGATTTGGAAATACATCCACAATTAATATACTCGTATACACTTTGAAGACATAAGACATTTGAACGTGCGATGAAAACATTCATCAATTTTTAACAAACTCAAAGACCTCTAGGAACACCTCTAGGAAGTGACTGACTGACCGCTAAACCAAGTGCTTTAAATCATGCTAAGTCGAAATTCTTATACGCTGGTCACAAATTATTTTTTTGTAGCTGTTTAACTAGTTACAGAAAGTTAGAGTAAGAGCATAACTTTATTTTTGTTTGATTAATATACTAAATGACATTAATAAAAGTTATCTCGCTAATATAAATCTTTTTATATTTCTACATGTCTATAGTTTATTTTATTGTCATACATCGTTAAATATTAAATTTTAATTAGTGTTTTGTGTTTATACTGTATAATCGAACATGGATTGCATTGCATTACTATGCGCTACTTTGGTAGTTAATTTACTTGTATATCATTTAATTAATCAAATGATTTTTTAACTGTACGTTTCATATAAATATTAACCCTATCAGAATTTATCCTGTTCATTGACTAACATGCAGAATAAAACATTTTTTGAAAAATGGCTCTTTATAACATATATATATATACATGCATATTCCTCACCTCGATGATTTCTTTCGTTAAAAATAGTAAATTTAATACGTACAGTATTTTTTATATAATTCTAAAAGTTTTGCATATTATTGCCTTTTTTTTCTACCCAGTATAAAATGACCAACGTTTTATAGGGAATAATTTAATTTTCAAAATTAAGCTTATGTTACTCGCTGATATGGCTTTAATTCCTGACAGATTTTTTAAAATTGGTCCAGTAGTTTTTTAATTAACCAGTAAAAATAAAGAGCTTACTTCTTTTTAATAAACAAGAAGATTATATTTTGAGTTAAAAACACTATAACGACGTAACGGGATAGTGTATGTAAATGAGATTGATTGAGGATTCTAGTTCCAGAATTACTTTTGAATCATTTATATTTCCGTTGAGATCCGTCTCTCATTACTTCCTACATAACATTTCCTTCGCAAAGTGGAGAGCGGAGTATCAAGACACTAAGTTCCCACTCACTAACTACTTTTTTATATGCTAAATACTTGATACCCATTTACTTTTTCCATTACATTTAGAGTCAAAAAAGGCGTTCACGTCGTTACTAATAAAAATATAACCAAATAAATTATTCTCTCATGTCATATAATAATTCATATAAAACCCGCAATAATTATTCATAAGGGACTAATGTTTTGAAACTTAGAACCGAATATGTAAAGAAAAATAGGAGCATCGTAAAACTGTTCACGTTTATGTCTCTTCAGACGAACATATATCACTACTTACTTTTATGGGATTGCGGAGCTCCCATAGGCTTACACGCTGTTAACTTATTTAGTGTTATAATTAAGTGTCGATTTTTTTATTGTATAAATGTTGATATTTGTATACCCGATGATAGTGGGTTCGAATCCGATAATGGTAAATATTAATGGCTTAGTAAGGTGAAGTGTGATATTAAGCTCTTCCATATAAAATGTTAGTTGAGATCGACAGTTTCGATTTCGATCGACGTTTCGACAGACTACTATATTTTTTTTTAAATGTGGGGTTTTAAAATATTATTTTTGAATACTAATCTCTTTTTCAGCTATGCACTTTTTCTCGTAAAGCACAGTAGGCAGAGATAATCTAGTGTAACTTTATTGTCTCCGTTTTCTGTCCAAATTCGAGATATTACGTTTTACGTCACGAAACTTAACGCCACATCTTGTCTTAACAAAGCGAGAAATTAAAATACTTGAAACTAATCATTTCAACCAATTTCAATGGTTATTGAAATGCGACACTGTTCCATTACGCCATGAAACGTTATAATAATACAATAAATACAAAAACATACGCTGAAAATACATCAATTAAAAATATTATATAATAACCGAAAAAACAATAAAAATAGAGTTATAACCGTTCAAGCAACCGAACAGCTGGAACTAATTCTGAATGGGAACAACACGGCTGTACCAAGTTACGAGCCATTTATCGGCCACAGTCGGCCGCCATTTGACAAATTGATTCACATCTTGTAGTTATTAGGATTCGATCGGTTACATGGACGTTAGTGCGGTGTAATTTCGGTTAGTCTGATTGAATTATTATGGGAAGGAATAAATAATCTTATATGCCTTTGTTTGCCTGTAAATGCGATTGGTTGTTGGTTCTATTCCAATTTGGAGAAATAGTTATATTTAAAATATTTTCTCCGCTCTGATTAGAGACTGTGCATCGTTGAGTTCCTGTTCACAGAGTGTCTTGACACTAGATTCTCTCCGCCGAAAACACGCCTTTGTTACGTAGTTGAAAATGTGCCAAAATTAATAGTTTTTAATCATGTTAAATTTTTTTAATACTTAATGATAAATTGCAATTTTTTGTGTCTTTAGATTTTTGTTAGTTTCCATGCTATATTTAACTGTATGAAAGGTGGAAAGCCTAAAGTATCTTCACAAGCTTTCTGCCTAATATGGTAATAATATATTCGAGTAAATATGAAATGCAAAAATAATGTAACTTATTATTAAGTATTTTTCTTTTTACAGCTTTATGCATCTTCTCGTATAGGATTCTCATTGAGAACCTAGTGTAAAAAATGTTCCTCTTCACTATTAAAAATATAACTTATAATTTGATGTTTGAGCGCAGAAGTATAAAACATATGAACACAATCAACGAAGAAACCTAACGGAATGAACCCACAACCAATTGCACTTACAGTTAGAGGCTGTTCCACTGCACCTCAAAGGCTTTACAAATATTAAAACTCAACTAATATTATAAGATTAATAATTAAGTAAGTCATCTAATTAAATGAAATTATACACTAACAAGTTATATCTAGTGTTAATTATTTTAGGCACTTGAGCAGCTCCGAGTTCATTGAGTCTAGACTCTGTAATTGATACCCGAGAGAAATTAGTTGGCAACGAATTTATGTATTGTAATTAATCGTTTAGAACAGATTAAAGGAGATTGTACGAGTATATGGATTTTAGTCTATGATAATTATATTGAAGATTCGATTATAATTGTAACAGTAATTTTAAACATTTTTAAAGTGTTATTCCACACGTAGGAAATAAGTTGTAATAATAATTGCGTATAAGAATTTCGACGCAGCGTGCTGTAGAACGCATGGCTCAGTGGTGATAGCGCCTGAACGGTATTCAGGAGACGCGGGTTCGAATCCCGCTGCGTTCAAATTTTTATACGTTTTCTTAATGTTTTGTAACATTAATTTTGTTAGTAACTAAATGATTGTTCAGTTTTAAGAAGCGTTAAGAATATAATTTCCTTCTGCTGCTGGGGAGTAGCCCAGTAACTTAGTGATAGAAGATACATTCTCCAACAGGCTTCTGACCACTCTCATGTCAATGTTTTATAACTGATTATCCTTTCTTTTTTATTTTTATCTAGCTTCACCAGACCGAAGAAAATGGGAATGTTAAATATTGTAAATATTAACCCTCGAGTGGGAATCGAACCCACAAGCAGTCGTTTTACAGTCCCACTTTGTACCTCTGCGCCGTGGCTTGCCCCAATATAATGATTACCCTTTCCTTATTCACTAAACTAATATACATTTTTTCTAAAGGGAAATTTGTACACGATGGAGTACGATTTTATTGATACCCTGACTACCCAGCTATGAGGGGAAAGGCGTGAAGCTGCCAAAAATTTTCAGTAATATGCCAACTTCACATAGTACAATATATATCCCTAAAAATAAATCTCAACTTTCTTTCACAAAATACAACAATTCGTCCATATGCTTATGATGTAACATGGGACTGTCATAAACACAATACTTAAAGAATCAATTCATTAGATTTATTTTATTTTAAATTATTTTCATTTCTCAACTCTGGTAAGATAATCGCGTTAAACTCCGCTATTTTTTTCTAGACAGAAAGTTTAGATGATGCTATGAAACCATCGTGGTTATTTGTTGGTCTGACTGTAAACGCGATAGTTGAATGTTCGATTCCTACTCGGGAGAATGCTTTTCATTTTTCAATTTTGGCATCTGAGACAAAACGCGGCGTTTAGCTCCAGTCAACACCCAATATCTCGATTTTGCGCAGAATTAGGACGTTTAGACTACAAAAGCGTGAAGCTGCTTTGTTTTCTTTATTTGCTTCACGCTGTATCTCGACCACAGCAGGATAGGCAGAGGAAACCTTGTATTAAGACACTCCGTTCCTCACTTTCCGCTGAATTCGGAGGCAGTGGACGTTAAGTGGCGGAACTTAACACCACGATTTGCCCCTACACCAGAGCGAAGAAAATGGACATGTTAAATATTTCCACTTCTCGAGCGGGAATCGAGTCCACAACCAGTCGTGTACAGTCACACGCTTTACCACTGCGACAGTACTGGCCCCATATATATAATAAAATCAATTCCACCCCTAATTCCATTTAATTGAAGCATAAAAACAGATAATAGTACACTCGATGGAGTACCGATTGCTTATTAGTGCTTCACGAACACTGATTGCTTTAGTGCCGTTTCAATTATGACGTAAAATCATTTTATATTGAACATTCATCCATTTATTTTTATTCCCATTTAGTTTCGATGATGCGTCGAATAAAAGATAAGGGTTTCTATAGAGGTTTGAAATTGTTTTTGTTTAATTAATTTTATGATAACACTAATTTTATTGTATGTGTAAAAATTGTTATTTTCTATATAAATTTCCTGTAATTATATTTTTTCAATTGCATTTTTTTCTCTATATTGTATGGAAAATACGAGTATACGTATACTCGTAACTCGTCAAGATGCTCTTTTATTTCCGCTTACATTTAAAATATTGGATGTGGAGTGGCGGAACTCAATGCCATGCGTTGTGTTACTTAATTGAAATATATTTTTATATTATATTAATTTAGAAGTGGAACGAAGTGTCTTAACACTAGGTTCCCTCTGCCAAAACCTGTTGTGTACGGCATACAGCGTGAAGCTAAAAAAAATATTCGCTGGTAGTACAAATGGTTCATTTAATATTTAAATATTTCCCCAAATTGGATTTGAACCCACGACTATCGCTTTTACACTCAGTAACCATCCCAATAGCTTATATTCTATCTATCCTAAAATAATATAATACTTATCTTATATTATTAATTTTATTTTAAGTTTCTCTGAAAACGTTATTATGAATATTATTATAATAAGCTTTCACTTCACTTGAGTGAGCTTAAAAAAGCACATTGTGTGCAAATTATGTACAACAACAAACTAACCAGCCTTTTCGTTTCGTAAACAATGGAACGTGCGACTAACTTAATTGTAGTGAATAATTAAATTTTATTAAAATAACTTTTATAATAGGTACATTTAGCTTCACGCTGTATCCCGCTCATAGCAGGGTAGGCAGAGGGGACCTAGTGTTAAGACACTCCGTTCCCCACTTTCCGCCGAATTCGGAGGCATTGCGTGTTAAGTGGCGGAACTTAAGCCGCGCTTTACCTCGGCACCAGAGCGAAGAAAATGGAAATATTAAATATTTCCACTCCTCGAGTGGGAATCGAACACACAACCAGTCGTCAGTCACACGCTTGTGCCACTGGGCCACGACTGGCCACAATAGGTACATTTAAGATGCTAATATACAATATTGTAAACATAATTTACCTTCTGTTTCATCGTTTGTTCCGCATAAAATAATGTAAAGACGATCTCCACTTTCTGTCGCAATTGGGACCCTTCTTACTTTTTCTTTTTATAGCGGAGAAATGAATTTAATACCGATATGTTAATGAATGAATTAATTTAATATTTCATTTATTAAATATATTAGTTTAACATTTATTACTTAATTCATTTAAATTTGTATTTGTATTTATTGATCTTTCTTTGAAATTAAAAAAGGAGTCATATTTTTTACATACAAGGACTACTACATGGAAATGTAAATAAAACATGCTTCTTCCACATAGCAGGGTCGTCAGAAAGCACCTACAGTTAAGAATCAACATGTTATGTGTCACACTTGACACAGGGCCAGTCGTGGCGAAGAGGCACACGGTGTGACTGTAAAACGACTTGTGGTGGGTTCGATTTCCACTCGAGGAGTGCTAATATTTCATATTTCCATTTTCTTCGCTCTGGTGTCCGCCACTTAACACGCAATGCCTCCAAATTCGGCGGAAAATGGGGAACAGAGTGTCTTAACTCTAGGTTCCCTCTGCCTACCCTGCTGTGTGAGGGATACAGCGTGAAGCTAAAAAAAATCTCTCAAGTGGCGGAACTTAAAACCACTCCTTCTTACTAGAAGCATCAATAAACTGGAATGGAACCGACAACCACAGTTTACTATCAAACTCTGTCACCATACCCATTGAAAATTATATTCATAGAGATTCTAACTCTAATGTCACTCTGAAAACTTATCTAAGTCCTAACCACTAACCGAATTGCCATTTAATTTCAATATAACGTATTATTGTAGCTCCGAACCGCAAAATGTTGTGGGCTAAATTACTAGCCGGTGGACTATTACGTAATGGATTTTGCTTTCTCTATTTTAATCACAGATATTATTATATATATAGTTGATTATGTTATATTTATGTATTTTATTATTAAATAACTGTTAGACTTTGAGGCATACATAAAAAGAACTTATTCGTTGCTACGGTGTTACACTTTTTGTAGTAACAGCATGTAGTGCCTTTTTCATTTATAGCAAAGCAGTCTGACAGAACCCAATGGACATGTGGAGTGGTGGAACTCACCATCCTGTTATCACCAACCAGGGTGGAGAAATGAAAATAATTTAAATAATAATTTATAATCATTCCCTTGATTATTTTACGTATAGCGTAGCAGGTATCTAGCACTTGGATACTCCGTTGTTACTCAACTTTTGATTTAAATCACAAAATTTGTGTGGGAGTAGTGATCGAATACACAACATCACGAATCACGTTTGCAATCTAACGCTGCCTCAGATGTAAATTGAAAAAGAAACAATATTACTTAAAATTCAATAGTATTCTTAAAATTTCCTTCCTATTCCTGTTATTTCTTGCAAAGAAAGAGATAAGATAATATATATGTTGATATCATGAAGATCCAATTGAGAAGAGCCTATACACAATGGCTTAAGATTTAAGTTACAGAAGACGAACATTACTATCTTTCCAGTTCGATTATACGTTAACCCATAATAGATAAATCATTAAACACATTTACCCACAAGCCAATATAAGAAAAAAAAAATCACATTTAACAGCCTATAACTATTATATTTCAACGGATACAAAGAATAAAGAGCGACGTATAGCCATAATGTCGGCGTAGCGCAATATGCCCGACACAAATGGCCGACGTAATCGCACGCCGAATGCAATAAATACTTTTATTATGGGACTTCGAACAATTTTTACAGTTTTAAAGGTATTGTTGCTTCATCGAATGTTCTATTATTGGATAATAATATAACTATAAAAAGTTTAATGTTTTACTTCAAATACGGTTTTTAATTAGTTACTCGTTTTTATGATTTAACTAAACAAGTTTTAGATTTACGTGTTGTCCGATTTTACTTGAAAATTTCTATATACATATGTCGGAGGACAGTGTCTTAACATGTACTTAATGTCTTTCTCGGGAGCACAAGGATAACGTGAAAATAATTTTATACATATTCCGTTTAGTTTAAGGTCTGAATCCAATTTGCGAATGATTATATTTATACTATTTTTATTTCTCCGCCCTAGTAACTACAACAAAGCGAGGCGTTGAATTCTGCCTCTTACCACGCAATATCTCGATTTTGATCTGTAAATGGGTCATGTTCATAACTTTTTATAAGCGTGTTTTCAATTTTATATATAAAATTTAAACTTAACAGGATATCAATATCCGTTTCTTAGATGTAAAATCTAATCCTTATAAGATATCATAGTAGCTGTGTAACTCATATATCAAGAATAACTCAAACTTTAACTAAAAAGCTTTTTTAGCGATACTGTTTGTATTTAATAGGCCTAAAGTGATTCATGACCATAGTAAACCCAAATTTAACTTGAAAAATATTTATAATTACAGTGTTAAATGTTATATTGTCAACGTCACACAAATTATGACTTGGAAAAGCAGACAATCACGAGCTATGAAAGCCTGGGAGATGTCTGAGCTGAAAACCACAATAAGCGAAAATTAAAAAAAAAAGTTTGTTAATGAAGTTTATTTGAAATTTGAATTTATAAACATTTAGATAAAAAAATGTTTATTTTCACTATTAATTCATAAAACAAAAAAAGCCTCTTTTCCCAAATTCAAATTCTTAAAAATAAAGGCTCAAATAATAACTTTGAAACTCATTTAAATGTATTTCGTATTCAGCTGTAATTAATAGTTCTGACAATTAACTTCACTAGTTAATCACAAGGCCACAAATGATTGCGTCTTGTTAATTTGAGTAGAGGACGAGTAAAGGGACGATTTCGCTGTCTCTAATGACAATCGGTAATTGGTTAAAGCTTTTTTTTATTTTAGCGGTAAAATTCAGCTTCAAGCTTTTCCCGAACAGCAAATTGGTAAGAGGGAACTTAGTGTTAAGATACTCTCTTTTCTATTTTTCAGTTGAAATATTGCTCGTTAAATATTGCATGTTAATAAGAATAACATATATTTATTGATAATTACCTACATTAATTTAATATAAAAAAAATACTTAATGTCATGGATGATTATTTCATAATTAATTTTAATCTTTACATGCATAGTGAAAACATTATTTCTCATACATTTCTAACCAGACACAAACGTTTTTAGCAACCGAATTCAAGACCACTGCAAAAACTGTAAGAGCACTGGTATCCGTAACATAAGATTGGTCTTATATTGTGTACCACAATCTATTAACACCAGATATAATGTACAACGGAAGTAATCCTAATTATTTTTGTGTTACTACTGATTAAAGTGTTTACACTCACTAATACGCTCGCAATATTTGAATAAGTATGGACTACTTATTTAAATTACCAACCAAAAAATTACATATATGAGAATAACAATAACAATTTGAGATCATTGTTACACAGTGGAACATCATCCGACTGTAAACGCGATGGTTCCGAATTTGGCGCTTTCCAAAGTATAATTTAACCTTTTACCCTCCCCCTAATAAGACAAATCGTATCATTAACCTCCACAACTACCCACCAAAATCAAAATTTAAATAAAACAGGCAAAACAGAATCGATTTCAAGCACTACATGTCCCAGATCGTTCATCCGAGAGCCGCACAGGCGTCCGAGTCCACCAATTGCACTGACAAATGGTGCGGCCGGTGACGCTCGTTCGCTCCCATACGCCTTATTTGCGAACAACACAAGTTACGTTGTGTAAACTACTGTATTGAGCCTTTTATTTGTAATTGACACGAATTGAACGGAAACTGGACTGTCTTCTTGTTTTGGATTGATTGGTTTTGTACTTTTGAACTATATACTTGATATAAATCTTGGTGTTCTTTTTCACTTTCTTTATTTGTGATGCGGAAAGCTACCTTCTCATAATGTAATTAAATATTATAACTTATTTGTTTTATATAAACTTGATTACATATAGTTTATAATTTGGGGACATCGTGGCGCGGTTGGATAAAATTTGGGGTAAAAATTCGTTTGGGTCAATAGAAATATTTAGAAAATATTTAAATTAATATCGTATATCCGCTCTGGTAAGAAGATAAAACGTGGTGTTGAGTTACGCTACTCACTCTTTCCGACTAACCCTGCTATCTTAGAAAAAACGTGAAATATTTTATATATTTCCAAAATTTTCTTATTATTTTTTTCTGCTTGGTTCTTCACTCCAAGACAATTTTGGATACTGCATGATGAAGGACTGCCCAAGAACAACTAACAAAACTAAAGATTAAAAAATAATTTGGCTACAGTCATTTCTCAAGTCAAATTTAAACCTACATCTAGCTATATGAAAAAATATATTAATATCTTGTTAACCTGTTGTCTCTGGTGAGCTTAAATTAAAGTCTTCAGGTTCGCCGATCAAAGATTTTATCTTTAAAGTTCACAATTACTCTCGGTAAATTTTCGTAAAACGAATAATCCAGATGCCAAGAATTATTTTGCAAAAAATATGATCCGCTACAAGACGAAATGGCTTTCTAAGCTTGTCCAATTACAATTGATATAGTATGACGAAAGTATAAAAAACAAAAAATAAATATCGAGTTTTCAATAAAACTAAAAATAATTGTAACAATGTTACAATTATATAATTAGGTAACGAAGTAAATTTCATTTTATTTTGAAAAGTAAATTCCTTAATAGATAATTAATTATTATTAATATTAAATAATAAATTACAATGTTATAAGAATATTATTATTTTATAATTAATTATTACTATTATTTCTCAATTAACTAGATTTTTTTCTTAACAACTTTTTAAATACTAGCACTTTCCCTTAACATTTATTGACCCTTCCCACTAAAACCTTCCCATGAATAAATTTTACTAAAGCGCTATTTCCTTATATATCACAGTGTATATTAAGGTAGTCTATTAAGGTTCTGTATGAAATGTTCCACTCGTCAAGATTAATCATACTCTAAGTTCTGAGTAAGCTTAAATGCTTTAAGTAGAAAAAAAACTTTTATTCAGATTCAGACTTCTAGTAATTCTGAACTTACCCGATTATAAATATTTGGTTTTTTTACTTTTTTATAGTAGTCTTAGTTGACAACAAATTAATTCTTAATTTAACGTAACAAATTTTGAACCCACGTCTCTTGAAAGCTGTCCGAGCGCTCTGACCGCCATGCCATGCGGTCTACATCCAGCTACGTCGACATTCTTATGCAAATCTTTTTTTGTGTTAGCATCTCTAAAAGTGTTCTACAATTATTATTAATAATTTAGAAAAATATAAAGATGTCACAATATATTTATGTAAGCAAGTAGTAAAGTGCGTAAACAAATATTTTGTACCAACACAAAAAATTATACAGAAAAAAGTTATTCAACACAACTCAAGCAAGCTATAAGCAAAACAATTCTTATCCCAACAAGATGTAAATCGCGATGACGTAGAAAAAACAGAGTGGTGTAGGAATTGGGAACAAGGCTCCGTACTGAGCCACTGGCACCGGCAAATTGGTAGATTGACAAACGATGTGGGGGTGATGCTAGCTCGCCGTACATTTTGTTTGTAGTGTCGACTATAAGTTGACGTTACATGGTTTATTAGGCTTGTTCTTGTGGAAAAGTTTAGATGTTTTTCGTTTCAGCTTCATAATTTTTCTTCATCAGGGTAATTGGAGAGATTTTTAGAGTCAAGACTCTCTAATTTCTCTCTCTAATAAGTTGAGTTGTGGAATTTAACGCCGCGTTTTGTCTTTGGTATCAGAGCGGAAAAATGAAAATAATTAAAGTATGATCATTCCACCATGTAGGAATCGAGCGCGCAACTATTCGCTGAAAAGCGTCACGATGGCCTTTAAAAAAAGTGTATATAAAACAAAATACCCTATTTCTATAAAAAATACATAACAAATACAATTTTGAAATGGAATTATTTTAATTTAATTAGTTGCATATGGTCTTTTGAAAAAGTGTAAAAATCACGAAAACTATATATATTGGTAGTTTTTTTCTTAACAACTTCATAATATGTGGATATGGCAAAGAGAGAATTGTAGTACCTTAATTCTGATTTTTAATTCCTATCTAAACATAAATACGAAAGTTATAGCTATATTTATCCAAATTGATAATTCTATAACAAATCACGAAATAGTATTCAAAGAAATCCATTGAATACAGACAAACATACAAAAGTAATGTTTTTATTTTTGTTAGCTTTACACTTTTCCCCGTAGCAGTATAGTCAGAAAGAACTTAATGTCAAGATTTACCGTTCTCCAATTTCTGAGATGGAACTCAACACCGCTCTTTGTCATAAAAATCGAATTATATACTATCCAAAATCACATACTTGTCACTAAAGATCGACAAACCAAACTTATAATACAAAATCGACATACATAAATGCATACAAACACTCATTAAACCACTTTCCGCTCTAATCCAAAAGCTTAAGATTCATTTTCCTTTAACAAGAGATAAATTCAGTAGATCACAGCATCACGGTCCATTGCGTGCGGCGTGGCAGTGTCGCTGTACGACAACACGCCGTTATTACTGGGCGCGTGGACGATACTCATGCATCGTTAGGGTTGTTCCGGTGGGATAGCTATATCAATATGACGTTACGTTGACTGTTCGTGAATTGCTGTTTCTCTATATTTATGTGGACGTTAAGACAAATAGTTAGTTAAAATAAGATTCTTTTAATATACATAGATTAATAACGATTATATATTGAATATTTTGTGTAAGGTATACGCGGCGTTGTGTTTCACCAATTAAGACGCATATCAGGGTAGTTATAGGGAACCTAGTCTTAAGACACTCTGTCCTCCACTCTCCACCCGAAATCAAAGCATTGTGTGTTGAGTGGTGAAATTCAACGTCGTGCTTTGTGTTTGGTACCAGAATTAAATACAATCATTCCCCGAATGGGGATTGTGCCCACAACTATCGCTTTACAGTCAGATATTGTCCCACTGCGCCACGATGGCCTTCTTTCTTTTTTGGTTATCACCCATAATCACACTTTATTTAACAGTTAAACGTTATTTACAGTATAGCAGGGTAGTCAGAGTAAACATTGTGTTAAGACACTCCATTCTCCCCCGCCCGAAATCGAGACATTGCGTGGTGAATGACGGACTTCAACGCCACTCCAACGCGTAGTGTTAGGTTACCACCAGAGTGGAGAAATAAAAATATATAATAATGATTATTCCATGTGGCTAGTCGTGGCCCAGTGGCACAAACGTGTGACCGTAAACGACTGGTTGTGGGTTCGATTCCCACTCGAGAAGTGGAAATTATATATTTCCATTTTCTTCGCTCTGGTGTCGAGGTAAAGCGCGGCGTTAAGTTTCGCCACTTAACACGCAAGCCTCCGAATTCCGCGGAAAGTGGGGAACGGAGTGTCTTTACACTAGGTTCCCTCTGCCTACCCTGATGTTTGCAAAAAAAAAAGATTGTTCCTCCAAAGGGAATCAAACCCAAAACCATCCCGTATA
This sequence comes from Dryas iulia moderata, assembly GCA_019049465.1. NCBI lineage: Eukaryota > Metazoa > Arthropoda > Insecta > Lepidoptera > Nymphalidae > Dryas > Dryas iulia. The sequence continues at coordinate 15,343,452 of CM032429.1, read as the reverse complement.
CAGTCAAAAGTTTACCCATTGCACCATCGCCCCTAACAAGGTCAAGAAAATATTTTCCACTCAAAATTTGAACCCTTAAGTACCCCGTTCTTAATTTACATTCCCACTACTCCATAATAATGTTGAATAAGAAAAAAAACTATATGAATACTTTTTTCATAATAATAGCACGAGCTGCTCGAGCTTTAGCGTAAGTTACTTAAAAAAGAAAAACCTCATAAATATGGGTTAGAAAATTAAAAGACCGTCCGAGACCATTGTTCGGTGACAATATTCAACGTTCCCATTACTGGAATATAATTGGATTTTACACTTTATAACTAATTATACAGTGCAGTGATTATATTAATTTTATGTATTCTGGGGCCAGTCGTGGCGCAGAGGCACAAAGTGTGACTGTAAAGCGACTGGTTGTGGGTTCGATTTTTACTCGAGGAGTGGTAATATTTACTATTACGTGTCCAGGCAAAGTGGCGTTAAGTTTCGCAACTTAACACGCAATGCTTTCAGAACTCGGCGGAATGTGGCGAACAGAATGTCTTAACATTAGGTTCACTCTGCTACCCTGCTATGTAAGGGATACAGCGCGAAGCTATAATATATGATATATTACCTAAAGAAGTTTTACGTCTACTTCTACTTAATATTAACATAAATTTATGTTTGAATGTTTTCTATTTCAACGGATTTTTGTAAATTCCAATATAAAGAATCAATTTGATCTTAAATTCCATCATGCAGCCGATGGTGAAAGGAATGTAAACAAATAAATAAGTATAATATAGAAGGCTGTCCTTTCAGAAAAACTCCTAATATATATAGACAACCATGCTAATAAAATTAAAAAATATATATTGAATTGTTATTCTCAAACAGTGAGACTAAAAATTTATGAAACTTAAAGCGTACTGTAACATCGCAAATTTGTTGTATATTTCTATATATTTAATGTTGAGCACATCTTTAGAACAAACATTTTATTTTAACTGGTACTAGCTCCCATAACATATAAAATACACCGTGGTAAAACAAAATATGGTCATTCCTTATATTGAATTTATTATATTCTTCATACTAACTTTCATCCCCTTCCACCCTTTAGGGGTTGGGTTTTTGAAAAATAGCAGGCTTTTCTTGACCCTCTTGACCCCTGGGTCTTTAACTATTTGCGTTACGAATTTCGTCCAAACGATGTTTGTAAAATGGAGAACGTAGTGATATGTTCTCTTTGAATACCCTGCTATGTTTTATATTAAAAAAATACTATCCACATTTAGTAAACAAGTAATTCCCATTACAATCCAGTAAAACGATAGCTTATCAGTACAATAAAATAAAGGAAAGTTATCGGAAGAATAACCTATGTATGTATAAATGAAGCAAAAACATGACTAGCGAGTAATATCGTGTTCGTCATTAGCGAATTGATTGATTTCATTATGGAATACGCCATTAATAGGAAGAGATCGATGGCTGTAATATATTAACGTGAGAAAATATTTATAAAACATTACTGAGTATTCAGTCATTTTATTATGTACTAGCTGTGTCTGCGACTTCATCCGCGGGGAATTTCACATAAAAGTTATAATTCTAAAATAAAATAAGTCTAAATTAGTAAGTAAGATATTAACAAAAATACACAGACAGACAAAGAAAAATTGTGAAAGGTATAGTTTTTATATGTACCGTGTACAAAAAAAACTACAATTTTATTTATTTGTATAGACTTACTATTTTTGTTCTATTACAACTGACTACATTATTGCAATTAATAACGCATCAGACATCACACTATCGTGGAGCATTTACAGTGTCTGAGAGTAAACGTTTGCAAGTTCGATTTCCACTTGAAAGACTTCTTCCCACATAAAAGACGACAGTGGATAGTGATTCGTCACCAAAAAAATAAAAGTAGCTCATCACTCTCTTTGTGCTTCCAACGAAACCAAATTGTATACGTAATTATCATATTAATATAATATCAAAATATGGTTCCAATTAATTTAATTACGATATGCTTCATTAGCAGAATTGAGGAGAGCAAATTATCAATGTTGCCTCGTCATGCTTAAGCTGGCAAAGTGAAATTCATACCTTTACTGTATGAATAACTTAAATTTATGTATTTTGATTAAAATTTCAGCTATAATATGATACATAAGCAGCGCAGTGTAAAAGTCTGACTGTATAATAGATAGTTTTAGATTCGATGCCCACTCGGGAGATTTTTATTTAATAATACGCATTTTTCTACTCTGGTAACAAGATTGGGGCCAGTCGTGGCGCAGTGGCACGAATGTGTAAACGACTGGTCGGGGGTTCGATTCTCACTCGAGGAGTGGAAATATTTAGTATTTCCATTTCTTCGCTCTGGTATTGGAGGTAAAGTGCGGCGTTAAGTTCTGCCACTTAATACGCAATGCCTCCGAATTGGGCGGAAAGTGGGGAATGAAGTGTCTTAACACTAGGTTCTCTCTGCCTACCCTGCTTTTTGCGGGATACTAAAAAAACAAGATAAAGTGCGGCCTAGAATTCTAGAGAGAATTCTATCACTCAACACACAATATCTCGAGATGCAGGAAAGTGGAGAATGGAGTATCTTGACACTATCTTCTCTATGCTTACTCGATTATGTTGGAAGTTATTCCTAAAACACGAGTGTGACTGTAAACGACTGGTGTAACAATCTCCCCCTTTCATCATACCTGAAACGTTTGAAAATATATAAATAATTAAAAAATTAATAAATTATAATTGTGGCTCGTGATTCGTCTCGCGGTTAGGACCTTTATTATTGCTTTCGTAAGTAACTCAAGATCTTTAAGAGATTCAGAGGTAACAGTGCCAAGAAATGTTCAAGTTATAATATATTAAATTCCTTTCAGGAGAGTTGACAGCAATTGCAGTATCATAACCTTTTCCGTTGTAATCGACCAGAGCTTGTCTTAGGGAAAGCTGAGGTCTCGTCTTATTTATCCTCTCGTTACAGTTATCTAATTTGAGAGTCATAACAAGGGGAAAAATAGCTTAGTGGCCCCACCCCGCCACATGCCGTGAATTCCGACCGATCATCGGACCCGACCGACCAAACATTGAACCCTCCGATGCGCAACGGAACAGTTCACGTATATGATACTTACAATGCCTCAGCAAAAGATCAATTATTAGCTAGCTGTCCGTCCGTAGTCGTCCCTTATCGTTTTATACGAATATTTAATATTATTAGTTTCCTTTTACTTTTTAAATTTAAATTAGATATTATATTTCTAAGGTACTTGTTACGCTTCTTATATATTATGTTATATTTGTGATTTATGATTTGCTATTGATTGGTTTGTGAGATCAATATAATTCATCGGGTTGTGAGGCCGATATACGTAATTACTTTATGAGATCAATATGAGTCATCGGGTTGTGAGGCCGATATACGTCATTGATTTGTGCGATCAATATCCCTAATTCATCGGGTTGTGAGGCCGATATACGTCATTGATTTATGAGATCAATATAATTCATCGGGTTGTGAAGCCGATATACGTCACTGGTTTGTGAGACCAATGAATTCGTCGGGTTGTGAAGCCGATATACATTACTGGTTTGTGAGACCAATGAATTCGTCGGGTTGTGAAGCCGATATACGCCACTGGTTTGTGAGACCAATGAATTCGTCGGGTTGTGAAGCCGATATACGTTACTGGTTTGTGAGACCAATATAATGTAAGTCGCTGGTTTGCATATCAGTTCGAACGCACAACCACACGGTGGCTGTTTGATTTATTTAACCGCACAGCACACGCGTAGCAGTCGTTTGTCAAAGCCAATATTTAAACTTAGTCAAATGTCTCCGACATCAGTTATCAGTTTGCTTTAAGCTTACGGAACCCCGACAATCGTATGCCACGAGTTATACCAATATCCGACTTTGTACAAGTGCTTATGTAGCACAAGACAGCATCAGACAAGGGACCACAAACTTACATTCACATAGCGGATCACTTTACCAATCGCGTCAGCCTCAGTGATGCCAAGCAGTATCGGGACACCGACATCGGTTATCAAAAAGCTATAAACTTATTGAACCCACGACAATCGTGTCACAAATTATACCAATGCTGTCGCCGTACGAGCTCCCTCACGGAACGCAAGACAGCGTCAGACATGATACATTTAACCAACACTGCTATAGCGGTTCACTTTACTAAACGCGTCAGCCTCGGTGCTGCTAAAGAACATTAGATCATGTCAAGACATCGGTTATCCGTAAACTACCAGCTCACCAAACCCTGACAATCGTAAACCATTGTATGACGCAGCGTGCTATACATTTAATTATATTCTTATAAATTTTACCCTTTTAAAACCCATCTTACTACAAAATCTTTATTCTTTAAACGCAACTTATATATTAATATATTTTTTAATAGTACTTAATCTTTCAATATACCAATACTTTATATATTTCATATTATTAACGATAATGTAAACTAAAATGCCCATACAACACTATTTAAAGATGGCGGAGCGTCGCGGCATACGCTTTTACTTATAAATATTGTAAATTTGATAAATTTCATAATATAAATAACCTTCCTAACATCGAATACTCTTAATATTATTATTTACCTCATAATATATATTCTTGTATTTAATTAGTTATCATTTCATATTCATTTTATGCAAATTTTCTATTAATAATACAAATAAACTTACCAAGAAAATCTTCTTAATTAAAATTATGCATCTTACCAATCATGAATGTCATAAACTATTATATTTCGATCCTATTACATTTTATATGTTAAATTTACTAATTAAATATCCACTTCCTTGTATTAAATTAATATTATTTGCAATTTAATTTCAATAATTTCCTAAGCGTCTTTTTATTGCGTCATCCTCCCGCCAAGCTCCATTTCTTTTTTTTTTTTTTTTTCATTTACTTATAACCTGCCAGTATGGCATTCAGCCTACATAACATTTATAAAAATATTAATTACTTTTTTATTAATTATTTAAATATATAAAATAAAATACTATTTTTAAATTATTAAATTAAATTAAATTATTCAGTAAAAATATTTTATAAATATTCCTACGTATATTTATGTACAGTATGGATTGTTACATTCAACCCCCTAAATTCTATGAAGTTTATCGGAATAGAATTTACTAAACCTTTAAAATTTATTGCCAACCCCCAGACTTTATACGCTCTATCTTACACTCTCTTTCCCCGGTGTGGATACTACTAAAACTGTCAACCCCCTGACCTTACAACCCCCCAACCTTAAGATTCTTAAAACACTGTTAACCTCCTCTGTCTCACTCCATTTCACGGACAACAAATTGTAGGCAAAAGCCCACTTTTAAAGTTTATGGTAAAGCCGTTTTGACCATCCTGGTCACGGCACCAAATTGTAACTGGTCTCCCCCCTTCAACGAACTCATCCCTTCATCGATCTGAAATGTTTGAAAATATATTAATCAAATCATGCCTTGGCTCATGATACGTCTCGCGGTTAGGACCTTTATTATTGTTTTCGTAAGTAACTCAAGATCTTTAAGAGATTCAGAGGTAACAGTGTCAAGAAATGTTCAAGATATAATATATTAAATCCCATCAGGAGAGTTGACAGCAATTGCAGTATCATAAACCTTTCCGTTGTAATCGACCAGAGCTTGTCTTAGGGAAAGCTGAGGTCTCGTCTTATTTATCCTCTCGTTACAGTTATCTAATTTGAGAGTCATAACAAGGGGAAAAATAGCTTAGTGGCCCCACCCCGCCACATGCCGTGAATTCCGACCGATCGGCGGACCCGACCGACCAAATATTGAACCCTCCGAGACGCAACGGAACAGTTCACGTATATGATACTTACAATGCCTCAGCAAAAGATCAATTATTAGCTAGCTGTCCGTCCGTAGTCGTCCCTTATCGTTTTATACGAATATTTAATATTATTAGTTTCCTTTTACTTTTTAAATTTAAATTAGATATTATATTTCTAAGGTACTTGTTACGCTTCTTATATATTATGTTATATTTGTGATTTATGATTTGCTATTGATTGGTTTGTGAGATCAATATAATTCATCGGGTTGTGAGGCTGATATACGTAATTACTTTATGAGATCAATATGAGTCATCGGGTTGTGAGGCCGATATACGTCATGGATTTGTGCGATCAATATCCCTAATTCATCGGGTTGTGAGGCCGATATTCGTAATTAGTTTGTGAGATCAATATAATTCATCGGGTTGTGAAGCCGATACACGTCACTGGTTTGTGAGACCAATGAATTCGTCGGGTTGTGAAGCCGATATACGTTACTGGTTTGTGAGACCAATGAATTCGTCGGGTTGTGAAGCCGATATACGCCATTGGTCTCACAAACCAATGAATTCGTCGGGTTGTGAAGCCGATATACGTCACTGGTTTGTGAGTCCAATATAATGTAAGTCGCTGGTTTGCATATCAGTTCGAACGCACAACCACACGGTGGCTGTTTGATTTATTTAACCGCACAGCACACGCGTAGCAGTCGTTTGTCAAAGCCAATATTTAAACTTAGTCAAATGTCTCCGACATCAGTTATCAGTTTGCTTTAAGCTTACGGAACCCCGACAATCGTATGCCACGAGTTATACCAATATCCGACTTTGTACAAGTGCTTATGTAACACAAGACAGCATCAGACAAGATACTACAAACTAACATTCACATAGCGGATCACTTTACCAAACGCGTCAGCCTCAGTGATGCCAAACAGTATCGGGACACCGACATCGGTTATCAAAAAGCTATAAACTTATTGAACCCACGACAATCGTGTCACAAATTATACCAATGCTGTCGCCGTACGAGCTCCCTCACGGAACGCAAGACAGCGTCAGACATGATACATTTAACCAACACTGCTATAGCGGTTCACTTTACTAAACGCGTCAGCCTCGGTGCTGCTAAAGAACATTAGATCATGTCAAGACATCGGTTATCCGTAAACTACCAGCTCACCAAACCCTGACAATCGTAAACCATTGTATGACGCAGCGTGCTATACATTTAATTATATTCTTATAAATTTTACCCTTTTAAAACCCATCTTACTACAAAATCTTTATTCTTTAAACGCAACTTATATATTAATATATTTTTTAATAGTACTTAATCTTTCAATATACCAATACTTTATATATTTCATATTATTAACGATAATGTAAACTAAAATGCCCATACAACACTATTTAAAGATGGCGGAGCGTCGCGGCATACGCTTTTACTTATAAATATTGTAAATTTGATAAATCTCATCATATAAATAACCTTCCTAACATCGAATACTCTTAATATTATTATTTACCTCATAATATATATTCTTGTATTTAATTAGTTATCATTTCATATTCATTTTATGCAAATTTTCTATTAATAATACAAATAAACTTACCAAGAAAATCTTCTTAATTAAAATTATGCATCTTACCAATCATGAATGTCATAAACTATTATATTTCGATCCTATTACATTTTATATGTTAAATTTACTAATTAAATATCCACTTCCTTGTATTAAATTCATATTATTTGCAATTTAATTTCAATAATTTCCTAAGCGTCTTTTTATTGCGTCATCTTCCCGCCAAGCTCCCTTTCTTTTTCTCTTTCTTTTTCATTTACTATAACCTGCCAGTATGGCATTCAGCCTACATAACATTTATAAAAATATTAATTACTTTTTTATTAATTATTTAAATATATAAAATAAAATACTATTTTTAAATTATTAAATTAAATTAAATTATTCAGTAAAAATATTTTATAAAAATTCCTACGTATATTTATGTACAGTATGGATTGTTACACTGGTTGTGGGTTCGATTCCCACTCGAGGAGTGGAAATTATATTTCCATTTTCTTCGCTCTGGTGTCGAGGTATAGCGCGGCGTTAAGTTCCGCCACTTAACACGCAAGCCTCCGAATTCGGTGGAAAGTAGGGAACGGAGTGTCTTAACACTAGGTTCCCTCTGCCTACCCTGCTGTGTGCGGGATATAGCGTGAAGCTATTTTATTCCTAAAGCTGATAAAAAGACATGTTCCTTGGCGGTTAGCAAGAAGAAATCTATAATTAATAAGGTAATCATAGAAAAGATAATGTCCGAAAACGTTCTCATATGACTCATGAGAACGTTTTCTGACATTATGTTTTGACTCAAGGGACAGGAAAATTTAAAACACTGATAAAAATATTGAAATGAAATATTACGCTGAGTTCCACCACTCATCCTACAATATTTTGAATTTAAGTGAGACATACAACATAGAAAACACAGTGTCTAGACACTAGGTTCTTCTTGACTATCCTTCTTTCTAAAAACATGTAAAAGATATGCCTTCAAAGACTAACATTAGAAAAAGTTCTCTATTTCCATTACTAAAATGAAACGTAACGTAAGGAGTACCTCCTTTAAATGGCTCCTTTACTATTGGAGTGCAATATACCAGATGAACCGATCTTGAATTTCCAAAGATTGAGCCGAGATCAGGCTTCATCAAACATTTCAAGTTTCTTTGTAAGTATTATTGTTAGGTTGAAGTAAGAGCTCTTTGCATTATGGAAGTAATATGTTAAGTTATATAATTATGTTAATATGAAAAACTGTCAAGTATTTAATTACAAACATTAAAAAAAAGCAACATTCTTTTTTATTATCAATATTTTAACAAAATGAAATAATTTCCAAAAAATATAAAGTAGCTTAAATTATGTTTTCTTTTTTATAATACAAAACCCAAGCGCCTTGTTTTTCATTTCCTAAGAGTATGAGAAATATTTTTTTTAAATCTTATTCTAACAACAAAAATAAGTTGTAATAAAGCGTATAAAAAAATCGACGTAGGTGGTAATAGAACGCATGGCTCAGCGCTGAGAGTGACGGTATCAGGAGGCGCGGGTTGGAATTCCGCTTCGTTCGAATTTTCATACGTTTTTAAATGACTTTTTGTATTCTCTTTATTTTTCAGTTTACCACTTTTTCCTATATAGCAGGATAGTAGAGAGAACTTAGCGTCAATGTACTCATTCTTTACTTATCGTCCGACAAAAAAAATTGCTTCTTAAGCAGCCTAATTCAAAGTTGTGCTTAGTGTTGTCACTAGAGCGGCGAAATGGAAAATAATTTAAATACAACTATTTCCTTGAATGGGAATAGAACCTACAATCATCACGAATACGATGGACGCTGTTACTTTGCCACAATGACCTCATTTGATCAATGACCGCTTCCTACAATATTATTATTAAAAACCAAATTTTATATGAAGCTTTTCACTAATTAATTCATGATTCCAATAAGAATCTGTTTTCGAAGTTAAGTAAGGGTGAATAATTAAAATTTTGTGTTTATACGCGGAAGCGATCGCACAGGCTTCTTTATAATATAAGAACTCCGATAAAGTTATATTTTCAGACATGAATCTCAGGTTATTTTTATAATTTTCTATAATTTTGAAAGGAAACAAATACATTTATTTAATTTTGTTCTCGTTGTTTTCAACAGTGTCTTGTTAAAACTTTGCATTAACTTTTTATATATGTATGGCGTTTGATAGACATATTAACGTTACATTATATAAAATGTGTTTATTTATTGTAGCAGTATACGGATAAAAATTATATATATTAAAAATTACATTCTGTGTTCAGTGTCGGTACTCAAAGCCGTCTATGTCTTCTTAGCAGAGCAGAGCAATTAAAATAATTTTAATATATCATTCCCCTAAGTGGGAATCTATCCCGTTATCAATGGCATTTACAGCCAGATAATTTTACTGTCAGTCTTTGGTGATAACGACGGAAGTGGAAAATGCAGTGTCTTGACACTACGTTCTTTATGACTAAGATCAGAAAGGGCGAGAAAGTACAGAAAAAAGTAATAACTATATCGTTTAAATTTGATTATTTTAATACTGCTGCAATTTATTCCAACAATTTAGCTTTCTTTTTACCTATCAAAACGTATGATATAAAAATAAAGCTCCCGTTGCGTCGACTCAAATAATTAAAAAATGGGTTCAAAAGTTTGAAAAAAAAGGTACAATGATAATTTAAAATATTGTACATTATTCTTCCTTTCTTTATATGTATGTGAACATCCAGTTAATCATTTTATTAAAAACGATATTTGACCATAAAACAATTATGAGCTGCATTTAGGCAGAAAAACAAATATAAAATATTATGAAAATATTATATAAAACAATATTATGGTAGAGGATTTTGTATTATTATTTATAACCTATTTTTAATTTCTTCATTCATTTATAACAAAGGTACGTCACTAATTCAGATGGAAAGAGGCGAGCGGAGTGGCTTGACACAAAATGCTTTCTTCTATCTTGCTAGAAAAAGCCAGAATCTTAACAGAAAAAGAAAGCCACAATTGTTATGCGCCAAAACCGCATCACAATCAAACAAGACAAAAAAACACCATCTCATAATAATTTGAAGCACGCAAGGACTCGCTTCCCATTATTTTTCAATTTTTTCAGGTTTCATTCAGGATTAGTCGGCGCGAGAATACCTTTAATTTTGACTAAGTAAAGTAAATTCAACTTGGCAACAATGGCCGTCACTAATATAAGCATACTTAATACAGAATGCGGCGAAGCGCTGCGTTTATAACGTTATTTTTTTTGGCTTCACGCTGTATCCCGCACACAGCAGGGTAGGCAGAGGGAACCTAGTGTTAAGACATTCTGTTCCCCACTTTCCGCCGAATTTCGGAGGCATTGCGTGTTAAGTGGCGAAGCTTAACGCTACACCTTGTCTTTTCACCAGAGCGAAGAAATTGGAAATGTTAAATATTAATATTCGCCTATGGGGAATGGATAATGAAATATTTATATGTAAATATTGACGTTGTGTCTCAGTTTATGATTTTTTCCGAATTTGGACAAAGGAATACAAGCTGACATAAAAAAAATGTTTACTTACTAGAATTTAAGTAAACATTTACTGTATGTTGTGTACTATTGCATATTGAGGGTATTCAAATAATAGTAGTGGCTGCGTCCACTTTATAAGCTAGTGCAGAAAGCGAGTAAAGGAGTGCGTACAAGCCAATAAATTACATTCCATCATTTGCCCCCTATTTTTTGCCGGAAGTCAACACCGCGGTTCATACACTAAGTTAATGCCTATATCATTAAATCGTATCCTACATCGCAGGGTAGTACGAGATTATTTAGTGTCAACCAAGTGTTTTCTCCTTTTCTACCCGAAACCTAGACCTTGCCTGTGAAGTAATAGTACTTAACGCGTTTTCCTCTTTTTACCAGAGCGGGCACTTGTAACTCTAAAAATATTATTAATTATACGTATACTAATTAATGGTCGATGGGACACAAAACAATTTTCACTTTTACCCCAATTAAATTTTCAAGAAATTATCGTGCACTGAAACATATAAAAACTAATAACAAAGAACCAAGATTTGAACCAGTACCACTTTGATGGTGTCCTAGGATGTTACTCAACTAACCTATACGTTCTCATCTTACCACTTCATGAGACAATAAAGCGACAAAATTCTGGAATAAAATCTAGAAATGTATAAGTAAGTATAAAATTATAATGTATTTAAAGGTTATTACGGAGACCGCCTCATTTGAATTTTCATTTCCGTAAAAATTAAACATTAAAATCGCATTACAAATGCAAATGAACAAAGAAATCCGCCAGCTGTTCATATAAAATGAAACTCCAATTCACGAGTTACGCGTCTTGTATGATGTACGCAGCCTCCCTGAATGTATCATAGATGAAAACTTGGAAAAGTTATAAGTTCTTGTATGGAAATATGTTATATATTAAAATTATTTTGTTTTTATAGTTTAAAAGAGAAATTATTAAAGAGAATATCCAGACACTTAGAAAACGTATATTTTTTTTTCTAGACACTCTCGTTTTTAGATATTCATGTACTAGAACGGAGATATAAAAATAATTTATTTTTTATCATTCCCCAACGGTAATTGAACCCTCACCAAAGGTAATTACCTTTCCAGTCAGATGCTGTTCCGCTGTTATAATTATAGTATTTGAGCTTAACACCATTGTAAAATAGTGAGGATATGAGTCGCTCAACCAACAGATGTAAATTATATTCTACCACGTATATTTGACATATATTATGTACAAAAAAATTGGGCGGAGAATGTTATATACATTATGATTTCGACAGGCATCTTAAGATGTAAAGAAAAATCACGATGTAAAAAAAAATATGTAACACCATCTATATACAGGATGAATGGCCTGATTTTTGAAATTTCAATGCGTAAATTATAAATAAATTTTAGTCTTTCAGTCAAAGACCTGACCTGGTGTCAAGACACTCCGTCCTCTAGTTTTCATCTGGAACTGAACTCCGCGAAAAACTCCGTAAAGTTGATTTCGGAAAATACTGAGCGCTCTCCCATAATCATCGAAAAACCATCACGTAAAACTTAAGCTACGTACTTTGACTTCGGCTGTGTGTTTTGTTAGTCACTTAGTAACTAATTATAGTTCTTTTTTTTTGCTTCACGCTGTTTCCCAGCCAGCCAAGTATCTTTTTAGCACACAGCAGGGCAGGCAGAGGAAACCTAGTGTTAAAACACTCCGTTCCCCACTTTCTACCGAATTCGGAGGAAAAAAAATGGAAATATTAAATATTTCCACTCCACGAATGGGAATCGAACCCATAACCAGTCGTTTACAGTCACACGCTTGTGCCACTGGACCACGACGGACTACAATTATAGTTCTTAAGTTTTCTTATTTTTAGTTGATAATCATAAAAAAATGATATATTTCTTCTTTACAATATTTTTACATCCTTTCCCTCCTGTTCTATGCCTCAGTAACACATGTTCGCGAAATAAATTTATGTGCGGGAAGCCGTTGAATTTTATAGTCAGGAACAAAGTTGTCGGTTATAGCGACTTAACATTTCTGCGTAACTTATGTATGTACGAGTACGTCTTACGTCTTACTCTGGTTATTAAGATGTTATGGAGCATTTAGAGTTGCTAGAAGACAAGATATCAAACGTTTCTCATATTATATATAGTAGATGTGTTCATAATTTTAGTGTTATATCTACTTAGTTATTATTTTTGGTTAAAAGTTTATATTTTGGTTAATAAGTTTATATATTGACGATACACGATAGGACGTTGTTTGACTATAACCACTATGCTCAACCATAGTGGTTTTACTAACATCTGAGATGATTATATAATAGATTTTTTTTAGCTTCACGCTGTATCCCGCAACACCAGCATAGGCAGAGGGAGCCTAGTGTTAAGACACTCCGTTCCCCACTTTCCGCCGAATTCGGAGGCATTACGTGTTAAGTGGCGAAAGTTAAAGCCACGCTTTGCCTCGACACCAGAGCAAGGAAAATGGAAATGTTAACTATTTCCACTCCTCGAATGGGAATCGAACCCACAAACAGTCGCTTTACAGTCACACTTTGTGCCACTGCGCCACGATTGGCTCGTAATCCATACTTATATTATAAATGCGAAAGTCTGTGTGTTTGTCTGTCATGCTTTCACGGCTAATTTACCGGTCCGATTTGGATGAAATTTAGAATGAAAGTAGTAAAAGTTACTGGGTCTAACATAGGCTACTTATTTTTTCAAAAATCAACCGCTAAAGGGTTGAAATAGGGGATGAAAGTTTATATGAAAAATCTAAACCGCTTGACCGATTATAATGAATTTTGGCATAAATATAGTTGATAATCTAAGCTTAAACATAGGCTACTTTATTTTTCAAAAACCCACCCCCGAGGTTTGCAATATAACGAAGCAGTTATGTAGTTCACGCGGCGAAGCCGCGAGCGGGCCGCTAGTTCTTTATATTTTTCTTAATTAAATTTACGTATTCATAGGTAATCGTGGCATAATAGGATGTTAGTCTAAATGCAATGGTTGTTAGTGCTAACAATACTAGATATGATTATATTTATATTAGATTCATTTTTTCAATTTAAAAAAAAAACGAGAAGTTGGGTTCTGGAACACATCATTTAATATCTCGAATCATTAGTATTAAGTAGGTAAAAATGGTATTGACAATAGGTACGAATCGATCAAGAATTCCGTATACTCTGCAATAGAAATATATAACTCTTTGTCATGTGTCGATTTCGGACGAATAATGAGGAACAGTCTCCACTTAACACGAGATATTGCGCACCTAGTCTTAGCTACCCAAGCAGAGAAATGAAAATAATTTAGGGATATTATTATTTCTCTAGTATTAAAATATTGAAGTATACAACTGAATTCGTTTCTAAGTTTACTTTAAAAAACAGTAAAGCTTGAACAAAATGTACTTAACATTTTATTGTTTCGCGGAACCTCCTGTACGTATTTAAATCACGATTACCGCAATCATTTTTCAATTATGCCTGGAAAAGGTAAAACAATGGTTTTTATAATTAAATTTATTATATTTTTTTCTTTAATGCGCCTTCTGAATCTGATGGAATAACTTGAGGTGGAGATTAAGTCCATCATTTCAAAACGTATTTATGTTTCTATTTGAAATTTGCAGCCAGTAAAATAATAAAGTATTTTGTAAGCTGCAGAGTTTTTCCCATACATATATTAGTATAGTCATAGAGAACCTAGCGTCAACACAATCTGTTCTTCATATCCTGCCCGGATTTGATACATTGCATGTAGAATGGTGACGTTCAACGCCGTCTTTTATTTTATAAAAGAGAACTACAAATGGAATGGAATGAAAATTATTTAGAAAAGAGAAATGGATATAATTAAATATCGCAACTCCACCGAGCGGGAATCGAATCCACAACCAATACTAATTGCGTTTACAATCTGATGCTGTTCCACTGCGCCTTGGCTATCTATGGCCTCGGAAAAGAAAAACTATTGACAGAGTCATATAGAATTCCTCGTTTCTGTATATTATCCATACTGATAGGCAAAGAGACAATTTTTGTTAACGATTTTTTTTAAATAAAATAATATATTGTTAATAGCAAAAGTAAAGTATATTATTTCTCACTTATCTCACATAATATGATAAAAATGCAGAATTTAGATTAAACATAACATAACAAACATGAAAAAGTTAAATATAAAAAATTAGAACGGAATAATTTTCCGCGAGTGTAAAAAGTAGTCAGTAACTACCATTAAAACTACCAGGAAAAGGCTTAATGGAAATAGAATTTCCTGTATCAGTACACCTGAAGGAAGTTTATTGACCGAGCACGATTAACTACTCTAAAATTATTAAATTCGTATATATTTTCTTCAACTTTAATACCATTTTAGTGTAGACTAAAAATCATAAAGAAATATTGGTCAAAAATATTTTTTAAAAACGTATAACTTATGTACAACGTATTACTTGAGCGCTTACCTTATCAAGATTGTAGCCACAGGTTCGAATCATACTGCTTTTAATTATTTATAAGTTTTCTTGATAAGTTTTCATATCTTACTGTAAGAATAACACTTTGAATAACACTTTGTACATTAAAATTTAACACTTCATTCATTTTTACACACACTAACCACTAGACGTACACATTTATATAAAGTATATATATATATATATATATATATATATATATATATATATATAATATATATATATATATATATATATATATAGATATATAGATAGATATAGCGATATATATATATCTAGATATATATATATATATATATATATATATCTATATATCTATATCTATCTATCTATATATATATATATATATCTATATATCTATATATATATATATATCTCTAGTATATATCTATATATATATATATATATATAACGCGTAGTGTTCACGTCTACGGGGTTGTACTATTTTCTTGATAAGTAGCTATGACCGCATATTGGTGTCATATGATATATGTGCACATGTTTAATAACAATAATTTAAAAGTAACAAACAAATAAACAAACAAACAAGTCGCCGTTCCGTCGCGGGTATATTAAATTTTTATTTTTCGGATATTTTCAATTTGGGCGTTGTAATACATTAAAAATACGGAGCCGCCATCTTGGATGTTCCTTAATGTTGGTTTTAGAAAGACGTCAAACAGATAACAATGCTTTGTTTTAAAAAATATTTTTTTCATCAGCTTCGCGCTTTTCCCATATAGCGTCAAGAGAGAGCCTAGTGTTAAAACACTCCATCCTTCACTTTCCGCCCGAAACTAAAACATTCAACAGCGCAACTTAACGCCGCGCTTTACCTATAACACTAGAGAGAAGAAAAGAATATAATCTTTTCTTAAATAATTGACCAATAAGAAAATTATAGAAAATATCATGAAAACCACTAACTTTAAATGTCTTTCCAAGCATTTTCTTGCCTTCAAAATTTGATTCTTTTGATGCAAATCTCAAAACCAATTACGGGCATGCGGGCAACGTTTGAGCTTGCACCCGCATCGGTGAGCGCCTGAGCTTAGGTAAAGCATATTCTTTGTTGTAAGTGGAATTTTGATTGGTAAAGAAGAATTTCGTATGAATTCAGGATATCGTGGTGCAGTGGGAAGATATGTGTAATCGTGATTGGTTGTGGGTTCGATTTCTACTAGGAGGAATTATTGTATTTCAATTATTTCTTTAATCTGGTGAAACAGAAAAAAAAAGTTTTGAATGAGACACTAGAGAGAGAGAACCTTCTCCGACTACCCAGGTATGTGGGAAAAAATATGAAATGGAGACAACTATTTTAATTATTAAAAGTGAATTTAAAATTCTTTAAAATGAAGTAAATATTTTTAAAGTACTGCTATATTCTTAAAAATGCTTAACAAGTATAAGTATATATCTTGCTAAACGATTGTTATAAGAAATAATGTTTGGGTGGTAAAAATTTTAAGAATCTTTTAATTCTACAGAGAGGCTAAAAACCGAAAAAAATCCCGCATCGTTATTTTTTTTTATACACTATCTATATTTTTCTTATCCATAGTTGGTATGGTAACATTTTTTTTTTATTATTTTATGTTTTTTTAATTATTTTTTTAGCTTCACGCTGTTTCCCTTGCAGGGTAGTCAGAGAGAACGGAGCGCCAAACGCTACGTCTACTAGACGGTAACATGTCTATTATAATTGAGTTTTGATATATTCAATATGATATACACTCGTATTATATACGAGTGTACGCGAATAAAAAAAAACTTCTAACTTTTTAACGAAAATATGCAGCAGTATTAAATTTGCCATAACTCAAATTTTATAAGGGGGAAAAGTACATAAAGTATTCTTTCCTATAATGCATTAGACACATATTCAAATAAACATTACTTACACTACTAAAATTATACTTTTACATAAAGTGACATACGCGTCGCTAAAGCTACCTATATTTTACTCTTTAATGGTCACTATTTAGAGAAGTGTAATTAGTAATTAGCTTCACGCTGTATCCCGCACACAGCAGGGTAGGCAGAGGGAACCTAGTGTTAAGACACTCCGTTCTCCACTTTCCGCCGAATTCAGAGGCTTTGCGTGTTAAGTGGCGGAACTTAACGCCGCGCTTTACCTCGGCACCAGAGCGAAGAAAATGGAAATAATAAATATTTCCACTCCTCGAGTGGGATTCGAATCCACAACCAGTCGTTTACAGTCACACGCTTGTGCCACTGACAGCTGCTTGTGTAAATAGCCCCAATAGTAAATAAATAATTATTTTTAAAAATCATAATTTTAAATTCTCAAGAAACTGATGAATTAAATGAATAAATCTTGTCCCAAGGAAAACCATGTATCCCAAGATAAATTATTGTAAGCAGGACACAAATAGACCTGTATTTTTAGCTTTATTATGATTTGTGTGGATGTTACGCATAAGTAAAGAAATATGACATTCCATTTTCCTGTACACGAGGTCGGGCTTTCTCTATTACGAAAATTTGTATTACTTTATTCATATGAAGCTTTTTGTTTTGTTTAAACCTTATAATACGTTGGGGTGCGGCGATATTATGTTCGATATATATTTTTTGAATATTAACTTTCGTACTGAAAATTTAATAATTTTTGTAATTGAAGTATTTGAAATGGCATATTTTCAATAACGTGTATTGCCTACATTTTATTGAATACATAAGATCCTACCTTGTGTTTCCCGCTTTCAGCCTCAATAGAATTCATTGCGTGTTAAGAGACTGAAGTTAATTCCGCGCTTATTAGGGCATAGAAATAAAAAAAACAATTTAAATATGGTCATTGCCGTGTGTAAAAGATGGAAGTGAGGAATATAACCCACGACCATCGAACATCAACCGACAAACCACTACCCAACCGCACTGAGTCACAATAGACTATTAAATTAAATTAAATTAAATTAAATTAAATTAAATTAAATTAAATAGCTTCACGCTATATCCCGCACACAGCAGAGGGAACTTAGTGTTAAGACACTCCGTTCCCCACTTTCCGCCGATTCAGAGGCTTGCGTGTTAAGTGGCGGAACTTAACGCCGCGCTTTACCTCGACACCAGAGCGAAGAAGATGGAAATATCATTTCCACTCCTCGAGTGGGAATCGAACCCACAACCAGTCGTTTACAGTCACACTCTTGTGCCACTAGGCCACGACTGGCCACTATTAAATATATATAATAATATATAATTAAAATTTCCTATTAAATTAGAATTTAGAATATTGAATAAATCAAGTTGTTTAAGTTATCTCTAAGGGTAATCGTGATTCCTAAAAAGGAAACAATTATGCTGTTAAGCATTTGTGTAATTCCTAACTTATATTTCAAGGAATTTAAGTCTGCACAAAATAAGATAAGTCAGCTCTCAGACGTTTCAAAGCCACTTCGCAATCTACTAAATTGTTCTTGATTTTTCAAGTCTTCGAGAGGCTGTTTGAAGTAGCACGGCCTTGAGGTTACTTTTTGTTTTCATCTATATATACAATTTTATCCGATAAACGGAGAGTAATATCTAAAATATATTTTATTGATCCAATTTACGTTATTTCCTACATAATAAGGTAAGCAGAGAGAACCTAGCGTCAATTCACTCCACTTTTCGCTGTCATTATATACATGGAGTTGTAAAACGGAACACCGTGTTTTGTATTGGTTTGTCAATGAATCGATTATTCACTATTTCCTGTCTTTTTTTACAAAGCTCAAAGTTCAACAAAATACAACACTGCCTAGCCGTATCAATAGAATCAGAAAGAAAAAATAGGTAAGTATGCAGGCTGTTGATTTAATATAGAAAATTCAATTTAAAAAATTCAAAATTTCGTTAAGTAATAGTAAGAAATAAAAATAATACTTTTTTCCTTGACGATTTTTCTCGCGTATCCAAATAAGTAGAAGCTACTATTAACACATTCTGTTCTGCGTTTTCCTTCTAAAATCAATCCATAGTGTGAAGTAGCAAAGCAAGTAGCAAAGCGCTTCCTTAGAACGAGAACCAAACTCGCATCCAATCGCATCAACATTCAACCACTGCACTATGACCTCAGAAAAGTAAATACCCAAAATATAATACGAAAACAAACAATTGCTTTTAAGCTAAGCAACTAGACTTTGCTCTGCTCTTCACTCCACCTGTACCAGACGTGATAATACAGTCAAATGTATGTACTGCCTATACAAATGTTTGGAGATGCCTGCTTCAGGTATATCATATATGTATATGAATTATTTTTGCCTGTAGTTTTAGTTTTGCTTTGCTTTCTGTCTTTTTTTAGCGATGTATCCCGCACACAGAAGAGTTGGCAGAGGGAACCTAGTGTCAATACACTTCGTTCCCCACTTTCCGCCGAATTCGGAGGCTGTAGGTGATAAGGTGCACTTTTGAATGGACTGTATGTATATTAGGATGAATGAAAAAATAACAAACGTGTGTCTCTGATGAAAATGTATTAAGCGACTAGTTTTTTAAACACGATATGGATTATTATAAATACGCAACGGATACAACATGCCGCCCACCAAAAAGGACTCTAGTACTTTTGACAATACAAATTAATGAATTTACTGCTATACAATAAATCATGAAAATCTTTAGTTAAATAGGTGATGAGACCAGCAGTTGCGTAGGACAAGTTAGTTAAAAAATCTATCACATAAAATTCTCCAATAACAAATAGGTATGTACGTTTAACTTTAACGCTTTTAACTCGAGCAATAACAATGAAATTTAAAACTAATTGTGTGTAAAAATAAAGTAAATATTTATGAATAGTCAATAGGTAATGGACATAGTTTAGATACAGTTCTTTTAGTCACTGCACTTCCACTTTTAACACTGTACACTCTAGTGAACCCGTCGGAACCGGGATGTTTATCAATTATACGTTCTAAGGACCATTTACCAGGTGGTAAGTTCTCTGTTTTAATCAAGACTATATCGCCTATCTTAAATTCTTCCTCTTTCTTTAGCCACTTAGGACGTTGTTGTAATCTGGTCAGATATTCGCCTTGCCATCGTTTCCAGAAATCATTCAGTATTTTTTGCATGTGCTGCCAACGAGATAATGCTGATATTCGTGTGTTTGTCAATCCGGTGTTGGTACAATAATCGGGGTGTCTCCAATAAGGAAGTGTCCCGGTGTTAGCGCATTTATATGGTCAGGATCATTGTCATCTATTGGGCACAGTGGCCTTGAGTTCAAACAGGCTTCGACTTGACAGAGGACCGTTGTCATCTCCTCGAATGTTAAATGGCTGGTAAGTACTCGTTTTAATGGTGCTTTATAGATTTTACTCCCGCTTCCCATAATCCACCGTATGAAGGGCTATAAGCAGGGATGAAGTGCCATTGTGTTCCGTCTGTGGCCAAGGTTTCTGCTATTTCTCCATTAAATTGTAGTTTGGCTTCTACCCAGGCTTCATGTAATTCTTTGTTGGCTCCCACAAAGTTTCGTCCTTGATCACTCCAAATATCGCTGCATTTGCCTCTTCTAGCTACAAATCGTCTAAACGCTCCAATGAACGCCTCAGCTCAGAGGTCTCCGACCAATTCAATGTGGATTGCTTTTGTGGACATGCAGATGAAGATTGCAATGTACGCTTTGAGTGTTTTGTTTCCACGACCCTTGGACATCAAAATTTGGTAAGGGCCTGCGAAATCTACGCCGCTATGCAAGAATGGTCTGGCTGGTGTAACTCTAACCTCTGGTAAGTTTCCCATAATCTGAGATCTTGTTGTAGCATTCAGTTTGGCGCATATAAACATCTGTGAATGTACTTCTTACATATTGATTTTGCCTTAAAGATCCAATATTTTGATTGCAAATAGCATAACATTAGTTGCACTCCTCCATGTAATGTTTTGGCATGTGCATCAGCTACTATTAATGGTGTCAACTTGTTCTTGTTACTCAAAATAATAGGATGTTTCCTTTCATCAGGTAATTTGGAGTGTCTAAGGCGACCGCCCACCCTGAGGAGCTGTTTCTCATCCAAGTAAGGGTTGAGGAATCGCAACGGACTCTTTTTCTTCACTTGTTTATTTGCCGTTAGTCTTCTATTTCTTCAGTATAGTTTTCATGTTGAACAATTTTAATGCAAATTGTTAACGAATCTTCTAATTCCTGTGTAGTTATATCAGCATCAGTATTTGGATTATTTTTGTACAGTAAAAATCTCTTGCAATAAATAAGTTTTAAGTAATTCTGTTAAATTATTAAAGTTGTCAAATTTCGACTTAATGCATGTTTCAGGTTCTTCATCTTCTGTGTTAAAGTAAGTGTTTATTTTTATTGTTTTTCTCTCTAGATCAGTTGTTACTTCTTCTTTACTAATGTTAATTTCTTTTTCAGATAACCAGCGGGGTCCATTCCACCACAAGTCGCAGTTAATAAGTTCATCGAGCAGCATTCCTCGTGAGGCTAAATCGGCAGGATTTCTTTTGAGTCGACGTGATGCCAATGGTTGTTGTTCAGGTTTTCTATAATTTCTACGACTCGATTGGCGACGAAAGTTTTCCACCTGTTCGGTTCACCACACAACCAGGCAACAACAATAGAGGAATCTGTCCACGCGTACATTCTTGAGGTAGGTATATTCATTGCTTCTCTACTTGTTTCATTAGTTTCGAGAGAAGTAATGCGCCGTTAAGTTCCAGGCGTGGCAGAGAAATCGTTTTCAGCGGTGCTACTCTAGTTCGAGATGCGATGATTTTCGTTTGTATTTCATGACTTGCTGATTCAATTCTGATGTAGACTACGGCTGCATATGCACGCATCGATGCATCACTGAATCCATGTAGTTGAATACTATCTGTGTTTGTTTTTTGATGTACCCAACCATCTGTTTATTTGTATCTTCTTGACATTGTTGAAGTCTGATCTTATCTGTATCCATTCTTTTTGTAATGTGTCGTTTATGCTTTCATCCCAATTCACCTTTTCAAGCCACAGTTTCTGGATTAAAATTTTAGCTAAAACAGTGCTTGGTGCTATCCATCCTAACGGATCGAAAAGTTTCTGTATATCAGACAAGATCTGACGTTTTGTAACATTATGATATTCACTTGACAAATTCAAATTGTATTGAAATGTGTCTGTTTTGAGTTTCCAGACAATACCTAATGCTTTGATAGTGCTATCAAGATTGATGTCTACTTGTGCGTTAACTGATCTTCTATCTTCTGGAATCGATTCATAAATTCTATATTATCTGAAGACCACTTAGCTAATTCGAAGCCTCCCTTTTGTAGAATCATAGTGACATCTTTAGCTAATGATTTAGCTTCTTCTACTGTATCTGCGCCATCTAAATAATCGTCCATGTAGAAATTGCTTTTGATAGCTTGCACAGCTTGTGGTTTACCTTCTCCTTCATCAAGTGGCAGATGATGAAGGGTTCGGACAGCCAGGTATGGTGCAGGAGCTGTGGCCGAAAGTAACTCTTAGCAATCGGTATTCTTGCAGGTCATCATATTCGTTATCTCTCCAAAATATTCTTTGTAAATCGGTGTCGCTTTTAGTTACAAGAATTTGTCTATACATTTGTTTTATATCAGCAATGAAGCAAATTTGCTTGGTGCGCCATCTCATAAGCAAATTTCTCAAATCGTCTTGCAATTGTGGACCAACAAGAAGTTCTTGATTTAATGAAATGTTATTTGAACCTTTAGATGATGCATCGAAGACAACGCGTGTGCGAGAGGTTTCTTTGTCTTCGCGGACTACGGCGTGATGTGGTAAGTAGACAGCTTTTTCTATATCTCTTTCATTTTCAGGTATCTTTTCAATGTGTTCTTGTTCTATGTAATCATAAATAACCTTTTTGTATTCTTCTTTCAGGTTTGGTGACTTGTTTAATCTTCTTTCTAGGTGCATAAATCGCTGTTTGGCGTACTCTTTGGTGTTGCCGTAAGGTGACTGAGGGTTATCAGTCCTAAACGGCAATGTAACAATGTATCTGCCTTCTGAATTTCTAGTTGTAGTTCTTTTGTATATATTCTTCACATATCTTCTCTTCTTTTGTATAGGTTCTCTTACATTCTGCTTCTACTTCCCAAATCGATTTTAAAATTTCATCTACATCGATTTGATGATGCATAACTGTAAGATATGTGTGGTCTACAAGCTTCTGTTCAATGTTTCCAAAAAGGATCCAACCCAGCTCAGTTCTCTGAGCGCAAGGCGTGCCTGCTGGACCTTTAATGAGTTCTTGTTTTATTATCTGTGCATATTCTTTAACCCCCAACAACAGATCAATGGAACCCGGTGTAAAATAATTTGGATCAGCTAAGTCGAGTCCCTGTATATGAGGGCCACGATTGACTGTTGATTGTTTTAGTAGGTATCCTTGTGGTGAGTTGTTTAGGCATGACATATACTTGTATTTGTAGACTGAAGTTTTTATCATACCGTGAGTGTATCTTGAGCTGCACCACATGTTTTATTTCAGTTTTTGTAGAACCTACTCCTATGACAGTACCCTTCATTGGTTGTTTCTTAAGTTGTAAAAGTTGAGCCGCTTTCTCACTGATAAAGCTTGCTTCAGAACCCTGGTCAATAAGCGCGCGTAGCAGGATCGGCTGACCATGTTCGTTGTTGTTGCTTCTACTATGGCCGTTGCCAGCAGTGCTATTCCATGCCCAGTTGTGAGGTGAGACGTGATCATTGTATTTACTTGAACTTCTTCTTCTTCTTCTGCTACATGTTGTGAAGCCAGCGGTTGCGTATGAGAGGTTCTGGGTGTTGCCGCAGGCTGTGTCTCTTTTGTTTCATGTAGCAGAGAGTGATGACGTCTATGACATATACGACAGGATACTGGTATTCTACATCTCGATACAGAGTGTCCTGGTACTAGGCAGTTGAAGCATAATTGTTTGTTTTGACAAAATCACTTCGTTGATTTGGTTCCATTTTAATAAAGTCTTTGCAATGACATAACGTGTGGTTTTCCTTGCACATAACACATGTCTTAATTACCTTCTCAGTAATCGGCGTGGTAATATGTAGTGAGCGTTCTTTTATTTTGCCTTCTCTACTGATGGTTGTTGCGTTTGCATGAACTAATTCGAGTGTGCGAAATTTCGATTCCATAAACTTTTTAAACTCGTCCCAGGTCGGCAGAGCTTCTTTTTCTTCACGATAGGCGTATTCTTCCCAGTTTTTATGCGTCTCTGGGTCTAACTTCTGGATGAGCAGATGTATAATTATAATATCCCAAGAGGTGGTAGAAATATCCAAATTATTTAAACTATTAAGCACTCTGTGGTAGTATCCAACAACCCTTTTAATTGAACAGCTGATTGTAAAGTCATTTTCTTTTGATTAAATAATTTCTTCATAATTGAATTTAAAATTAACCTCTTGTTACCATAACGTGTCTTCAATATTTCCCAGGCCGATGTATAATTACTAGACGTTACTTGTATATTTTTTAACAATGACTCAGCTACCCCAGTAACACTTATTTTCAGGTAATGAAGTTTTTGTACTTCGCTAAGTGATGTATTCTCATGCACTAATGAACAAAATAAATCTTTGAACGCAGGCCACTCTTCATAACTTTCCCGTAAATTTCGGTAGTTGTATACGCGGTAAGTGTACGGTACTGTTTTGCATATGCCCCGAAAAAGACTTGTCACTATGTGAAGTACCTGGGCTGGGTGATCGCCGCCGTTCACTTAGCATGTACAGCATGTCCTTCAAATCTCCTATTAATGTAGTATAAAGTTCTTCTACTATAAAGTACTCGTCATTCGTAAAATGTGCTATGTCATTACGTTTTACATTTGGTGTGCATATAACTATATTCTGGTGTGTGGTTACGTACGTTTTCCAGTAATCCTCCACCGTAGTAATCTTCGCGTCTATCTATACCTTTAGTCAACCTTTGCTTAGGACACTTTTTTAATTGGACTTGTGTTTTCTGTAATAACATACAAGTATCTTCAAGGGTATTAACGCACTTTTGTTGTTCACTTGTTAAACTCATTGTTCAATGTATGAGGCGCGATGTATGTACGTAAATATCAAAATTCGAATAAGAATTCAAACAACCAAAAACTGTTGGTCAGAATGTTCTCTGAATCGTAAATACTTTGCAATTTTGTTC